>OY723409.1:33487150-33841150 GCA_963210345.1 Inga oerstediana
TTTTCAAAAACTTTTTCAAAACATGTTCATAGTGGTCTCATATTCACATTTTAATACATAAATGGCCTGTACAGGTTAATTTCATTCATACATATCAGAGTACAACATAAATTCCCGATACATTCGGGTTCCATTGATTAATAAAGAGTTTATACAAGGCATAATGCCCATAATCTCTTTCCCTTTTAACTTGGGGATTACACAAAACTATGCCATACCACAAATATATACAATTGTTTCTCAAGAATATATCCAAAAATTACAAGTATGATAACCAAATATTCCCAAAGTGAGACTCCTCCCCAGAGCTCTAACTGCTCTTCGTCACCCACTTCCCCTTTGATCTTTCGGCCCTATCTAAAATTATTTTTGGGAGAGTGAAATTCTAAGGAATCTCCGTAGTAACAAAGCACTCATAGTATGCACAACAACAAAGCATGGAAGCAAATCATCACACACATATTGCAACTACAACAGCAAGGGTAGGTATGACTCATGTCATCGTTACATTTGCTCACGTTGTATTGCACAATCACATGATCATATCACATATATCACCACAACTGGGATCCATATAAAATATTTCACATACATACACAGCCACACTGGCCAGATACTCAAATAGGAATCCACGATTCCACAACACACCCCTGGCAATTACAACGGCAGAAACAACAGCAGGGGTAGGTGTGATAAACATCACCCCTACGACTACTCACGCTATAATGCACTACGAGAGATAACACAATGGCCTCATGTCAAAGATTTACACAACAAATAATGATAAGTTATACATCAAGCATCATACACAACATGAGAGAAAGGTCACTACCTTGGTCCTTCCGGCGTGCTCTGGCGTCGGTCTCTCCTGAGTAGGGTAAATATTGAATCCTATAATTCACAATTAGGGATGAAGAGTCATTCTCTATTCCGATACTTAATTTACTTCACAATACTTAGATTGGTTATCATTATTGCTCTTTAAGAAGCCACAATTGCTTCTAACAAAAGCCCTAAAGGGTTGGAAGAACTATCTCAAAGATCCCCTTTTGGAAACACAAGCACTGATTTTTCATAGAGATACTCAAGTGAAGATGACCTCAGTCGAGTGATAATGTACGAACACTTGAAAAATGGCCGCGAGTGAGAACCTGAGATGCGAGTTCACCGTGTCTCATACACCCTCACTCAAGTGGGACGAGGCGCACTCGAGTGGGAACTCTCAACACCCGCAAGTGAGGTCACACTCTTACCTTTACACACGGAAGTGCAATATGAAACAGGAAGCAGAAAGGGAAAATATACTACCGCACTCGAGTGGAACCTATCACCACTCGAGTGATATTCATCCCGTACCCGAGTGGACCCCTGACTACCAGAGTGATGCTATCAGAAACCAGAAAACGCAGAAGGTATGACAACACTTCCCCACTTTTGCCCAATTGATTCCAATGGTCCCAAACTCTCACCCAAGGCTACTCCCACACAAAAATACCCAATGAATTCAATGGAACCATCAGAAACACCAAATTTCTATTCCATTATCATGCTTTGGTTTTGGGAAACATAAATATCAAAAATCCAAAATCATCCAAACAAGACATTTCAATCCCAAATCCATTCTACCTATCCCAAAATCACTTCAAGATACCATTTTCATGCCAATGACATACCAAAAACACCATGATCCTCAATTTCAAAAATCAGGCCAAAAATCCTAGAAATTCCAAACCAAACCATTTGGCACAAAATATAGATAGAAGGATTGGTTTCACTTACCTTATCAACTTTCTCAAAGACACTTCTTGATTCTCCAACCTCCACAATTCCTTGTGGCCACAAATCAACACTAATGGGTACACTAAAAACATCAAAATAAAGCTCATTACTCAAGAAACAACTTTAATGAAGTGAGTTTGAGCAATGGAAACCATTTGCTTACCCAAATCACAAGCTTTTCTTTTCTCTTTCTTGGGCAACAATGGCGCAGAAATGGAGAGAGAGATGAGAGCTTGAAGATGAAGAGCGAATAATGACTTTTCCCCTTTGCCCATAACTCCTCCACCGAATTAGAGGGAAGAAGAGAGAGAGAAAAAATAATTTTAAAATCCTTTGACTTTTCTATGCCCTCTCTCATCACAATGACTTGCCACATGTCCTCATTTCATTGGCTCTCCCCCAAATAAGTAACTAATTAGTTACCCTAACCACTTCATTAGCAATTTAATTACACATCTCATTTCCTTTTAGTTAGTAATCAATTCATCCCTTCATCACTAACTTATGGCCAATAATTCCATTCTTTCAATTTTTCCACTAATTATGGCATATTAACTCAAATTGCCACATAACACATAATGACTTTCCTTTTCCTCCTCCATGCACCATTTATCGTTATTTTTAGCCCAAATAATTATTTCATCACCTAATTATGCTAAAATACAGGTGTTGGACATTCCCAATAATTAATCCTTGTCTCAAACAATATTAATTCACAAAATCATTCACAATAATCGTCATTTGCCCTTAATTAGAATTTGGGGCGTTACAGAAAACCCCTCAATGCAAGGGTAAAATCCATAGGTTTCTCAAACTAATAAAAATATAATCCACTATGATTAAAACAGGATACAAGAGAGTCTCAATCACATGCACAAACACGTGCAACCACCCAGAAAAAAAACTAAAGCTTTAAGCTTACAATAAAGAATAGAGCAGCTAAAAATACCAGAAAAAAGTCCATGACCATGAACATGTTTTCTCTCACAACCGGCCTCCAAACAATGATCACACTATTTAAAAAGATAAACCATATGTTCTGAATCAACTAAAAAACTTTCAACTCGATACAACGGTGAACAAATGCGTAAATGCCGATTTATCGATATTGACCAATGAAGCTGCGTTTTTTGCTTTCTCTCTTCTTTTCTCTCAAATGGCTACAACATTAGACTTCTCTTACCTCCCCAGCCTTGACTGGGTTTCTCTACCCAAAAACCTAATATGCCTTCTCTCCACTTAAATAAGAAAGACACAACCTCAAATTAGGAAATTTCAAAAGAATATTCTTTCCCCTAAAGAACAATCAGGAAACTTTCCTTTCTTTTCATTCACTACTAGAAAAAAAGGCCTTTTAAAAAGGTTGAAATTGGTTTTTTAGACCGGGTTTAGGTCTAGTCTTGGATCTCAGAATCAAAATTTTCTATTTATATTTTTGAAACCTTTTGCTGAAATTGTTGCACATATCCATTTTGCTATGATCCTATGCACGTTGTTGTTAAACATGTTTTTGAAAACATCAAGGAGACTCCATTACCACATTCTGTTCTCTGGTTTCAAGTTGATTTTTTTTTCTAGTTTGTTAGGAGCTTTGCTTTCATCAAATAACTATAAAAAGAAAATTGTTTTCTACAACTTTTTATGCTTTCCGTTGTCAAAGCCATCGGAAACGATGTTAAAATCTCTGAAAAAATGTTGCCTGAAACTATAGTATGAGGTAGGTCCTTTTCGGGGTTGCAATAGGGCATCGGGTTGTAGGGATTCGACTGATAAGGAAGACAAGCAAAACAACATGATGTTTTGCACTATGGTCGTTGTCTCCCTCCATTGTTAGAAACAACAATTTTTCATGCCTAATGAAACACACCGTTAAACTAATGTTTGTGCAAGCTTGGCTGGTCAATTGGGCCAGATGTTTTGGGCTCTAGTTTAGTTTCTTTCTTATATACTACATCATCTTCATATTGGGCTCACTAGTCAATATAACATATAAATCTCTTCTACCAAGTCACTCCCTCCCTTGGCTTATCTATCGGCTATAGACACAAAACATTGTTCATAAGCTGATCTGCTCACGTCTAGGGCTTGATGCAAGCCGTTCTAAACAGATATGGTGACTGAGCATTAATATTGCAATTCAAATTCAAATCTCCCATGCGGCCTATGTATCTTTTCCCTTCCATAAAGCCCTTTCCTTCTCAGTTGTCTTAATCCCCTCTGTCCTACTCTCCCGCACCTCTCAGAATCTTCTTGTTAAGCCTAAGGTGTTCCAGATTTGTTGGTCCACCGTCACTACTCTTCCCCTTCCTTTGTTCCTCCAATCACACCACCACTTCCGGTGAGCTCTCAGAACAGAGTAACAGTATTGCAGATGAGAGACCACTACATCACCATTAAACCTCTTGTATATCTTCGCCATCTTGCCCAACTTCAACTCTGTCGAACCAAGCCACCATAGTCGATGTGTTCCATTGTCGGAGGAGTAGCATGCTGAGTTTGGAAGAGAACCTGAGAGTTGAAAGAGTAGGCACCACGGACAAGTAACCGTAAGAAGACGAGAAGCTCACTGCATCATCACACCTCCGTCTTCTGCATGTTTGGGTGACTTCTGCAGTTTCATTCCACCACCATCACCGGCAAGTCTTCCATCAATAAAATAGAGCCACAATTGAGGAACTCCTTCAGTCTTCAACTTCATTTTACAACATCTTCATCCTTCTATCACCACCGAACCAAGCCGCCTTTGACCTCTGTTGTTTTTCACCATCATCCTTTCTTTCTAACATTTCCAGCCCCCATTTTTGGTGAAGTTGCATTTTCCGATGAGGCTTTTTCCTCATAGTTCCAACATATTTTATGACTAGAACATCGCAGCATCATCATCCACTGGAATTCTTTCTGAGTTCAGCTGTGTTTGAAATTCTCCGGTGGAGTTTTACATTTTTCGACGAATCCTTGAAGTTTCCGACCCCCATTTTCCGGCAAGCTTATTTTTGCAGCATGTGTGGGTATTTAACGATGTTTTTTGCTAGTTTCTTTGATTCTTGGCAGTGGAGATTTGTTTGAGTTCCGCAACTACACAAGGGGAGTCATTTAATTTGATTTATTTTCTTATTTAAATGTTTTGCTTGCAAAATTGATTATTGTTTGCATAATTTATGAATTAAATTTCTGTGATTAAATTGTGTTTGTTGGATATTTTATATTTTTCTTTTCATTTGAATTAATTTGAGTGATGTGTTTGTTTATGCATTTTAGAGTAGAAAAAAATAATTGCATGAATTTAATAAAATACCAAAAAAAAAAGTTTGTTTAACCCTCCATTTTTTAATTTTTGATTTTTGTGTTTTGCTTATACAACACAAATTCTAATATTAATGGTCATATGATGAGAATCAAGATTAATTTTTCGTATCATTAAAAAAAGGTCCCTCTAAAATGTAAATCATCTTTTTTTCCTTCATTACTACCGACAATATGAACGATACTGATCTTTTTTTCAGCAAGGGTTTACTCTATAATCCTACGTAACAACAGGGACCATGAATAACAACAAGTGAACCAGTATTTAAATGCATATGGGATATTTTGGTTAGGCCAAAACTGTCCAAATTAGTAGCTTCTAATTTTATTCTATGGCTTTCCCTGTCAATTTCAGTCTGTTGTATAAATTCATCAAACTTTTAATTTCAACACTATTTATGTTCTCGAAAGATTAATAGTACTGTTAATATTTTTTGGACCCTAATAAATAAATAATTATATGCAAATGGGTTATATTATTAGTACTACAAATGGGATAAATATTACAATCCAGCAACTTTTCAAGCCCAAGAGATAGATATATACATCTACTTCATAAATAAAAAGCACACGAAAAACATAACTACTTAAACTACCACAAATTTACTTTCATGTTATACGCTACAGTGAAAGCATAAACAAAAAAAAAAAGTATTTGTCTTCTTCACATAGCATTGCATTAAATATTGTGGTACTAAAAAAATCAATATCATCATGCATCGTAATGTAGCACACTTGAAGTTGGAAAAGACAAAACATTGTAGGTTTAAGGTTAGCATGAAGTTTCCTTCCCTTTGCCATATACCTCACTACTGCACAGGTGCCCTCTTAACTATGCACACTACATCTTTTGCTTATGTCACTATCGTTTGATGCTCTTCATTCTTAGTGTTGCAATTCTATATTATTTTGCATCTCTTAACTTTCAATTAATATTTTCATTTTCTAACCAATATACTTATAATTCAACATGTTCCCCATGTTGCCCATTCTCAGTGTCAAATCATGTTGTTGGGATGACTTTCTATTTCATGGCATTCTCAGTATTGCATCTCTTATAGCGTGAGGGAGTTTGTTTTTATGAACTAAATCAATACTTGCAGTGATCACTTTCTATTTCATTGTATGCACATTGTTAAATTGTAGTTGCACGTCCTTTAGTATAATCTCCCATGCAAATTTGCTATCCAAATTTGATTATTAGTGGGGTACAACCAGTCTCTTCATTAATGTATCCAAATTTTCTGGTGTAAGTTGAGTTTATTTGATGCTTATCTAAGGAGGTTGAGGATTTCAAGAGGGATGTAGTTACTGAACCTTCTAGCTGAGTAATTTTCTATTGATAGAAACATTAGAGAGGATGTTCATTTGTGATGGGGGAGTTTATAGTCTCCCTTAATGTTGTTGATAGACTCTGACCTATATATTACTATGCCTTTAACATAGTGTTTATATATTATCTATGCGTTTTATTTTTTTTAACAAACATCACTTTGCTAATTGGTTTATCTACTCTGTACAATTTTGTGATTTATAATCCAAGATCAATTTCAATCAACATTGTTATTTGAAGTTGAATTCTTTAACATACTATGTAGAGGACTAAAGTCTTAGTTGCACCCATTGATCAGGTGGCAAGTAGCTTTGAAGACCACATAACAATGTGTACTGTGTAGGAGTTTGTTCTGATGCAAAAGTTGAATATTATGCACCATCCAACGTTGGCATAAGTGTTTTTTGTTTTGCTATCTCTGTTAAGCATTTTTAGTCAGAAAGGTGTAAGCTTAAAATAGCATATGTGCAACCTTTATTTTTCCTTCTCAAACACAGCAGATTGTAAGGAATGGCAATTTTAGATGGGAGTGCATATGAGTAGTCATATTTGTCGTAGACTTTTTTAACGTACGTTTTGTCTTATTGTGTAAGTCTCATACAAGCAATAAATTAATAGCAAATAGCATGAAGTTGAGAATACAGATGAAACAAAGTCTTATTCCCAAAAGCAATTTGATCGTAGCAATGAAAATAGTAAAGCTTGGGAAGGTACAGTTTTCTAAGTCAAAATATTATGTCATCCTAATCTCCCCTAGGTAAGAGATACTACAATTTTCACAATTAAAACTTGCAATGGGAATCTCCAGATTTTGACTCCATATTTACACTTTATGAAGGAAACCATTTGTTTGAATCTTAGTGGAAGGTCATTATATAAAAGACAGGCTTTCCTTTTATAGTGTTCTATAGGATTAGTAGGTGGTGTCAGTGTTTGGCTTGAAAGGAAACTGCCTATCAATTACTTGGAAAGTTTTCCTTCGCTTCTAGGTTATATAGTTCCTATTTTTGTAGTTTCGATAATTGTTGTTAATGAAAGTGAATGTGGGTGCAAGAACAAAATGAAAAATGTTGTTGAAGTTATATTAGATGAACCTTTTTTAATGAAACTTATAGCTTAGTTTTAGTTATTTGTATATGACATGATTATTAGTCCGCCAAAGTTCTTAGATGTAGAAAACGGTTTGACATTAGAAGTTTGAAGCAAATGAAGAAGATTGACAAGAAAAATCTCCCCGTCGCTTGCAATTACCAAACGCACAAGGCTTGGAATTGAACCACTTTTCTGAGTAATCTTCTAATGATAGAACATTAGAGAGGAAAGGGAAGTCATCAGAGTTTAGTCAAATCATGCAATTCTGACTTCCTGAAGGCAGTGTTCTCTACTTAACTAAATCTAATGCATCAATGATGAATGCCTTAGGTAATATTATGTAATTATCCTTTATTATAATTTTTAACATAATATTATCTATTTAACTTAGATGCGTTTCATTCTTAAAAATGAAGTTGACGATGAAATTAAGAGCTAATCAAGATGATGAGATTAAATTACCTTTCCTACATGCCAATATTTTAAAACTATTGAATTAGCGGAAGTGTCTCAAGCTTGATGTTAATTTATTACTGACATTTTTTTTTCTACCAACAAAATAAGGTCGAAATAATAAGCAATTTTTTTATCTTCTCTCTTCTACTTAAAAAGAGAGCAAATGTCCAGTTGGAGGTTAACTTATGAAAGATAGAATGATTAGCTATAAATTTATTACTCGGAGAATAGTGAAATAATTATACATATATTCATCTTGCTTTCTACCTTTACTTTTATGAAATGACTTTGGTTCTGTAAAGCACACTTCTTATAATTGTGGACACAATTTTTAACTCAATAATATCATGATGCTTTTGTTATTTGTTTGTTGTTGTAGGAGATAGTGGAAGTGGATACAAGAAGATCACAACCAATATTGTTTATACAATATTTAGGAATAAGCATGCATCATTAAATTTTAATGTATCACATAATAAAAGCATGTAACAATACATTGTTGTGACTTTTGATTTACAAGCTACTGGTGTGATACTATTGTTTTTTATACAAGGAGATATTTAGGAATTGTTATACATCATCCTACTGAGTTGTGTCAATTTAAATGTTTTATAAAGAAATTTTTTTCATTTTTATTATGATATAACTGTAATTATATATGATTTAAACAATATTATATTATATCAAATTCATTGTATATAAAAAATAATATGACTTTTAAAGTATCAAATAAAGAAAAACAACATGAAAATGGACAAGCTCCCCGTGCAACGCACAGGAAGTATATGCTTGTAATAAAAAAAAAGGTTCCACCCCAATAGTGTTTGGAAACACCAAAAAGGGTTTTCTAGTTATTCCAATTTTTTTTAGATTTTTTGTTTACTCCTTTTTTAGGGGCACGTGAAGGGGCGTTTAAGCTCTAATGGAAATGCAGTTTATTTTTAAAAATCCCTAAATTCATGTTCTATATTTGGACATATAATTTACCTATTTTTTAGACATGTTTGGATCTATTTCATACATTTTCAATGCTACTTCATTGATTTTTATGTGTTTCATTTTTTAAAATATTTGTGATGATTTAGATTATTTTTACTTGAGGCAAATATGAATCAAGAATTTTTTTTTTCAAAAGCACTAAAACAAATGGTTTTAACCTTTTGAACAATGTTTTCATTGAAAAACTTATGCCTAAGTGTGAACTTGTTAGTGATGGCTTAAAAGATGAACAAGTTTTTGTTAATTTTTTAAAAATATTGATCCAAATATAAATTACTTAGAAGAATTGAGTTTCTAAGTAATGGATAAGATAGGGATTTGCCCATTTGAGTATGAAATTCTAAGTGACAACTTAGAAGGAGAAAATCCTGAAAAGGACTAAGAGGAAAATAATTCAGAGTAAGGTTGATTAATAATCTTGAAATGGAATAAGAGGTGCAACTAAAAGAAAACTCAGAAGAAAATTCCTAAGAGGAATTTGAATTTCTTGAATCTTGAGAAATGTAATGTTAATATTTGAATCCAGAGAAGCCTCTATGAGGTAAAAGTTAAGGATTAGATTCTGCAAGTAGTGTCAGATCAAAGTACAAGGAAATCTCAAATGGAGAAATTTCCCAACAATCAAATTCTGGATCATGATGGAGTTCAAGAAAATGATGCATCTTGGATATAGAGTGAATGCCCATATCAGAGAAGAACAAAGTCCTAAACCCAATCCAATTCCCAATACTTTAAGTTGCATAAATCATATAGAACTTCTCTTTTAGAAAATATAGATAAACTCTGGGATATTGTTGAAATGATAGAAGACATAAAATTCTTGCAATTTTAAAAACAATAGTTCTTGAGAACCTATTAAACTAGGTTTGAGAAGTATGGAGACTTAACCCTTTAGAGAATTCGTTTTGATTGAAAAACTGTGTTGAATAGAGAACTTGGATAAACTATTAAGTTTCCCTAACTCCTAGAAAAGAGGTTAATAAGACATTATGAACATAATGTAATGAAAGCATGAACAAGTAAAAGTCAAATACTCTTTATGAGTGGGAGCTCTTGGAAAATGAGTATTTCAAGAGCGTCGTATACTCTATCTAAGTGGGAGTTCTTAGAAAATAAGTCTTTTGAGAGCAATAATTGAGCATGTTATTTAAGGTACTTGTATGAATTTCTTGATAGATGATAATAAAATAATTGGAATATGTGTGATGGGAGGTACAAACGTATTCTCTTGATAGGAGTTACAAGTACATGACATTGTATACTTCAATGTGTTATATTATTAATAAGTTCTTGAATTAAATAGATTATTAATAAACTTATGTGTAGGATAGTTTGAGTGGCTAAGCCAAGAGAGGCTACCAAGAACATAATTTATAAACTTAATGGGGACAATCAAAATATCTGATATTTATAAAAATAATTCGTTGTCAAGCCATTGACAAATGGTTATGGTAATACTAAAGTTGAGATGTTAGCTTAGTATAGAAAAGATTACGAGACCTATATGACTTGATAAGGAAAACAAAATAGTATGAATTACCTTATAAAATTGTATATTTGAGATTCAATCTTTCTTTCAATAAATTTCTTTGGTTGGTAAATTTTTTATGCATGATTGCATTGCCATTTCTTCTAATTTAAATATTGATTTAAATATATGCCTTGCTAGTAAGGATGCATAAATTGATTATGTGAATAACATAATGAAAGATTTTCAGTAAGAGAACTAGAATTGAGTATACATTACAATTATTTTGGTTAGTTGCATGTGGTCCTATAAGTATGAGGGTAAGACATAGATAGAGCTTTGTTGATTTCTCATGATTATGATTACTAGATTTCACACAAGTCTAAAGCTAGAGAGTTTTAGACAATATGTGAATAAAGGTTAAGAATCAATTGGATAGGAATTTTAAAGGTCCTATGAATTGATCAAGGTTGTGAGTATCTATCTGATCAGTTTCAATGAACTTTGTGAAAAGGATATAATTAAATAGTTAATTATCCCTAACATTCCATCACCAAAAGGAGTTTATAAAGACATAATAGAATGCTATTAGACATGGTTTAATGAATTATGGTTCATAATAACCCACCAAATGTGAGTGGGAGATATTATCTAGTCCATCTTTGGTGGATTAGTACACATACACACATCCTTGGTTTCATGAGGTGTGTGTGGATTTTAGTTTAACCATGTGCCTTCTAAAGTAGTCACTTCTACACCCTATAAATGTTGGACTAAGCAAAAGTTATATGTGAGTTTTTTCATAGACTATGCGGGTCAGTTGCGAATTCCCATAATGGTTGTAAGTGGGAGATCATAAGGGTTATATTTTCAAGAGTTAAAATGATGATAGAATTGTGACCGAAAAGAATTGAAAGGTACCACAATTGTTATGAATTAGTTTTCAAGGGTAAAATTAGTGACATTGTATCTCTTTGCAAGAAATAAAGACAAGGCAGTATAGAACATGCCGACAATCCTTAATTGTTTTTGTGAGTGGGAGCTAAGAATAGTCAATAAAGAGACCTAAACAAAATAAAGAAGAAAGGTAAGAAGCTTCAATGAAAAGGAATAACTTAGAAAAATGTTCATGGTTATTACAGATGAGGATGATGAGTTGTGTTTTGTACAAGAGATCGTGTCAAATAAGAATGGAAGAAAGCAGTAGAATGGGAAATGGGTTCTTTGAGAAAGAATCAAGTCGAGAATCAGTTGATCTACTACCAAGTCAAAAGGGATATTAGGAACTAGTGAGCTCTCTAGGTTTAAGAGAAAAGTAAGTGGATCAATTAGCATGCACAAGACTCGTGGTTATAGAGGGGTATGCATGATAAGAAGGCATTTTTCTCTCTTGTTCATTTAAATTAGTTTTAATATGGCAATAGTTAACCATTTGAATTATGGATGTAAAACCTACACTTTAAGTGATGATCTAGATGAAGAAATCTATATGCAGTGATTATTAGATTTTACTAAAAGTAGTATTTGAAGTTTCACATAGTGGTGAATTCATGTGTTTTTGTACAAGTCCTTTTATGGATTGGTGCAATCGTCTAAATAGTGATGTTTAATGCTTTGAAAGAGCGATAACCCAATGTGGTTTTGAAATGGTTGAAGATGACCATTGATAAATGATTTGTGATGTTATTCCTTTAAGAGGGTGATATACTATTGGCCATACATAGTCTGAATTTGGAAATACCTATTAAAGAATGATGTTAATAAATTTTGAAAAAGAAGTATATAGGCAAAACAGTTAGATTTGAGATAAAAAAAATAGCTTAAGAAGGCTCCTCTCTTTTATAAGAGAATTACATTAAGAATTTTCTCAAGCAGTTCAAAATAAGTGAATGCAATCCCATGGATACCCTAGTGACGTTAGAAGTGAGTTCGAGTGTTGATAAATTTTCCTAATTGCACTAACCAAGAAGATAATGGAAAAGAATATTCATATAGATACTGTTAGTAATGTGATGTATGCAGTGATGTATATAAGACCAGATATATGCTCATGGTAGGGCTTGTAATTCAGTACTAGTATAACCATTATGAAAGACATTAGATGATTTCATAGAAGGGTCCTGAGATACTTGTAGAGTACATTGATTATGTGTGTTCGAAGTAGGCATTGTGGTAGTACAAGAGGCTATATAGCTAGTAATGTTAATAGAACATGTGAGATTTAAAAGTGAGAATTCAAATATAGCGTAAAAGTATTGTAAGTACACATAAGCATTGCCTAAACAAAAGACCCTAAGCATAATAGATAGACAAATGCAAAGGTATATCTATATGAGAGATGTTATAGCACATATGGATGTTGTTGAACAACGCATTTCTATGCAAAGTCTCCTGACTAAGCCTAATGACCAAGGATATGTATGTGTGTTAATTCCTTTATCGTACATAGGGTATGAAGTAATAGATACTTCATTATGATTTTAAATGTGTGTAAGTATACAATGTCTAGTATGTCATATAGGTTAGTGAGGTCGGCTTTCTCTCACGAGCGACTGCCTTTGACACTTAGGAGGAGTATGCAAAGATGAGACAATTGTGTTCACCAGCAAAACAAGAAGAGTGCAATATGGTAGAGAAGAAATACAAACTATGTCGCCTTGACTTAAAGTGCAATATGTTGAGATGAGATCTATGATTGTAAATGTGGATCAAATCATGGAAACCCACGTTCATGATACTTGTTGCCAGACAGCAAGTTCTTCAAAATTGACGTCATGTAATGTGAGTGGAGTTGATGAATTTGGGTTTAGATACTGGGAGTGTTTAGACTTTAGTCTGTACGATGTTAATGGTAAAATCAAAATGACATACACTTTTTAAGTATAAGAGTAACACTGTAGCATGCGATTCATACTGCATGTGCTAAAGAATTGCAAATGGGAAGCAAGTGAATGGATCTTTGCTTTATTGTTGTGTGAGTTCCAAAAAGGTTAATCCTTTTAATAATGTCCTTTGACTTTGACATTATCATGGATATATGTTTCAGCGTATGCTATTTTAGCATTTTGACTTATGACCATGATTAATGTGGTCTAAAGGTATTATGTTAGTAAAGTGATTGATTTATATCAAATTGATGTATGGGAGAAAGGAAGATTATTATTTGAAATATACAGATCTATGCTGGTGTTTAAGACCGGTCCCTTATGATATTATTTTGTGATTTCATAAGTGTAGACACTATGCATATGAGAAAGGTAATTTGAGTTTTATACTGACTCAAGAGGGATTAGATTGGCCACGAGTAAAGTGTATATTAGTAAATCTAGGACATTCGGTAATTATATCAATATCGAGCTGTACTATGGGGTTGTCTTGTGCTAATCTCTGCAAAAGGGATTTTTAGTACAAAGTGCCCAATAGAGACATCATGCTTACACAGTCATGGCAAAACACCTAACATGAAAGAAGTTAGAGAAAGAGACTTGGCCCATAACATAAAATCTACCAAGTGAGAATGGGAGATGCTGAAATATACTAGTCCACCATTAGGGCCCAAGTTTGATTCAAAAGGGGCTATCATGGAGAGACAGATTATAAAGAGAGATATCTTTTATGGTTTAAAGGTTATATCTATTGCCATATAACTGTACATTTAAGGGTTGTATATATTCCTATGTGATCATCCGTACACTATATATATAGGGTGTGAGATTAAGGGAAAAGACAAGTCAGAATATAACGCACACATGATATTGCTCTTCTCCCTTCAAAAGGTTCTTTCATAAGAATGTTCTCTTCTCTTCCTCTATATGGTATATTTGTTGTGTAATGTGATCGGAGTTCGCATTGGTGCTTCGGTTTCATATGGCACTAGTACAAAAAAGGTGATTTAGATTGGCACAATTAGACCGGTTGTAGTAAATGAGGTCTAAAAGAAATGCGCAGTGGGATTTTCATTATTATAAAGAATTTGGGAGACCGGTTATTATAATAACCGGTCTAAAAAATATAATTTAGACCGGTTCTACACTAACCAGTCTAAAAAGATTAATTTTTAGACCAGTTATTATAATAATCAGTCTAAAATGAAGCTTTTTAAGATCGGTTCTCTAACAACCGGTCTTAAATTTTAAGACCGGTTGTTAGAGAACCGGTCTTAAAAACCTCCCCCAATATTTTCGCACCTCTGCTCCCCGCCCTCTCCATTCTGAAATCGATCTCTTCCATTCTGAATCAACTTAGCTTCTTTCATCCCAATCATTTCGCTTCTCAGTGCTCGACTCCCCATCCCTTACCTGATCTTTAAATTGGAACAATCGAATCCAGCTGGTCGCTGCTCGTGGTTGTCGCTCTTGGGTCGCCGTCTTCCTTTGCTTCAGGTTTTGAGTTCCGTCCGTTATTCACTGCGACTCAGGGACGTCTTCGTCTTCATCATCTTGTTTGAGGTATGCTTCCTCGTCCTCTAGATTTACCCCTCTACAATTACTATATAGAAGCTGTTGCCTCCAGATTTGGAATTCCAGTTGGTGTGTTTGGTGTTTAAAGCCGTGTAGAAAATCTTCTGCTTTAAATCTACAGATGGTTACCAAATTTGAAAGTTGGGCATAGGGTAGTGGAACTTATAGTTCTTTTTGCTTTGTTTAACTAGTTACCTTCTATTGGTTTCCAACGGTATTGCTTGTTGTCCATGTTTTTAGTTGGCACATTTGGAAGTTACTCCAGCAATACCCATATATTTGCATCCCAAAATTCCTACAGAAGTTTGCTTACTTGAGTAAATACAAATATAGGATCAGGAGATATGTTCTCAAATAGAAAAGCATGATGTGATTTCCAAATTTGCCATAAAAAACATAGCTACCAGTTAGCTTGATCTTCTTCTACCCCCTTATCTTATGCCAGTTAGCTCTTCCTTGTATCTCGAATACCTACTAAGTAGGGAAGAGAGAATAGGTTCAGAAGATTAGAAGAAGACCTTTCATTACAGAATGTAAGGATGTCAAGTCTGGTAAGGCATCCTTTCTAATATCTGATTCCTCCTAAACAAGTAATAGAAGATAGAGAGAAACTAAAGGACCCCACTCTACCTAGCCTTTTCAGAAGCCCACCTATAAATGTAGATGCAACTACCATAGCCTATCATCTTGTACTCTAAATAACTAACTTGGTAGAAGCTTGCAATTGCATATAGTTATTATATTCATATATAGGCTAGAACGCTTTTTCTAGATTTAGTAGAAGTCTTGCGTTTTGTAAGAGTTGTCAAGGAACTGAGACTTACTTTTTTATGCACTTTATCTCTATCTGAAATTGAAATAGAATAGATCTCTGACTTGACAGATCAAATAGAGATAAATGACTTCTTCCTTGCTTGACGAAGGAGGCCTTAACGAAAGGAATCTCAAACCAGCATCTATCCATTCTTCGTCCCTGTCCATTTCCTTGTTATAACTAACAAGTATCCTTTACGTCTCCAAACGTTAAACATTCGAAATGTTATTAGTCCTATGTCCTAAGTACTCTCTTACTTCCATTTTCATGAACAAAATCTAATTATTCTTCCCGACCTTCTTCTACTTGGTTCACATTTATATTCTGAACTTCTTCTGTTCTAAAAGAAAAATTGTTGCCATACCAGACTTGCTTAGTCCACTCACAAAGGAAAAATAAATGTTCCATTGATTCAGATTTTCTATGGCAAATTAAGCATAGGTCAGTATTACAGCATTTCCTTTTAGCTAAATTCATAAAATTAGGCAAAGCATTATATACCATTCTCCATATGAAGTTCTTTATTTTTGAAGGTACTTTCAGGTTCCATATCTCTTTCATACCTTCCTGTGAGCATTATTAAAGGATGTTGGAATGTTTTCAAATCTTCTTAACACATTTCTTTTAGCAGCTTCATACACTTCTTTAACCGAATACACACTTCTCTTCCCCCGGCCCAAATCCATTTATCCTCCCCTATTTTTAAGTGTTCTTATTATGTTGCATATGGCCACTCGTTCTTTCCTCTGTTATCCACCTTTCTATTTAGATCAAATTCCAGCCCCCACCCCCATTAATTCAGCGACCTTAAGCTCCTTAAATGCCTTATGAGGGCATGATGAACTCAACTTCTTCCCCGACAAATCCCAAATACAGGGTCTTGCCAAACTCTTGCCTTCAAGTCATTCCCCACGTTGAGCATCACATGATTTTCTAATACTCTCCTGCCCTCAAGAATGCTAGACCATAACCAAGAGGAGGATCTACCCTTTTTCGCTTCTAGGAAGGAATGTTTTGGAAAATACCTAGATTTTAACAACTTTACCCATATTTAATCGAGATTTAGCAGTATTCTCCATCCTAATTTAGCTGGAAAAGCTAAATTAAATGCCTCAAAATCTTTGAATCCCAACCCCCTTCTAATTATGCCTTTTCGTTCTTTCCATGGAAACCTAGTATATCTTTTTCCCTTTATCACAATTCCACTAGAATTTTGGCACAATCCCATCTAAATATTGAAAAATATTCTTTAGGTATAGGAAACATGACATGGAGTAAACTGGTTACCTAATCTATTTAGGATCATAATAAACATTAATGACATCATTAGATGATTTGACATGCTATTTGCCTTATTTTGACCTCAAGAATGTTTTTATCATTTGAGTCTTTTGGTAACTCTGCATGTTAGTAGTATGGATACTTTTGCTTTAGTGCTATGGCAATTCTTGATTGTATTAAGTATGGATGTCAGAAGAGTGAACACAAGGTTTCAGTGCTATGGTTATATGTATTGCTCTTATTTATGTCCTTTATATGTATTGCTCTTATTTAAAATAAATCATGATCTACATGTCTGGAAGCAAGTTGTATCCGTGCATACGAGTAAACACTGAAACAAAAGTAGAAAGTAGAAATTCAAAGTAACTATTTTAAAAGTTTCACCATTTACCTTTTATTTATGTGCTTGCATTATTGTAGGTACATGCATCGTAGGTTGGTCTCCTCTGGCAAAAGCGAAAAATTTGGATTCTTATGCCCCCATCACATCCAAGAGAAAGGGACCACTGCTGCTAGCAGACATAGATACTTATCACAGAGGCTTAGTGAAACTGGAACTGAGTGTTTCTTGGCTCCATATGTGCATGGGTAAGAAACAAAATGATATTTTATAATTTATATAATGTTTTATGTTTGCTTAATATTCTTCTTTTTTTTTCAGTGATAATTGGCAGTTGCTTCTTCTATGCAAGAGTAGTTACACTGTCATCCTCTTATGTTCCCTCCACTTCAAACCAGGGAATGATTTGAAAAAGACCATGAACTCGTTAGTTTTCTTACATTATTACCTTTTGTATGCAAAGTGTATGGAATTTGTGTAAAACCAATAACCTTTGTCATTGTGATAATCATAGGGCTATGCGGACATTCCTACACACTGCTTGTGGTAAGCATGTTAATGACTTAAAGGACTCTACATGGATCATGCCAAAGGTTAGTACATATTGATTTGTTTAAAGAATATAATAAGCCATGCCTTTATATTTGTTTTAATGATATCATGTTTTTTCTCAGAGCCGTAGGCAACCACAGGGGTCCAACTTATGCGGTTTTTATGTGTTGAGACACATTTACAATATTATCACTCTAGGAATGACTGATTTTACTCAAGAGGTAAATTTATATTTCAGAACTTTTGTTTTACTTTATTGTTTTTAAGTTACTAAGTTAATGTTTTGTTTGGTTTTGGTGTTACAGATGTTTGAGCTTGCTGATCCCTTTCCTAAAGAAGATATTGATTTCATTCGCACATGTTGTGCTGAATTCATCTATGAGCTATTACAAAAATAGTGAGTTTTTTAATTTATGTTTGAGGGATTGACCTTTGTAATTTTTCTGAGCAAATTCTGAGCAAAATCTTCTGTTTGGACATTCCTTTATGTTTTAGTTTTAGACAACTTCATATTGCACATTGAAATTGCAAGAAATTGAGTGAATTTCCTCCTCGTGGTATTCTGAAGTAATACCCATACAAACAATTTTCTTTATGCTGCAATTCTATGGTGGTATTCTAAAGTAACACCCATACAAACAGTCTAATGCACTCTAAACTTTTTCTTCAGGGATGTTTCCAACAATGATTTATGTGGAACAATTCCTACTGCTAGGCTATTCGAGCATATTCCATTGAATAAGTACGTTTCCAAATAATTATCTTCTAATTCTTAACTCTTATTATGCGAATTGTTGTCATCAAGCGAGTGATTCTTGTTGCTTTCTATTGGTGTCTATTGGTTGCAAATTGCAATATGTATTGAGACTTGTTGATTGAGAATTTCATATGTTATGGATGTCATGGCTATTGACTGTTAATATGCTTCCTGTCTGTTAGGAGCAGAACCATGCTCTAAAACTGCACTTACATCATCATGCTTTATGTTAAATTTTCTGTCAAATATGCTTTATATTATAATTGGTGAATTGCTATTAAGTATTGTAAATATATTTTGTAGCTTTCCTAGTTTGTCAAGTTTATTTCGTATTTCATAACAGCTACCTGACTTTAATATAATTGAAGGCCTCATGAAATGAAAAGCAAATCAGGATTGGCCCTTCTGTCAGCTGTTGCAATTGACTCTTACATTGATGTCAGGCTTTATTCGCTCATATGGCTTTCATCTAGTAGCTTTCTTGATTGAGTGTTTTTTTTCCTTTCCTTCTTGGAAGTCTTCTGTTTTTAGGAGAAATCATTTATGTCCTGGCTACAAGTTTTTGAAATCTATAGCATGCTGGGTCTTCTTGTTTTCTATTTTATTTTTATTGAAAATATGTTTGATATATTTGAGGAGAAAATATATTTTGAAAGCATTTTTCTAAAATATGTTTAAATCCAAATCTTCTCTATTATTGAATGTTGTGCATTAAACTGTCATGCATAGTTTCCTTAAGTCTGAGATTTAAATAAATTTCTGCATCATTATGAAGCCTTTGCTGAAATTGAGCAAATCTGTTTGGCATTTTCTGTGCATTTGATATGAATTTCTTGTCTGCTTTTTGTTTTTGCAGGTTGGGTTAGGTCAAGCATTATCTTCATCAGAGTTTTGCTGCACATTCTTATTTTTTCCCTGTTTGAAGTGGATGTATGTTGTTTGAAAATTGGTGAAAATGTGCATTTGCACTTCATTTAGCTTGCTATAGACTACTGCCTTTGAAGATTGAAATTGAAATATGTGATTGTTCTATACAGATGCTAACTTTGGTTCTTTGAACCTGTCGTTGGAGTTGGGTTCTTTTTTGTTATCATTCTGACCTTTTGCTTGTTAACATGATATTGAGAATATATATTCACCTGCGCATAACTTGAATTCAACCATCGTGGTCCAGTGCGTATATATATAAAAAGGACGTTTTTATAAAAAAAAACAGAACCTTTAAGACCGGTTGTAGTGCCAAACGGTTTTAAAAGTACTTTAAGACCGGTTGTAGGGACAACCGGTCTTAAATTTCTTTTAAGACCGGTTGTAACAACCGGTCTAAAAACTAACAGACTTTTAAGACCTGTTGTAACAAGACCTAATGTACAACCGGTCTAAAAAGTCTTTTTTAACCGGTCTAAAAAGTCTATTTTCCACTAGTGTGGGTGCTACATCTTGTAACCCCCTCTGTAATTATATCTGAAATACAACATTAGAGTGAAATAGAGACCAATAATAATCAAAATTCATTTACATTCCCCATCCTTAAGATAGGGTTTTCACAAATTTCTTTAACAAACACTTTAATCTGGTCTCACATTCACATTTCGAATACAATTACATTGCGAAGATAATTAACATTCATAATATATCAGAGTGCACAATAACAATCCCGGCAATCTCGGGTTCATATCTTCAATAAAGATTCATAGGGCACATATGCCCTTTACAATTCCTCAACGGAGATTACACAACTCCATCTCCAATACATAACCAAATAACCCAATAAACATCCAAGCACATATACATCCAATATCCAATTATACATTCTAATCTATCATCCGAACATATACAATTATCCCAGCATATAACGATAACCAACTACCAAATCCAAATGCCCATAAGGGATTCTCGCCACCCCTAGTCACTTGCTCCTTCCTCGAGCCACCTGTCCTGTCTAAAATGTTGGTAGGGGAGGGTGAGATTCTAGAGAATCCCAGTAGGAAACAGATACCAATATGCATGTAAGATAAGTGTTTAATGCATGACATGCTTGCATCACAATAACTCATGTTCACATAATGATATATCCGCATGCTCAATGTTTCAACAACATACTCATGGCCATAGCATAAATAGAAACAGAGCTTCAATAATTCATATATGTTTCACATAATCAAGCAAAGCAATAACATGCATCAATACACAAACACAAATATCAATACATGCAGGAGAGGTAAGTTCCCTACACTTTTCTTTCCACGTATGCTCCAGCATCGGCTACTCGTGATCCGAGAGGATATCAAACCATAATCAGGGCGAATACCCAACCCTATAACCAAATCAAGGACATTGGGTCATTCTCTTTTCCAAATTCTCATTTTCATAACACTTAAAGTTGGTTACCATTCATGACCTTTAGGTGGCTAATCAAAGCCTAAACACATGCCTAAAGGCTTGGGAAACACTTGACCAAAGGTCACTTTTTAAAATTCCAAAATGTTTATTTTTGGGGGTTGGCCGCGGCCAGCCTATCCATGGGCCGCGGCCAATGGATGCATAGAAGGTCTTGGGCCGCGGTTCATAACCTCTGGCCGCGGCCAAGAAAATTCTATTTCCTGGCTGAACTTCCAAAAATCATAACTATTTCTAGAAAAATCGAAATAAGGTGATTCTAAAGCCAAATGAAAGGTATCTAATTCCAATTTATGGGAAAAATATGGACCATTACTGGAAATCACCAAAAAATTCCATAATTACACAAAACTCAACACTACTCCAAAACAGAGTTCTGTTTCCATCCCAAACTTTGGACAACCATATCTCACAGAATACTAAACGAAATGACACAAAATATATGTCCATTTTGAAGCTTGGGATGTGACTTTAAGACTGGAAAGTTTCACAATTTTCCAACACCATTTGGTCATTCAAAACGTCCACACAAATAAACTGCCTAGAACAGAGTTCTAAGGGACAGATTTTCCAATTTTCTACCAAACTGTCCCATAGCTCCAAAATTAACAATCAAGCCTATTCCCACATAAATTTTCACAAGGAACACAATGGTAACATCAAAATGATCAAAATCACAACCTATCAACATGCCCTATTTTGACCAAAGCACAAAACCAACACAAAATGTGCCAAACTTCACATTTAAGCTTCAATGCAATTCTATCAATCCAAAACACTAAACAAGGCACCATTTCCATAACAATAACATACCATACTCCCCAAGACCCTAAATCACGAAAATTAGGGCTAAAATTCCAGAAATTCAAGGCCCAACCAATGGCCACAAAACTTATATGAAAATGAAGCTTTCACTCACCTCAACAACTTTCCCAAAGAAGCTCCTTGATTCACCCAAGTTCAGAATTTCGTGAGAGCTCAAATACCACCAAATGACAAATCTAAAACCATGAAAGTGAAGGTCTCAACTCAAGGAACAACTTTAAAGAGGTCATTTACTCACCTTAATCTCAAGCTTTCCTTCCTCCTTTCTCCTTCAACAATGGCGCAAGAGAGAGAACAAGAGAGAGAGAAAGTGTGTGATGATGAAGATGAGGGTGAGGTGCAGAATTTCTGCCCCCTCTAGCCATTTCATGCGCATGAGAGAGACAAAAGAGAGGGAGAGGGAGAAAAATAATAAACAATGGCCATTTGACTTTTCGAACAACTCTCATAATCATATAAGCTTGCCAAGTGTAACCCCCTGCCGTAATTATATCTGAAATACGCAATTAAAGTGAAATAGAGACCAATAATAAACAAATAACATTTTACAAACCCATATACCAGACGGGGTTTTCATAAATGCCTTTCAAAATCATTGATAACTTGGTCTCATATTCACATTCCGAATACAATTACTACACAAAGATAAATCACATTTAATATATCAGAGTACGCAATGTAAAAATTCCGGCAATCCCGGTTTCCATATATTAACTCAGCTTTATAGGGCACATTCGCCCATACAAGCCCTCATATGGGGATTACACAAATCCTCTTAAATACATCTACAAATATCGTATCCATATACATATATACACATCCAAATCTATATATATTCCCAACTATGATAACCAACTATCGAATCTTCAATCCCGAAGGAGTCTTCATCGCCCTTAGCTGCTCGCTATATCCTTGATCTACTACCCTGTCTGAAAGGTTAGTAGGGGAGGGTGAGATTCTAGAGAATCTCAGTAGGTAAACAATATCAATATGCAAGTACGATAAATGTTTAATGCATGACATGCTTGCATCACACAACACATGATAACACAATGACAATTTGCAAGCTCAATGCTTCGAACAATATACCTATGGCCATAGCATAAATTGAAACATAGCTTCAAATTACACATAATTATGCAAAGCTAAGACATGCACCAACACACTAACACATATATCAAATACAAGCAGAAGAGATATGTTCCCTACACTCTTTCCACGTAAGCTCCAGCACCGCTTACTCACGACCAGGCGAATATCGAACCACGTTCAGGGTGAACATCAACCTTATAATCAAAGCAAGGACATAGGGTTATTCTCTATTCCAAACTCTTACTTTCATATCACTTAAAGTTGGTTACCATTCATGACCTTTAGGTGGCTAATCAAAGCCCAAACATATGCCTAAAGGCTTGGGAAACACTTGGCCAAAGATCACATTTTAAAAGTCCAAAATGCTGATTTTTGGGGGTTGGCCGCGGCCCACAAATCCACTGGCCGCGGCCAAAAACTGCCCAGAAACATTTGGGCCGCGGCCAAGAAAATCCAGTTTCTTGGTTGAACTTCCAAAAATCATAACTAATTCCAAAAAAATCGAAATGAGGTGATCCCAAAGCCAAATGAAAGCTATTCAAGTCCTCTATACAGGAAAAATATTGGCCAATACTGGAAATCACCACATAAATACAGAATTCCCCAAAACTCAAGACTGTCCCAAAACAGTGTTCATTTTCGACCTCAAAATTTGGACAGCCATAACTCACAGAAGACAAAACAAAATGGCACAAATTATGTGTCCATTTTGAAGCTTGGGATGTGAACTTTAAGACTGGAAAGTTTCATAATTTTCTGACTTCATTTGCCTAGTCAAAACGTCCACACAACAAGACTGCCCAGACAGAATTTACACTGGACAGAATTTCCAGTTTTGCACACAATGTATCCAATCCAATCCAAACTAATTCCAATGACTAAATACCACAACATTACACCATTTTCAACATAAAACACAACCCAATTCATCCAATCCAAAATCACAAGAAAATCAGGGAAAAATTCGAAATTCACTAAACTCATCCACAAATCACAAAACTTAGATCAAAAGGAAGCAAATGCTCACCTCTTCCTCTTTCCCAAACCAATTTCTTGATTCTCCATCTTTCTACTTTTCCTCAAGCTATCAAACACCTCCAATCAAGAATCTAAAACCATAGAGATGAAGCTCTCATCACTATGAACAACTTTATAGAAGGTGATTAGAGCTAAAGAGGTCACCAAACAAGCTAAAATCTCACCTTAAGCTTTCTCTTTCTTCCTCCAAGCTTACACGTCCATGGAGACATAAGAGAGAGAGAGAAATGAGTGGATGATGAAGATGAATAAAGTGATCAGTTTTTGGGCAATTAGGCCCCCCAAAAACGTCCAAATAAGGGAGAGAAAAGAGAGGAAGAGTGTTGAATCTTTGACCCAAGATCAAGGGTCCAAAACTTGCCAAGTGTCAACATCTTGTTCCATCAACCATGAGTTCACATAGGCACACCACATGGGATTCCACCCTTTGATCTATTACACAATTCAATCTCAACCATTGATCTTGAAGTTACCAATGAGTTTCCTCTTCAGTAACTGACCAATCGGTTGGTAACTTTACCGTTTTGCCCCTGATTATGGCAATTCCTCTTGAATCACCATCAAATACATTTTCTCATTCATTTTCTTTCACAATGCGCCCTCCCCTCTATTTTAAGTCAATTTAGAGGTTAATCCATAATTGAACTTAAATACAGGGTTTCGGCGCTGCTCACAACACATACGAATCACATTCGAGTGCCAAATCACATCATAGTCTCCAAAAGGGTTATTTATCACTAACCACATCCACTTTTGGAGTCATTA
Organism: Inga oerstediana; assembly: GCA_963210345.1. Classification (NCBI taxonomy): domain Eukaryota; kingdom Viridiplantae; phylum Streptophyta; class Magnoliopsida; order Fabales; family Fabaceae; genus Inga; species Inga oerstediana. The sequence goes on from OY723409.1 coordinate 33,511,905, forward strand.
TCTCTTAATCACAATTTGGGATCCTGCTAAACCAGGGCTTAGCAGTCCACTAATCTCAGGCTTGTTCTCTAAGCTCAAGTCTCAGAATTCGGGGTATTACACCAAGTGTCTCAAATCTATTGGCTCTCATAAATTAAGTAACCAAATTAGTTACTCTAATCCCTCCATTAGCCATTTTAATTTCACATCTCATGCCCTCTTAATTAGTAATTAATCTCTTCCATTAATCACTAATTTAGAGCCATTCTTTCAATTTTTCCAACAATTATGGCATATTAATTAATATAGCCACCAAACCCATAATTATTCCACTTTAATTCGATAATTATCCTCAATAATTACCATTAGCCTTTAATCGAAAATTGGGGTGTTATACATCTAGTCATCTGGATTCTAGGTAGGCCCAAAAGTTTTACACTAGGTTTCAAGTCTACTTTACTTTTAATTGTGTTCGGCGTTTTCACGTTATATTATGTTATATGACTATACTCCTATAGCGTGATATCTGCCTTTTAGACCTGCCTATTTAAGTTTGATTTTATAATTTATTACCATTTATAAATATCATTTGGTCAGATCGAGCTATTGTAAGTTATATTATATTGATGAATAATTCTAAGTGTATGCAATAAGTAAATGCATTTTGGCGTTGATAATAAAAGTATACATTATGTTAATTAAATTGAAATTATCTGATTATTTAATGAAAATTGATTTGGGTCAAATATGACGACGCGTGGGGCACTATTCTTGACTTGAAAAATGAGAAATCAGATGCTTTAAACAAAAAGGGAACGATTACCAAAATAAACAAAATATGTAATATAAAAATGAAAGCTAACCACAATCAACATGTTAAAGTTAGCACTTCATGAAGAAAAAAGGTAAAAAGAGAGGGCATGAATTTTCTATTTAATCAAGTAGATTATCAATATAAAGAGGGCCATGAACTAATATAGTTGCTTAATACATCTAATATGAAAAAATATAATTTTTTTGAAAAAAAATATGAATAAAGGAAATAAGACAATATTGAAAAATAATCATCTATAAATTATAATGTGGGATGATGTTACTATTTCTAAATTAAATCAATATCTATATTTTGCATCAATGATAAAGGAAATTTAAGAAATAATCACATTGGATAGTGTTGTAGGTTTATTTTGTTATATTCACATTGACTACTATTGATTTCGTTTTCAATGTTTGTTTCTTTTTTTAAGTGATGACGTTTCCCTATTTCACTTTTGTGATAAGGGTCTTTAATATCGGTCCCATCAATATTTACCGACAAGCAATATATTTAGGACTTTCAGTATATATATGGGTCATTTAAAGTAGATGATCATAAAATAATTACATGATTTATTATGATTACAAATAAATATTACTTTTGTTCGTACAATAAAAAAATTGTCCAATCATAAATACTAAGTTATATAATAAGTATTACACACATCATAAAATAATAATTTAGAACCATGAACTGTCTTTCTATGCTTGCAAAAGCTTTAAAAGCTCAAAATGCTATTATAAATTTCCTCGTGCAACACACATGTAGTAATACTTGTTTTCTTAATTTATAAGTATTTGGGCCTAACTTTTTACTCATCTCTAATTTGGGCTTCAGGTTTTTAGCAAGGTCCAATGGGCTCAATAAAACCAGAGAAAGCCCTGTTCCTGACGCTTTTAGGCAATAGGGCATGCGAACGCTAAAACCTTCTGTGTGTAAGATAACGTTAATGTCCGTTCAGTAGCCCCCCAGACGGCCTTTCTACTCTTCTAGGGTTCCTTACTTCTTCCAAAGAAGTATTCGTCTTTCGTCTCTATTTCATTCGTCTCTCTCTATTTCGTTTTCATCAGTCTCATGCTACACAGTAAGTCTCATTTTGTTTCGGTGTGCAAGAAGTTATTTTTTCTCAATTTTCGTATCATGGTTTTCGTGAACAAATTACAAATTTTTAGTCTTGGTCATGTTCACGGAAGTTTTCTGATTTCTTTAGGGTATTTTTTCATCGCAGGTTCGCTCATTTACTCTTAATGTGAAGGAATATGTATTCTTCCAGAGGAGGCAGCGGATACGGGCAGTCTTATGCGGGTCAATCCGCATATGGCCAGAATGTAAGTCTTTCGTTCTTTTGATGGGTCTGGTTTGAACTTTCTCGAATGAGGTGGTGTTTGTTAACCCATTCATAATCACGAGGCATATGATACTCTGCAGGCTTTATGATCGAATTGCCATATTTCAATGTTTTCAATTGTTTTAGCTCGTATGGAAGAATTTGTGTATATCTCATGTGAGGCTTCTTTGCATTTTCTTCCTTATGTGAGAAGTTTTTTTGCATTTTCGTTCCTATCTTACCATGATAAGGTTGTTTTATTATTCAATATTCTCACTTCTTCGTTGATTTGGAAAACAAGAAGCATGTTAGAGCGCTATTCCGATAGAATTTTAATTTTAATGTTTCAATGTTCGATTGTTGTAGTAATTTTTAAAGATACGGTACGCCTCCTACGATGAGCTTTTTAGATGGCTTTTCTGAATAGAGAAAATTTTCTATTTAATATTCTCTTGTGTTTGTTGTACAAACTAGATGCATATAAGGGTCTGATCCTAGATTTTGTGGTATTTATATAGCTGGGTTCTGGCTATTCTGGTGGTACTGTTGGAGGACCTGATGTGGGTCGACATTCTGTGGCTTCTCGGCATTCAGCAATATTAGGAACTTCTCAAGAAGTTGATGTTAGTGGGTATCAGGCTCATTCTTCCACAGCTGCTCAATATGGGGGACAGTATAGTTCTGTTTATGGTTCAGCTGCTTTGAGCAGTGCACAGCAGGTAGGTTGGTTATGTCTATTTTCAATTAAAATTATTGAAGAGTAATTTTATGATCATCTTCCATATGCTACATGTATTGTGGAGTAAAACTAACATAACTGAAACTATTTCCTACATATTAAATAAACTAAAGAAATTTAACGTGATAGCTAGTGAGGAATGTTGATGCATCATATTAATTATTAACTATTAATTCCATTTCTTTGTTCATTCTAGCAAAAAAATATTACCTCATTCAATGTCTTCTAGTTAATTAGCATCTTGAAAATGTAAGCACCATCTATGGATCTGGTGGTTCTTAAAAGTTAAAACTGATTTTGAACTTCTGTTTTTGCATTACTTTTTTGCTTCAAGTAAATTTACCTTTGATATTAATCTCTGATATAATGACACTCTTAGTTTATGTTATTTATAGTTGTCTTCGTTGGGCTTTATTTAGAAAACCATGTAACTACTTTGTGTAGGTTCCTTCTTTGAGTGCCAAGGGGGCTGGGCCATCAGCTTTGGAGGGTCGTGGGGGTTATGCTGTGAGTGTTTCTGATTCACCCAAGTTTGCTTCTGGTGATTATCTCTCATCTTCAAGCCATGGATACGGTCATAAATCAGATCAGTTGTATGGCGATAAGGTTCTGGATTATTCTGGAATAGATAGACGACAATATGGTGAGCGACAGAGTGTTTATATGAGTAGAGACTTGCAGAATGATCCAGCTAGTCGATATGCTGCTGATCCTGTAGGATTTAGTCATCAGCATCAGGTTAATGCTTATCCCATAGAAGGGATTCTTACAGCTTTCTATTTTCTGAGATTTTATTAAGGCGTGAGAGATGGAAAATATTGCTTCTTTCTATTTGTGGTTTTTTTTTAATCTTGTAATATTTCTTTCTCAATGTCCAGCAACCAGAAATATATGATCGCATTGATCAGACGTCTTTGCTTCGACAAGAGCAATTGCTGAAAGCTCAGTCTCTGCAGTCTGCCTCACTTGATGGGAGTAGCAGGTATTTATCTATTGAATGTGCATTGTAGTTTTGTTCAAGTGCAACCATATACCAGTTGTGGTTACTTAAAAATAATACCATTGACTATTAACTAACCTAGAAGGCGTTTTCTCTGGTGTAAAGAGTGCCTAATTCTTTCTAAATTAGCTCGGTTATCTTTTTATATTTATGATGAAACTGGATTGAAGCTGCTCAACAGTGACTAACTATTTTAAATGGTAAAAGTATTTCTCCCTGCACTGAGTAGCAACACATTTCTGGCAGACAAACTGATTATCTCACAGTAAGGGCTGCTGCTAGTCGTCATCCTACCCAAGATATTCTGCCTTATGGAGGAAGGATAGATGCTGACCCCCGCGGTTCATCAATGCTGAGCGCTGCTTCATATGGTGGTCAACATGCACCGTCAATATTAGGGGCTGCGCCAAGGAGAAGTGTGGATGACCTCTTATATTCCCAAAGTGCTTCAAATCCTGGTTATGGGGTGAGCTTGCCACCTGGAAGGGACTATGCTAGTGGAAAAGGACTTCATGGGAGTGCTATGGAGTCAGATTATTCTGGAAGTGTGTTGTCGCGGTCTATGCACAATGACCACAAGGATGATCGAGCTAGTTATCTTCAAGAATTTGAGCTAAGGGAAGAAGAGCGTCGTCGGGAGCGCTTGAGAGAGAGAGAGAGGGAAAGAGAAAGGGAGAAGGAACGAGAACGACTTCGAGAACGTGAACGAGAAAGAGAGCGTGAAAGGGAGCGCATTTTGGAGCGGCGGGAGAAGGAAAGGGAGCGAGAGCGCAAACGTGCACTTGACGCTAGGCGTGAACGCAGCCCTTTGAGGTCCTCAAAAGATCCTCGTCCTACTTCGAAAGGCCCTAGCGGTACTCCGAAAGGCCCACGTGGCTCCTCTCTGACGAAGGAGGCTAGATCTTCACGTCGTGACTCCCCACATGAAATTTCGCATAGGTGGATCTTGGTGATTTTGAATATTTTTGTTTGCGTCCTACTCTGGTTCTCAATATCTAGCTGCTGGTATATCTTGCCGCCTTTTTTTCACTAACTTGGTGTTCTGTTATGCTGAAGGCACCATTCACCTGTTAAGGAAAAAAGGAGAGAATATGTCTGCAAGGTAAAAGGAAATAAGATCTTGGTTGCTTCATCATTAACAGAATGTTACGCTTCCAAGAACTAGATTCTTTCCTGTGTTTATACTGTGGAGATATGTGGTTGAGGGCTTGATAGTCAGAGTCTTTCTGATGACAGAACTACTAGTCTGCACCCCATCCTTTCCTCACCCTCTTTTATCTGGGGATTCTCATGTTCATCTATTTCTATGCGATCATGAAGTATGTTGCAGCACGTGTTGTTTTCATCTTCTCCTATATCATAGCTTTTGATTGACTGTGTATCCTCAAATTACGCTTTTTTTGGGGATCGTGTTATTCTATCATGCTCCTTCCCTCTCCGCTTAATGATCTCTTCCTAGACCTCCGTAATGACTGTTTCTTGCCTCCTCCTTTATTCCTTATCATTCACCTTTTGTTCAAGGCTAGTTTTCCCCAGATTCAAGACTAGTTGAAAACATATAGATCTGCAAGAATTATTGGCCTCTGATGCTAAACTGAAGTTTACTTCAAGAGTTGTGAATTGATCTGTTGAACATGATACCTCTTCTTCTGTGGGTTTATACTGTCTGTCTTACTTCAGAATTACATTTGAGACTTGCCTACTCTCCTGAAATGGTATTTGTTAATTCTGAGTGTCTATTTTATTTAATCTGCTTATTGAACAGGTTTACTCATCCAGTTTGGCGGAAACTGAGAGGGACTATCTCTCATTAGATAAACGATACCCTCGACTCTTTGTCTCTCCTGAATTCTCCAAGGTATAGCTGTGCTATAATTTCCCATTCTTTGATCATGATTTTTGGATGGTGAGTTAACAGTGTTGTTGAAAATGCCATAGGCTGTTGCAAACTGGCCGAAGGGTGATATTAAACTGTCCATCCATACTCCTGTCAGGTACCTTTTTTCCTTGTTCATTATGTGCAAGTTGAATTATGTGTTGAGCTTCTCTCTCTCAATTTTTAACATCTTCCTTCCTGATGAACTACAGGGAATCTTTTTCTGCAATGTATTTTAGTTTATATTTTTAAACATGTGATGTTATTTTGAAATTCTATAAATTACTAGCCTGATTCTTGATTTGGGGATGAAAACCAAAACTGGGATTTCTTTTGCAGCCAAGCCCAATAATCTATTCAAGAACAGTGAGGTTTGGCTGAGAGAAGAAATTTATTAATTTTAAGTCATTTATGAACACTCCCGTTGACTCTAAAGACAAGCAATTACCATTATTTACTTTTAAACTACTGGGAGCATGCCGTGTGGCATAGGAAATATGCAAAGTGGTATATTCACCAACATACGGAATGGGCCAGTGCTTTTAATTTCAGGGAACTAATTTCCAGTTTTAATGCTGTAGGTAGTATTTGTGAGAGACTTTAAGTTGAAATGGCCATGTTCATATTATCTCCTCATTTCTTTTGTCATATTCTGTATGTATAAATGTAGGTATAATGTTTTGTAGCAAAATTGGTTTTATTCAGTGTTCATCCCACTCAAAAGTGATGATATATGTATATAAATTTGAACTGAATTCAAATAGAAACGAATCATTCATAGTATTAAAATTTGAACGCACACACATCATGCATTATTTTCCTTATTACACAAGGATTTCTCTGTTTGAAAAATCCATGCCCCCCCACACACACACAAAACAGTGAGCGATTGAAAATCCTCCTGATTAATTCCAATGTTTAAGTTGTTCATCTTTTCATTGCCTTTTATGTTGTTTGGTGTGCTTTTGAAAGAGAAATATAGTTAAGAATAAATGTATAATGTTTATCATTTTGAGTGGAGCAGTTTTGATCATGATTTTGTTGAAGAAGAATGTGCTACTGAGCCTAAAGATCCATCGTCCATGAAGCTATTGATGGCATCGCCTACAAGTGTGGAACAACGAAATACTGTTTGGAATGCTAAAGTAGGTTTATTTTTAACTTTGTATTCCACATTCTTTGATTGAATATGGTATGATGCAGATCATGTGATCTATTGAACACATTTGTTGTGCTGCCTTTTTTGGCGTGGCTATTGAATCCATTGGTTTCATATATGTTTGTAGAAGCATACGTTTCTTTTTTTGGGTAAAGAAAGGCTTTGTGCACCCGCTATTTGACAAAGAAGTTTTCTCCATGTCAGATAATTTTGTTGAGCGGACTTAGCAGGAGTGCTCTGGAGGATCTGTCATCTGATAGAAGTTTTGATGATCGCATCCCTCATATTTGCAATATCCTTAGGTTTGCTATCCTTAAGAAGGACCATTCTTTCATGGCAGTTGGTGGGCCATGGGAATCTGCTGATGGGGCTGATCCATCTTTTGATGATAACTCATTGATCAGAACGGCCCTTAGGTTTGTGCTTAATACCGGATTATCAGTTTACACTATGGTGTCCACGAGTAGCTTGACCAAACTTTCTTTTATTTTGTAGGCATGCCAAAGATGTTATTCATCTGGATTTGCAAAACTGTCAGCGTTGGAACCGTTTCCTTGAGGTATTTATCTTTCGTATTATAAAATATTTTATTGTTCTATTTTCCCTTCTATTTGTTGAGAACTGACATCTAAATCATTCAAATTCTAATTGGATTCTTGCTTTTCCAATTTCAACCTTATGGGTCATTTTGCTGTTATATGTTGCCTGCATGATTTTTAGGTTTTTTTGGTCTCAAACGTAAGAGTTCTCTTGATTAAATTACTAAACTAATTTGTTTTAGTTCCATCATAAAGAGACACCAGCACATGAAATCAATCAACTCAAGGACAAGTGCCAAAGGGCTGATGTATTCAAACGTAAATATTTAATGTCGATATTCATATCTAGAAATAAGTAGATAAATAATATTTCTGTAATTTAATCATATTTACTAAATTATTTTTCGTAGTCACTGACAAGTTATTGCTGTGAATGACTGAGCTAAATTGCTCTCCGCATTTGTGCGAGTTTGTATCACCTGTGAATAAATTCTTTTGTAACTTCTTGATGAAGCTCAATTCATGGTTATCTTTTTGACCCTGGATTTGAGCCAGCTGTCCTTTGTGCAGTGAGATTAATAAATCCATTTGGTCCCATCAGCTTCATGCGATTTATGCCTCATGTTTAAAGTATGATTTTGTTTTGTTGCATTAAATCAAAGGCAAGAAGCTATCCCTGTAGGCTTCTCTTGTTTTAGAAGATGAATATTGTGAGTCTTCCGGGTGCCAATTAATTTGGTAATATAATAATCATTGTCTTTTGGGTGCGGAAGAAACTAGTTATTTGGATATAAAAGGCTATAGAGTTGATTTCTTATAGCAGCGACTAACCGTTTTTTTTTGCTTTTGGCTTAATGTGGTTTGATGTTTTAGTTGTGTAAAGTGACTTGGAAACCCTTATTAGTATGGCTTAAACTTTGCAGATACACTATGATAGAGTAGGCAAAGATGGTTTGTTTAGCCACAAGGAGGTCACTGTATTATTTGTTCCTGATTTGTCTGACTGCCTGCCTTCACTGGATGCATGGCATAACCAGTGGCTTGCTCATAAAAAGGCTGTTGCTGAGAGAGAGCATCAACTTTCTTTAAAAAGAGAGGTCTGTTTCTATGAATGAAGTTGCCATGTTCATTCATGATTTCTTTTTGCTGGTTAGATTTTTAAAAGGGAATATCATATTTGCTTGCTTTTCCTGTCTCAAGAATTTTTTCATGTTGTTTCAGAAGTCAAGAGATAACAAAGAAGCATCCAAAGGTGAGCGGGCAAATTCCTCATCCTGCGCATGCCATCTTATCTTTTTGCCTCTCATTCATCAATTTTCCCATCAAAGCTTACTTTTTGTTTTGCTTCTTATAATTAATATAGAAAAATCAGACAAGAAGAAAGAATCCGCACCATCAGAACCAACTGAAGATGTCAAAAAGGAGAAAAGCAGCAAAACTGCTAAGAAGGAAGAAACTAACAATAAACCTTCTCAAGGTGATCGGGCTGATAATGCTGAGGAAGGTAAGAATGTTGAGAAAAAGGAGCAAGAAGAAATAGCTGCTGCCAAGACAACTGGTGGTGTGAAGCCTGTGAAGAAGAAGATCATAAAGAAGGTTGTAAAGCAGAAAGTTGGCAATAAGACTAGTGATACTGCCAGCAAGCAGCTAAACAAAGTGAATGAGAAGGATAATGCTGTTAAAATGACTTCAGATGTTCCTGTTGAGGATAACAAATCTTCCGAGAGTGGGGATAAGAGTGGTGGTGCTGCTTCTGCTAAATTGGCTGCTACAGGGGATGCTTCAGTGGGGAAAGGAGATGCTAATGAGGTGAAAGATAAGAAAGAAATAAATGGCTCTGAAGATAAACCTCAAGATAAGCCTGCTCCACAAGCTAATGCAGTGAATGATCCTGGTGTGAAAACAACAAAAAAGAAGAAAATCATTAAACGTGTACCAAAAAAGAAAGTGGTTACTGGGGCATCCAAGCCAGAGGCTTCTGACTCTAAAGATGAAGGGAATGTAGTGTCTGCTCAAGCGCAAACTGACACACAAACGACTGCCAAGCAGACTGGTGATGCCAACAACGTGGTGACTCAGACAAACAGGGCTGGAAAGACAGTTCCTAAAGTGAAGTCAAATCCTGCAATGCCTGGTAAGCAAGATAAGGCGGGTGATTCAAATAAAACAGAAACAAAGCCCGAGTTGGATGACAAAAAAGTTGAAAAAGGGACTGGTGAAAAAAGTGGGGCTGGGACTGATAAGCAGAAAGCCTATGAGAAGGATAATCAGAATGGGAAGGGTAAATTAAAAGATGGTGATAAGTTAAAGGAGGTGAAAACAACAAGAGAGAGAGATGGTAAGGATGAATCTAAAAGCAAATCTACTAAAGAAGTGAAAGATAAGAAGAAGTCTGATGAACCTCCTCGACACCCTGGATTCATTCTCCAGACTAAAGGGTCTAAAGAATCCAAGGTATGGTATTTATAGAAAAATTCATTTTGCAAACTTGATAACTTAAGTGCGCTAGTCTAAGTATGTTATTTCTGGCGCAGCTGCGTTCATTGTCACTTTCATTGGATTCACTATTGGATTATACTGACAAAGACATTGAAGAATCAACATTTGAGGTTTGTTTACTTGCTTTTGTCTGCTTTCATAATGTAAGCTATATCTTTCCCCTGCATGTGTGACCATTTTTTTCCTTAGCAAGTGGATACTCCATGATTTCATGTTACTACTCAAAAGTCTTTTTTATATATAGCTTATTTATCTTTTTATTGTTTTTGCAGATTTCATTATTTGCTGAGTCGATGTATGAAATGCTTCAGTATCAAATGGGATGTCGAATTTTGACATTTCTTCAGGTTGGTGAAACTTATGAATTGTTGATTTCTGTCTGTTTTGATTATTCAGAGACATCCTGAACTACAAATTTTATTGTGTAGAAACTGCGCATCAAATTTGTGATGAAAAGAAACCAGCGAAAGAGGCAGCGAGAAGATGACCATGAGAAAGAAAACGTAAAAAATTTGCCTGTGAAGCGAGTGAAGGGTGATGATCTTTCTGAGAAAACCGAGCCCTCTAACATGGACAAAAACCCAACAGCAGCAGATGATGAGAAAAATGCAAATAATGATAACTCTGACACTAAGGAAGAGGACACGAAGATGGATGAAGTAGAAGAGGAGGAAGATCCAGAGGAGGATCCTGAAGAATATGAAGAAATGGAAAATGGAAGTCCTCAGTACAATTCATCTAACGAGGAAAATGCAGAGCAGGCCAGCACAAATGTTGAACCTGATAAAGCGGCAGATGAGAGTTCTAAGAGAGAAAATAAGGTTAAAGAGGTAAAAGAATCCAAGTCTGAGGTTCATTCCAATGAAGAAAGGGAAGATAAAGTGGATGAAAGTAGGAAAGAAATCCATACTGTTAAGGAGGCTACATTAGATAAAGAACTATTGCAGGTATTTTCCCGTGCATTTTATATGCTGGTTCTGTTTTATTCATGCAAGTTGTATTTATACTTGTTTTTGGCATATTGATGTATTTCTTTCTAATTTCTAATAGGCCTTCCATTTTTTTGATCGGAATCGAGTTGGATACATTAGGGTAAGCACTAGTCATCTTTTACTATTTCTTAGTATCCACGCAAGAACGTTGATGATTATTTGTTACTTTTCAGGTTGAAGATATGAGACTGATGATCCACAACCTTGGGAAATTTCTCTCACACAGGGATGTCAAGGTGAATAATCTCTGAAATGTTTAATGCTTGACTGCCTGAACATAATTTTTTTTGGTCTTGTCCTTGGCACGTTTTTCCCATGTTCACATCCATTCAAGACCTGGCTTCTAATGTTTTACTTATGAATCAGGAACTTGTACAAAGCGCATTGTTAGAGAGTAACACTGGGAGAGACGATCGCATACTCTATAACAAGCTGGTTCGAATGGCTGAAATTTGAATACAAATCTGTGGTCTGAGTTATACAAAGTTCCTGTCTTATTGGTTGGATGGGGATGCCTCATGTTAAGTGTTGTACAGGATGTCAATTATGTGTCGAGGGTGGATTTTTTCATCACATTTTATAAATTATTGAGGCAGATCTCAAATATGTTGGACAAATTTTTGTATGGCATTGTTTCTGCTTTAAAAAATAATTGTCAATTTTTTTGGGGTGACATAATGGGGGTAATTTATTTGGGTTAACTAAGCTAGTCTCATTTGCAGTTAATGCAAGAAGATAAACTAGGAAGATGATGGCGTCTTTGTATGGAATTGGACTTCGCTTATTGATCTCGTGATAGACTTGCATGTGGGAAATTGTTAATTTTCCTTAATCTATAGAATCCTGTGCTTAAAATTGTCGACATTTTGTATGTTGACGGCATATTAGCTTGCTTTGGTATGCGTATCAGAAGGGACACAATTTGTCTCTTTCTATTAATTATTTATTCATAGGTGCAAAAAAACTTTTTTTGGGGCTAAAATAAACAAATGACTTTTTGGCTAAAAAAGCAAATGACTCTTTAAACCTGCAGATTTACCTTTCTTTTGTCAATATAGAATATAGAAATATTGTTTTATGATATCTTTTTATTCATGTATGTTTTTTTTTTTGGCCAATTTTATTCATGTATGTTGTCTCTATTAAATATTTAAATGATGTCTTAATCATACACCAAAGTTTATTTATCTATCTTGTGATACGTTTTATATATCTTGTATCTCCTAAATGGTTAAGTTACGACACTGAGAAATTTTGCATTTAATTATATTTAATTTTGGATGTAAGGTACATTTAATAAATAAATACAAATAAAAATGCATTTTAATTGCATATATCAATTAGACGCTTGTTATGTCAATTTTTTCTAGGGTTCTACTAGCACTAAAAGGTCGATACACTTTTATGAAGAGAGAAACTCTTTTTCAACCTAGTGACATAGGAGGATTGGGATTAAAACCAGCAAAAGTTGTCAATCAAGCGCTCTTGGCACAGTAAGTCCGGAGAATTATCTCATCTTATACTCTTTCTTTGTTGGCATCCACGTTGAAGATGAAATACATAGACTTAACACCCCTTGATTAACTGGACATTGAGAGATAAGAAGTGAATAACTTTTTTATAAGAAGAATAAGTTGGTGTAGCGATGTGTATAAACATTAAGACAGTAAGATACATTATAACTAAAACAGATTATTGCAAAAAAAAACTGAAAAAGAAGATTATTGCAAATAAAACTGAAAAAGGTGTAAAAATAATCAAATTAAATCCTTATTTCAGATTTATAATTAAAGTAAAATATTCTGACCACCCTTATATTTTACCTTAATTACACAGACTTTCCATCTATTTTGAAAACAAACATTTTACTTCAAACCATTAACACTGTTAAAGAATATTCTAAAAAGATTCTTGAAGTATATTTTTAATTAAAAACCATATTAGAATAAATCTTGTTCACTGATTTACCCCTCATAATACCAAATCCCTAATTTATCTTTTAACATTATTATTTATTAATGATCTATTTGATATTCTTACTATGTTTAAAAAAATTGAAGTAATTTTTTATGTGAAACTATTAACAACTTGATACAAATTTTGAGTAACTTTTTTTTTTTTAACAAACATATGTTCAATGAAATATATTTTAGGCAACACATATATTTAAAAGATTACAACATGGGGAAAGTTTACTAAATAAATGAGATTAAACATTTAAATTTATTAAAAATAAAAATTTATAATTATAAAATTAATAAATTTAATAGTATGACATAAAATTTGGGAATTTATATTAAAATTATTTTATAATTTTGCATAAAAGATATGTGATTAAATAATTATTAAGTAATATTTACATTAATGAGGGGTATTTTGGTTAAAATAATCCTAACATGGAGTTTTCTATTGATGTTCCTCTATGTGTTTGGTTTGATGTGTAAAATTTTGCGAGTATTGAAGAATGGCGAAATTGGAAGCTTGGATACAAAATTTTAGATCAAGATCACTTCCGTACTGATATGGAATATCCACGCGATGAGCAGTAAATAAAACTGACAATTTTGAGTGATGTACATATTCAAATGGACACCAACCATTGTCAGCCTCATAGCCTATCCAATTATCAGGCTCATTGACTTAGGTCTAATATCTAACATTCAAAGAGTTGTAGAACTACAGTATTAACATACTTTTATATATTGCTATATAAGTTGATTTATTGATTGATGATTTGTTATGGTGCTTTAAAGAATGCTAGTCTTATATTTTGAAACGGAGGTACTATAGAACTTAAGGTTAGAAAAAGATCATGATAAAAGTAAGTTAATAATTACTTAATTAATGCCCAAGAGACTTGTATGTTGAACTATTAGCCAAAGTAAGACAAGATTGTGCCATTAAGTAGAACCTAATATGTTTCTCTCTATCAATTGAGCAACAAGACTCTCTCTAAAATCTATAGAACTAAAGCAATAGCATCAAGGACAATGCTATTTAACTCAAGTTAGATAGTGTGTGCCCTTTGTTCTCTTAGATCAAGAGTGAGTCTTCTTGTGGGGCCACTAAATTTTCTTCTAGTAGAGAGGTTGAGGAAAATTCTAACTCCTTGTGTGGATACGTAAAAGCACTTGTAATCTTTTCCTAAGTGATTCAACAATCAATGCTGCATCCATTCAATGAAAGTATAATCTCTATTCTCTTATCTAATCTAGAAATTTCTCACAAGGATTCGGGTTCAAAACAAGAATGTATATTATTTTGTGCCTATGTTTTCTGCCCTAAATCCCAACAGGATCAATCTATTAACCGTCCAAATTTGCTTGCACTACCGTTTCAGTAATATTGTACAATTTGAGAATTACTTCGGTTTTGTGAACTTCCAGATTCTTCCAATTGCAGGCTCTTAGCTGTGACTGAGAATTTGCATGTTTTCTGGGCTAAGAATTTGCATGTATTGTGGTGCCTTTTTGTTCAACTTTAATTCTGAGCTTCACTGATTTGTAACTTATGCTGCTTTTAGATTCATTTTAGCAAATTGTCAAGTATGCACTGCTATTTTAATTCTGAGAATTGCTTATTGTTCTGCACCAAACTGATTTTATCTGAATTGGCCGGAACTTTGAAAACTTGCACCAAGAACTTGTTTGATCCAGATTTTTGCTACTGTAACTGATTTTACTTGTGGCACTGTAATTGGCTTGCTGTGCATTTTGAGGAACTTTTTTGGATTCATCTGCTACTTACAATGTTTTTACATCAATTTTTAGACTTTGAATTGTAATGCAGTCACTTGGAATTTTAGGATAATGTCTCATTTATTTTGAATTGGTGTTGCTGGAATTTAAGATTGAAAATTTCCAGATTTGCACAATAGTAAGTTGTTTGAAGGCTTACACCAATTTTAAGCAAGGTTGATAACTTGGATACTGAATCCAGTGACAAGAGACCAATTTCACTTTGATCGTACCATTGTTTAGAGTGTGTTTCCTTTGCTGAAATTTTTTTAAATAAATTGAGACTCGAATTGCTCATTCGTTTTTAGCTTGTTTCTTTGATTTTGTGAGTTAAATGGACTTGAACGGGTGTGCTCTATGTCTGAATTTCTTCTTTTGAACTCTGATACTCTCACTAGAACTTTAATTCAAATCAGTCTGTACAGGGACTGAATTCTGCTTGAGCTTATAAAAAAAAGCGTGCTAGAAAATTGTGTTTTTCATATTTCTGTAAGTTCCGAGCTTTTTTGGTACGAAATATAGTCTAAGCTATTGAGTCTTGAGAGTTTTGGCTAAACGTCTATAATCTACATCATCCTTCCAGATTTTCATGTCTTTTGCTAGTTCTGGAATTTTGTTTTTAGATTCAGACACCTTTGGTTGCCCAATTGTTTTGCTATTTGTGCTGGTTTTCTTGTTGTTTTGAGCTGAAGTGTGATATTACTTGTCATGTTGCCCTGTTTGTGCGTCAGTTTTAGGATGGAATGATGTTAAATCTGGTTGATTCATGTTTTTCATTCCTTGATTTGTGTGATGGCTTGGTTTAATGATTATAATGAATCTAATTCTTATTAAACCATACCCTCTCATATTTTTTTGGGATATAGTATGGCCCCAGTTGATCCTATTCTATGTGTGCATTGCCATTCTAGTCTTCATGTTAGAGTTTCTAAAGGATTATGATTACACTATTAAGTATCTTTGCATTAAGGGAAATGTAGCTGTGGTTGAAATCTATTTATTTCTTTAAATGCATTGGCTAAACAGTAATTGGGCCACTTAATCACTAATGTCACTGTTTTTAATCACACTTATTGGTGCCACTTAGCTAGATAAGCCACATAATCCGCCACATCACCTGGTTCTAATTCACATTAATACTTGAGTATGTTTTTCAACTCCAACATTAATATCGCCATTTATGTAATTGTGTCATTGTACAAAACTAGATAGCTCTCTCATGCATTGCATGAGGTGATTGATTTGTTATGATCAAAATCCATTGTAACATTAATCAAATGTTGAATTTACTATATAGGCTGTCTAATATAAGGGCTTTCTTTTTTCATATTACACGTAAATGTTATGTCCTTATTTAGATTTTTTATGTTTTATTTTAATCGTAACTTTCAGAGTTGAATTGAAATTTAAATGACATGACTTCAATTTTTATAATTAATTATTCTAACTTATTAAAAAAAAATTGATAAGCCCAAAATGTAAACATGCACAGGCTAAGCAAAAGTAAATGTTAGGAATGTATAATCACTCTGTTTAACAACTACCACATGTATATAAGGTTGTGAAATCATTCTCATGAAAAATTATTAGTCATGGTGGTACATTTTCAAACAAAATAACATGCCGATCCTTCAGTAGATACATCATATAAGTCAAGTCAAACCAAAATGTTAAATTCATCATCAATAGAGAAAAAATGATCAAATATTATTTTAATCACGGTGTTCAAACTTCGTATGATCAATTGCTTACAAGAAATAAAGGTGCAATTTGGATGCGATTAAATATTTGTAGGTATATATAAGTCATTTTGGCATGTGGTTAACTAAAAAGCTACAAGTGAAAGGAAAACCACTCAAATTACATTTAATAGCACTAACATATAGCAGTTAGTAGATGTTAGGCTTTATTGTTTGAGCCACTGATTTAATGGGTTTATTTTAAGGAATCACACACTGTACAAGATATATTTGAGATCATAAAAAATAGGGAGAATGACAGTGAAGTCCCAAGGAAGAGGATAAATGAAGAAATGGTCCCTATAGATTGCAAAATGAAAAAATGGTCCCATGGAGTTGTCAATACAGGCTCCTGAAGTTGTCATTAACAACTCCAGGAGCCTGTATTGACAACTCCATGGGACCATTTTTTCATTTTGCAATCTATAGGGACCATTTTTTCATTTTTTTCCTTGTATGGGACCTAAGTGTAAATCTCCCTAAAAAATATAAAGGCATATAGATCATTGGAACAAAATTCACAGAAATGTTCCAGTCTTTTAACCCCTTTAAGCTACCTTAATTTTTTCTCGCAACCCAACTCTTTTAACCGCTGTTTATTTTTGTTGTTCTTATGGGGTTAAATCAAATTATTTTTTAAAAATAAAACTAATTTTTTTTTCTATTCATTAAATAAATTATACTTTTACTTTTATTCAATTTACATTAAGTTGCATAAATACATCTCCCACATGAAAGCACACATGGTCCATGCACTTGTCTAACCCATGAATACTACTTTAACTGAAACCCAAGCAGATAACATTACTGGTAATAAGTACGATTTTGTTTTGCACTTCCCCTACTTTTGGTATTTTTTTTATCACCCTCTGGTTTTCTTTTACCTGATTTACAACAGCTTTTGATGATGAAGTAACATCCTTTATGCTCAAATAGTACAATGACTGAACTGAAATAGTCAGTGCAGCATCAACACGAAATCTTGGTTCAATGAGAATTGAGAGATACTGGATCAGCACAACTTTTCGCATATAAACAAAAGAGGATAGAAGAGACAGAGTAAGATTAAGAGACTCAGCCTAACAATGGAGAGGCAAAGATAACTTGCTTTAACTTGTTTTGTTCCCTGCATCATGTAAATATTTTAAAATAAATTAGATATTGTATAATCTTTTAAAATGTGAATAAACATGATGTAGCAATAATTTTTTGCCAACCGACATGCAACTGTTATGTCTCTTTTATTAACTTCCAAAAGAATACATAGTTTCTTCCGTTGATGATGAGATAACAACAAGAAGGAGAGTTGATGTGAAAGATACATTGCTTTAAAGATATGATTCACCTTTAAAATGAAGTCTAGTATATATTACAAAAAGTTACTTCCTCATCTCTTCTCTCTGTCCCTCTCTATCTTTTGTCCGAATTGCAGTGTCTGAATTCTCCCCATATAATTTGTCCTTCTTACATATAAATGCACATTCTGCTTGTTTCAGATCTACTCTTCCATATGCTATATCTCTGTACAAAAATAGATTATTTGTTTCAATTCTCCACCACACACCACTAGACTTCACAACCTCCAACGTACTCTTTCTGTGTTGCCAACATTTCATCACTGAGAAACGGATGGGTTACAGCTTTCCTGAAAGAAAATCAACACCTTGAGCCAGGTGCTAATCTAACAAAATGAAATCGAGCAGATAAAATCAAAACCATTATAGAACCTTTCACATTGTCAGACAAGGTTATGTAAAATTTCTTTTTCTGTTGCCCCTTAAAGATAAAAGATTACATAGACTATTCTTAAAACAACAAAAAATATATCTTGCAAGCAAAAAAAGTAATAATAAGATATTCAAGAGAAATGATTGGAAAAATCAAAAGTTTGAAACTAATAAATTTAAACGCTAAGGAAAATTTAAGCATTTCCATATAAACAATGGTATAAAGAAATGGTTGGATGCATCCTTCTCAGTTGTCTATACAAAATGAAATATAATACTTCTTTGATATTCTAATAAAAGAAAGACAGTGATGAATAAGCTCACTATATGGAGTGGATTTTGTTTTTGTAGAATTTGCCACCACCCCTACTTTTTGCATAAACTGTACATGATCAGTATACTTGAGCATAGTGTTGTCAGCTATCTCATACTCCACATGGCAAGTGGACATATGCTCTTAAATATGCTTGTACGGTTTAAGCATGGCAATTGTCATCAAAATACATTTTTTTTTTTAAAAACCTTCGATTTCATGAACATATCAAATCAAATTTCGTGCAATTTAAGTATGGATTTTACCACCTGTTTTCCTCTAAAAGCTGCACATTGTGACGTATATATGATTGTGTTAGTATAAACTTTAAGCACAACGAAGTTTACAAAAAATTTGTGTACAAACTGAGTCACGAAGAAAAAACATGCGACTATAGTGCGTATCTCATGCTAAGACGAAGACAAAGATTGAGTATGAAAACAAAAGGATGTTGATGTGAAACAGGCTGGGGAAAGGGGAGGAGAGAGAAACTAGAGGGGGGAGGATAGCAAGAAGGAGGGGGAAGTCAGACGAACGGAGGGAAGAGAGAATATTTAGAAGAAAAAGAAATTCTTTATTAACCAATCAATCAAAGCTGCTTATAACAGTGAACCCTAAGCTCTATTTATAGAGTCCTAGAAATAATAAAATAATAATAAAATAACAATTTAAAATTCAAATCTAAATCCTAAATTTAAAATTCAAATTCAAATCTGGATAAATATCCTTATTTAATAATTATAATGGATAATCCTAGATCTCCTAACTAAAACCTAGATTTTCTTATCTTGTATCACCATTTCTGCCCCACTTGAAAGACTCGGCTCTTGACGAATTAAAAGTGACACAAATCCGGGAGGGAGGGCAGACTAATTCTTCAACATATCACTTCCATCTGGAAACCCTTTGCAACAAGTGAGATACTGAAAGAGTAAACCTTGGTAAGAATAACCAGCTGAATCTTGAAGAGTGTCTAGAACATCTTTGCAACAGACAAGGTATTGTTGGAGTAGACCATTCAGCAATGGAGTGACCTTAGGCAGTATAGTGTGCTGAGGAGGTGAGGTTGTCCTTTGAACGTGAACCTTACTAATCTCAATCAATGTTGTGTGGATGACATGTTCAACAAGATTATTATTATTGGTAGCATTAATCCTAGGAGTTTTACTTAGAGCATGTAGGACAGGTGTAGGTGAAGACACATCAACGTCATGATTGGGTTCCACAATAGCTGGTGATAGTTCTTCAGTTAGGATTGCAATCTCATCTCCTTGCTTTGAAGAAGGAGCTTCGACTTCTCTCAACTCGCTTATTTGAATTGTTATACTCTGATTTACATTGCCCAACTTATGGAGCTGTTGACACAGAATCTTCATGTCCTCCAGCATACAGGCATGTTGACGCTCGGTTTCGGCATTCAAGCGTTCCAATTGTGCCTTGAGATGTTTATTTTCAGCCTCTAACTTTCCCAAGAAGCCTCATACTCTTCCTTCTCCTTGCGACATCTTTCAACTCTCTTGTAATCTTCTTCAACTTCAAGCAAAAATAAGTTAGAGCTCTCATCTTGATTGAGGTTAGGATCTTTTTGTTGGTGATGATCATCTTTCTAAAATTGAGGATATGTGGCATACTTTTGCTGACCGCGGTCAAAGTATTCATGTTGAACCACATAGTTGTATTGACGGTGATAGGCATGTCCATGTTGTCGTAACTCAACATATCCATAATGATAATTATAATCGTATGGCTCATGATAAGCACACTCGCGTGCGTATCTTTAATGTCTGTCATGCTCATATTGTTGACAGGCTAGGTACTCGTATCAATGCTCATCATGTGTATGATGCTGATAGCTTTTATCATTACATTTATATCAATGTCAATCGACATATTTATAATGACTGCTTGCAAATATGCTTCTTCCATAATTCATATCTTTTACTAAATAGCATGTCAATTCACTCTCTCTATTTTTTTTGGTTTTTGGCCTTTTTTCAACTCTTTCCCCCCTTTTTTTCACACTTGTTTTTTAACCTTTTTTCCCTTCATTTTTTTAGTTAGAAGCTCAAGCTAACACAACAATGCCTAAATAGTACAAATTAGACAGATTGTTACCTCCCTTTATATATATATATAAAATCAAATGAAATCAACAAATGAAGGAACATAGTCATATAGTGATTGCGGGCTACAACTCTTGGCTCCAAGTACGTTGGAAAATTGAGTCTGGCATAATCAATTCTAGAAGTTCTCTTTTTGTTTTTAAATGTGTTTGGAAGCACATAACACTGAAGGTGCGTGATTCAATGTGTAGTAGAGGCCATTGACGTGTGAAGGGTGATGGCTATGGTGCGTTTGATGGTAGGGGATTAGATCTATTGCGGGAGTGACGGTTTCAATGGGGTTTTTAGTTAAGGTGTGTTTGGTTATGTGAAAAATGAGTTTTGGTGCACGGAAGGAGATGGGAACTAGGCTCTAATACCAAAATTAATATGAAACGGGTTGGGGAAATGGGAGGAGACAGGGACTAGAGGGGGGAGGACAACAAGAAGGAGGGAAAATCAAACGAATGGAGGGAGGAGAGAGAATATTCAGAGGGAAAGAGAATTGTTAATCAAAACTACCTGCAACAAAGAACCCTAAGCTCTATTTATGAAGCCCTAGAAATAATAAAATAATAATAAAATAACAATTCAACATTTAATTCTAAATCCTAAATTTAAAATTCAAATTCAAATATGGATAAATATCCTTATTTAATAATTATAATGGATAACCCTAGATCTCCTAACCAAAACCTAGATTTCCTTATCTAGTATCACACCAAATGTAAGAATGCCCAATCCCAATTTATGAATAAATCTTCCAAAATCTGAGGAACTTTAAAGGCCATAGCAACTATAGACAAAACAATCTTCAGAAAATACAATGTTCTCAGCTTACCTTGACATGTGTTGTGTAATGCCCACTACCCATGCTACTATATAGTTCATAGATTTGCCATCTGGAGTTGTTTTTGTTGGCTATATAATTTGTTAAGTCGAAGTCATGAATAGGAAAGTTAACAAAAGTCTCTATCATATGCTTCATTAACAAAAGTCTCTATCGTATGCTTCATCAACCTACTATGCTTTTCAAATACAAAAAAGATGACAATATATCAATGGAATTGGAAAAAGTAATAATATTTTAAAAAAAGAGATTAGGAAAATACACAAATAATCATTAAAAATCCATACAAAAAGCATTGATCATGCTTTATATCTAGCTCATTCCTATCACCATACAAAAAGCCATGTGACTGAACAAAATCTTCTCACAAAATCAAATAAGAGAAGTTGTTTTAGAGATTACTAAGAATCAGTACATGAAGGTGTGGCTGAACTTTCTACAACTTGCACAAAAAATATGAAGCATACGGAAACTAAGCCAATGATTGAGCAATCAGGCTAATGATTGTTACATCATGTTGACAAATTAGCTTGAGCTCTAGAGATACGGATGGAAGAGTTGCTCTGAAGAAAAAAAAGCACACCCTACATTTGTGTGCAAGAAGGACAAATTGTAGGGGGAATTCAAATTCAAAAGAATGGGAAGGTTACTATGTAAAAAATGTAATATCTCGGATTTTAGGCTTAGGAACTTGAGGACAAGCCTTTATCAGGCAAACTAATAGGCCTGAGTTCAGCAAGAGTCCTAAGAATATTGAGGAGATAGAATGATTTTCAGGGACTGTATCCGGGCAAAGATCAAGTCTCTAGGTTACATGAGGCTTAGAGTGTATAACTAGTCGGAAGAAAATTCACCGGTGCCAAGTATGTGTGTATGACGCTAATTTGAATAAAAAGGGGACACTTGGCAAAATTCTATTTGTGGATAAATAAAGTAATAATTAAAAAATTAATTAAATTAATTTTACTTTATGCGGGGACCATTGAAGATGACACTTCATGGGTGGACCCGAGAAAAATCCCCGGACTTTCTTTCGTTGACGAAGTGGATTGTTAGGTGGAACATGGTAAAAGAATATGGGTCCCCCGGGAAGGTGCCATATGGCGCCATCTAAGAGGGAGAGAGCATAAAGTACTTTTTACTTTATGTGTTGGACCAACCAAGAGATGATACTTGTCCCACCTTTATGATAAAGTAACTTTTACTTTTGAGTTGCAACACCAGAGGTGCCACCTCACCCTCGAGCTGGGGAAAATCACCGGTCTTCGGTCTGGTCACCTGACCAACTTTCCCAAACACCGAACCTAGGAGTCAGGGAAAATCATTAGACCCCTACTTTCCTTGACATGTTGGACGGCTAAAATCCCAAGAAAAGAGGCGGGACCTACTTTATTATTGCAAGTGACACGTGTTACTGAATCATTGGATCACCGGACAAATGGCACCACAACATGCTAACATGTGGCATATTTTTTCAAGACTCCTCCTAGGCCATATATTTTGGCCAAGTCTCACAAAATAGGGAGAAAAATCAGATTAAATCAAGAAAAATGGTAGAGGAGAGATAGAAGATGAAGTAACTTTCAAGAACTTCAATCCGCCGAAACACTACCAAATTGGCGTTTTCTCTTGAAATACCCTTCATAAACCTTCTTCTACTCATCTCAAGCTTCATTTCTATGGTTTCGGATTTTAATTTGGAGGAGGCCGTCTCGCTTGTCAGAGTACTGCCAAATTTCCGAACCGGTTGCGGAAATGCGTAGAGGTAAGCATAGGCTTCATTTTGAACCGATTGGTGTGTTGTTTGGATGAGCTTTTATGAGGGTTGGAGTACTGTTCATTTTCAGCCAGGGGTAATTTTAAGGTTTAATCATGTGTTTATGGTTAAATGATGATATTGGACCAAGTTGTTGGATAAAATTTTGTTTTGGTTAATTTGGTTAATGAACGGTCTATTCGGTCAAAAGGGTTGGGGATAGAAGCTTTGTGATTTTGTTGATTTTGACATTCTCATTGTGTTTAGAATGTAAAACTGTGTGGGAATAGCCCTGGTTGTAAACTCTGGACCCCTGAAAATTTATACTACAAAGTTGAAATGCTGCCAATGTGTGTTTTGTGCTGGGCAGATTGTTTGCTCAACATTTTGAAATAGGAAAATGATGTCTAAAAATTGTGAACCAGTCTAAAAGTAGACATGTCATGCTTTAATTTGATATGTCATTTGTGTCATTTGGATGTGTATGCTGGAAGTTGTACATTTTTAAAGTTTGGTTTGGAAAAAACTGGCGAATTTTGGGACAGTGATAAATAAAGTAAGGTATTATATTGATATGTGTCCAAAAGTGTAATGACTATATTTTTTCTTGAAACTATACTAATTTGGGGTCACATAACCTTTGGAATCATCACAATTGGACATCTGTACAATTAGTTATGAATTTTCAAAGATTAAAGAACTAGCAGATTGAGTAAAAGTACGAAAATAAGGAAATTTAATGGCACTAGGTAATTATATGATGAACTTTAAGGGTGAGGTTAACCAACTTCGGATAGTTAGACCACTTTGACTTTGCTTTTGGCTTAGTGTGATAACCTGAATAACAACCAACATAATTGCTTAGATTGTAAGAGAATTAGACCAAATAATAATCTGTTGTGCAAAATTCTAATTATAGGACCTAACAGCTGTCCGGAAATTAAAGACTTGCCCGAGCTCAGGCAAACAGTTGTATATTGTTCAAGGGAAGCGAACAAGTAGTAACCTTGTCTTTCATATGCTATAAGATACACTACATGTTTTGTGGATTCATCATGAATTGTCTGACACATTTTGATTATGCGGGATGGTCGCCTGCACACTGGTGGACGCCCAGGCTAATATAATGTTCTACGTTGCATGAGTGGATGCCCGGGGCCTATTGCACAGGCTACACTGAGGCCATGTGATATACCTAGCGCTATGGTGATATGTTAAACTGCATGTTGTGTACTAAATGTTGTTGTGATAATTTTGTGATATGATGACTGTGTGGTATGCTGTGTGGTTGTGTATCTTTATGATTGACTACCTGTTACTATTGAGATTCTTTTAAATCTCACTCTTTTCTATAAATGATCTACAGTATCGGTTAACAGCTCGTAGGGCAAGAAGGTAAACACGAACAGCTAGTGGACGAAGTTGAAAGATTTTACTTCTTGTTGGTTGTTTTATTTTGGATGCTTTGGGATATGAATATGATGTATATAACTTTGTTAACCTGATAATAATACAGTGGGAGAACTAGTAGTGCTGGTAGCCTAGTAAATGGGTGTTAACATAGTAAAAGAATATCTTAGCTAGATAATGCTTCCGATCGACAAAGAAACATTAAACTAACGAATGTAACGTGAGACTTAAGCAGAGACACACTCGCACACTTTGATAAAATGGATTTGAGTATTGATGAGACTTAGAGAGGCAGTGAATTTTGTGAAAAGGTTGAAAAGTTTTTATCCTGTGAAAAACCCACTCAATCTCAAGTTTACCTCCTGAGTTAAGATTGGGGATTTGTGAACGTTTTTGGAAAGTTTGGGTAATTCAGGACCAAATCCTGGTTTCACAACTTATTTAACTACTCATTGCACTTATATGAGCTCATGGGATATAAGGGATTACAAAAAAAAAAAAAAGACAGTCATACAATTCCAACATCATTTTCTATCAGCATATCAGTAATTGGGACTTCCAATTTTGAAGTTTGCAGTGCAAGCTTGTAAAACTATTTCATTTCACTCTTCTGTTACTTGTAACCATACACACATTTGATACCTTACCAACTACACTAATTGTAAGGTGGAGGCATCATCTATAATATTCTAATAATCTACGAATACAGAGAACTATAATAATAAAGAGAAATGATCATAAAAAACCATACAAATAAATTTTGGCCTTCCAGTAAGATGAAAAAGACATGAACTATAATTAGCCATAAAAAAGGACAAAAAATCTGATAGCATGAAAATGAATAAATTGGAATAATACAGTGATGAGAGAATAATAGTTTGATGCTCTTCTATTACTTGTAATGGTGACTTCAAATTCTAAAGATTGCAATGGAAACTTGTATAACTTTTTTATTTTACTCTTCTCTTACTTGTAACCACAAAAAAAAGATACAATTTACCAACCCCAATGATAGTAAAGCTGGAGCCAAATTTTTATATCTAATACTGTATAAACTCTGAACACAAAATCCCCCATTCCAAATTTCATGGCAACGCATATACCTTTCAGATAGAAAATATATGACATAAGATGAAACATATCAAATAACCTGAGAGGTACTGATATCATAAAAAAATGACCAGTAAAAGAGACAAGAAAAATAACAGTTCTTCAAATATGAATGCAGAAGTACAAGCTTAGAATTATATGGACCGTATCCAATGGACATCCTAACAGTCGGAGATGAAGAAACTATACAAAACCCCAACACATTCCAGAATTATTGTCCATGTAAGACAATCATTTTGCAAAAAAAAAAAAAATTATGAAATGATTCATGACTTCAAAAACTTCAATACCCTGGTCTCTCTGGTTTATCATTCATTCGGGGAAGAAAATAGCATTATCTGCTGTCTGCCCTTGACAATTCCTTCCATGGATTTAATAGATTTCATACGACTATCAGGGCTACTAAAGGGCTCTTAAAAGTGCAGTAAAATGAAAAACCAGGGTTCGTGTCATCAAAACTACTAATCCAATCCATTATAGTGGCCACGATAACAATAATTAAAAATAATAGTAACACATTGACAATTTTCTAAGAAACAAAAACATCAAATGACAGGTAACATAAAATCTTGAGTAGTTGAAAACTATGGTAAAGAGATTAATTGATGAGAAAGAGAAAAAGAAGAAAATAAAACTTAGAACAGGATATGATTAAAAGAAAACAAAATGAAGAGACAACACAAATTTGATCATTTTTTGGGCAATGTTCAATAAGATTTGAAGAAAATGTCCAAGAAAGTCTTTACATCAGACTAATAATAAATGCCCATAAAAATATGGAAATGGTAAATCACCAAAATGCGACTGCAAACATCGATAAGAGCATACAGTTTTGAAAGGCATTAGTATCTAAAGATATTATGTCAAGGGTATGATATCTTTTTCTCTCAAGTGTCAAGCTTCACTAGAGTCATTTCTCAACTTCTAATTCTTAAAGTCCTTTAGATTCCCATTGCAGTGTTTTAGTTTTTATCAATTACTACAACAACATGACCAGCTTCTGTATTGCAGTATCAACACTCTTATTACTGATTCTCTTTCGCAGATCCTCCAATTTGTTCACAACATTCACCTTTCAAAGTTTCTAGAACACATCAAAATAAGTGGTGAACCAATCAAATTCAGTAATACACTTGGAGTTGATGTAGATGGATATATATATAAGGATAGCAGACTAAGGGGAAAAAATATATTAAAATATAAAAGAGAAGTAATTCAAAGTGAAATCAATACATCTTTTCGGGATAAAGGAGCACGCTATTCATATCTAACATTTGCTACATCTCACCAACCAGTTCATCCAAGTTGCCACTCAACATCTTTGTTGAAATTTTTATTTCTTCCACTTCCCTCTTGTGTTTCTGATATGTATGCTGATCCTCTCCAACTGGATTTTCATAGTCAGATGCCTAAATGTTTCATATGAGAAAATAACAAAGCGTTAACGAAAAAAAGCAAGCTAGAAAGGAAAAGAAAACTTTATCAGCAAGGCTTCCCCCAACTGCTGCACAGATCCATGAATTTTTTTCTCGTCAACCCCTTTATTTCAAAATCTCCAAGAAAAAGAAAAATTATTCCAAAAACCCACAGAAAACTAAAAAAGTTGAGTTTCAATATTTCAAAGTTGTTCCGTAGGAAAGAAGTGAAGAATTACAAAAGAAATTAAAAAAAATCAATTAACTTCATTCCCAGAGAGAGAGAGACAGAGTGAGGCTCAACAAGTGTAGTATCTGTCTTCCTTCTTCAGTGATGCCGATTTCCTATGATCACTGTCAGCCGATCGAATCGTCGGCCCATCGGAACTCCTGCATGATACATCATTAAAATATTTTATTTTATTACTCTATTATTAGGCAATTAGGCACTCTGTTATTAGGCAATTAGGTAGGGGCAGGGTAGTCATTCTCTTTTCTCCATTATCCCATTACTTTAGTCAGTTACTGCTTGTTCTGGATGTGGTTAGCATCTTAGTTTATTTAAACCGCATTGTACTCCTTATTCAATCATGATTTTGAATGTTTTGAAATTTCCCCTGCAATCTCTCTTCTCTGTTTCCTGCCCTTCTTATCTTTCTTGATCTCTTTCTCTCTAAAAACCTTCTAAATTCCTATAACTGGTATCCGAGCAGTTGCGATCCAAACTAATGGCTGATGGTACAAGGGCTCAAACATAGTTTAAGGAGATGGAAGATAGGCTGCAAACGAAGCTCGAGCAGCGGTTGGAATTGTTGCAGAACCAAGTTGAAGGCATGGAGGAGGTGAGGGGCCAAATGAATGACCTTTAGGACCTTCTCTAGCGACTGTCTTTGCAGACCTCCAAAACTACCTAGCAAGGTTCAGAGGCGAGGATCGAGGTGGGGAGTACTAAATGCCCACCAAATTTACCAAGCTTGACTTCCCTTCTTTTATGGCAACCAACGTAGAGGCTTGGTTGGGAAAGTGTGAGCGGTACTTTGACTTGGATGGAACACCGGAAGCAAGGAAGACAGTTTTAGCAAGCATCACCCTTGATAGTGATGCGTATCTTTGGTTCTAGTATTTCAAACGTGGTTGAAACGGAATCATTCCCTGGCGGGTGTTTGTAGAGGTCGTGAAGATTCATTTTGGACCCTTGAATGATGATCCTATAGAGGAGTTGATGAGGTTAAGATAGATGAGAACCTTAGAAGAGTATCAATGAGAGTTTGACTTGCTAATGTGCAAGCTAGACCTACTCGGAAGCAAAGTGCCCAAGTTAGCTAATGGCATTAAACTACTGCAACCCTAAATACTATTGGAGGCCATCAAGCTCACACGGTTGCATGAAATCAACCTGGACTCCATGCAGAAATTTATGGGTGGGGGTCACTCCAACTGAATGTACACTGCTGTGTACAAAGGTACAACGACTGGCTCTTCAAGTGGTGGAAGCTCGTATGTGGGTGTCAAAACTGAGAACATGGAATTGAAGTGTCTTGCAGCACCGGTGTCAAATGAGAAGGGTGTACTGGGTTGGCCTAATATAACCTTTAAGCAAAAACTCTTAACGAAACATTTAGAAGAGTGTCATGCCAAGAATTTATGCTACTACAGTAAGTGTCGATACACATCAGGACATTCATGCTAGAATAAGAAGAAAACACATATTTTCTTGATGGAAGTGTTGGATGATACTCAAATAGAGGGAACGGTGGCTGACGAGGTCGATGCTGGGGGGAAGAAGATAACTCCGAGAACGTGGTTATGGCATTGAACGCCATTCACGGAACTGACGACATTGAAGCCGTCATTTCCTTGAATGCCATTCAAGGCACCACCACCTATGACACTATTCGGATTGAAGGCAGGTTGGGGAGGAGAATTATCTACATATTAGTGGATACTGGGAGTTCACATAATTTTCTAGATGCAACACTATGGAAAGAAAGTGACTTAGTGCTGCATAAAACGGCACCAAGGAAAATCACGGTGGCGGGAGGAGGACAAATCTGGTCCACTACTAGGTATGATGGTGTTAAATGGCTATCGTGTGGAATGGAGTTTGAAGCTGAAGTTATGCTGGTTCCCTTGGTGGGGTATGACATGATACTGGGGATGTAATGGTTGAGGGAGTTGGGAACCATCCAATTAAATTGCAAAGAGCTGACCATGGGATTCATATGGAAGGGTGCACAAGTAAGGTTAGAAGGGACAAGGCCACACCGAAGTAGAATTGTATCGAAGTCGAAGATGAGAAAAATGCTCCATCAGTCTCACAATACACTTGCTGTATAGGTGGTAGCCGAAACTTGTTGCTCAATTATGGTGGAATCACACCCATAAATACCTAGAGAAATACAAGAGCTTATTGATGCACACCATGGGCTTTTCGAGGAGCCCAAATCTTTGCCACCAAAAAGAGGAGGGAAAGACGATAGGATTATCCTTAAAGAAGGAGTGGAACCCATTAAAATTCGTCCTTATAGGTACCCTACCTTACAAAAGGACGTAATAGACTCTATACTGAAGGACATGTTGGAGCAAGGAATTGTACAACATAGTAACTCACCTTTTGCGTCTTCAGTGGTGTTAGTGAAGCAAAAGGTTGGAAGCTGGTGGATGTGTGTAGACTATCGAGTTTTGAATAAAGCCATAGTCAGGGATAGCTTCCCTATTCCATTGATTGAAGGCCTACTTGATGAGCTTGGTATGGCAAGGGTATTTTCTAAACTTGATATGCTATCTGGTTATCATCAAATAAGGATGAAGGAGGAGGATATATATAAGACAACATTTCAAACGCATTCTGGCCATTATGAATATTTGGTGATGCCCTTTGGTTTAACCAATGTACCCTTAACATTTCAATCCATAATGAATCAGATTTTTGATGGCCTGCTGAGAAAATTTGTCTTGGTTTTTTTAATGATATTTTAATTTACTGTCCTGACATAGCTTCACATGTTTCTCATTTGAAGGTTGTGTTTGAGATTTTATCCAGGAATCAATTTTTTGTTAAGCTAGACAAATGTGCCTTTGCCACACCCAGCATTGAGTATCTCGGTCATGTAATTTTTAATGGCCAGGTAGCGACGGACCAATCCAAATTAGAGACAGTGAGATGATGGCCCACACCCAAGACAGTGAAGGATGTATGGGCATTTTTGGGGCTATGTGGGTATTACAGGTGGTTTATTCGCTCATTTGGAACCATAGCCTTCCCACTTATGGAGTTACTCAAGAAAGATAATTTTAATTGGACCCTAGCAGCAACTACTGCATTCCTCCAATTACAGAAGGCATTGATTGAAGCACCAGTTCTCGCATTGCCAGACCTCACCCAGTCATTCATTCTTGAGACCGACACCTCCAACATTGGTATAGGTGCCGTCCTTTTCCAAAATGGACATTCGGTGGCCTACGTGAGCAAGGTGTTATCCCCAAAAAATTGCTTACTATCAGTCTATGACAAGGAGCTGTTAGCGATAGTCTATGCGGTGTCTCGGTGGCATCAATATTTATGTATTAAGCCCTTCACCACCTTAACAAACCAGAGAAGTCTAAAATTCCTCTTAGAACAACACCTATCAATGCCATCTCAGTATACTTGGATTACAAAATTAATGGGGCTGTAATATGATATCAAGTACCGGAAGGGGGCTGACACCCATGGCGAGTTGCTGCACTTATCTATGTCTTCAATTCCAACAGAATTATGGGTGTAAATCTATAATCAATGGCAGTAAGACCCAGATTTAGTTAGATTGATTGCTGAAATTGAAGAGAATCCTGAAGCACATCTTAAGTATCTGTGGCATGAAGGCATCGTGTTACGAAAGAACCACTTGGTTATTGGACACTTACAAAAAGAGTTATAGCAACAGATAATCCAGTGGCTTCATGCAAGTGCACAGGGGGGACACTCTGGGGTTCGTGCCACATACCAAGCCATTAAATATCTTTTTTATTGGAAGCATATGATGAAAAATATTCAGGCATTTATCAAGGAGTGTGAGACGTGCTTATAGTTCAAAAAGAGAATGACTACCCTGCCCCTTCTTAATTGCCTAATAACAGAGTGCCTAATTGCCTAATAAAAGAGTGATAAAATAAAATAATTTAATGACATATCACTACACCAAACCATTCTTTCCCTTCAAAAAATGTGATTGATTCGAATGGGAAAAGCCTTGCTTGGTTTAGAATGGGGGAAGAAATTGAAAACCATTTTGTCCCTCCAGAGATAAAGCCAAATGGAAGGGCAAATCTGAAAAAGAAAAAGATGAGAGAGACTAAAAATTTTACGGGGGAAATTCAAATTCAAACAGAAGAGGAGTAGTGGAAAAAAAAAAGGAAAAACTAGACCATGTGATGTTGAGCCACTGAGAAAATTGCAGACGACACTTCACTGTTCCTTTTGCATGGATGATCAAGGTTCATGAACCCAGACCCCGCCTGAACCGGTCGGAGTATTGAGTTAAGGGTCAATGGATCAGATCAGGGTTAAACTGGAGCTAACCTGGGGTCAAATTGGTTAAAAATTGTAGATTTTAAACTTATTAATATGAAATTCTAAAGAAAAATTAAAAAAAGTGAACTGGATTGGTTTACCGGTTTCCAGGTTGGACCGGCGATTCGATCTAGATTCCGGAACACTGCGGATGATTGAGTAAGGAGTAAAAAATGTTATCATGTGAGATAACCTAAGTTGAATAAGCCAACTCAAAAACCCTAGCTATCACTATTCCCGATAATAGCCCGTTTAGTTGGAGGAAAATTTGAGGAACTAAAGGAACTGAATTGATGAGCAGGGAAGGACAATGAAGATTATAAGGGGTTGGGAAGATGGGTTGTTTGGTTGGAAAAAAATTGAGGGGAAGCAAATGAGAAATAAAAGTGAAATACCTAATTTACCCTTAAAAGTATATAATAAAAAATTAAAATGAAAAATGTGTTTTTTTAACAAATCAAAGAAGAACTTGTCTACCCTGAATCGCAGTAGCCGCTTGAGCATGAAGGAGGGAAATCCATCAATTGTAGAAGGGGGTTGTGCCCTGGCGATGAATCCTATCATAATAGTTGGCGATTGAGGCGTGAAGAATTGTGGAGATGGCATGCTGGAGGAGTGGAAAATTTAAATTGAGATGGGATTTTTTGGAGTGGGATTTCTGCAGGGAGAGAATGTTAATTTTGTTGCTGGTACATGGCATCGGTGAAGGGTTTGTACGCGTGAAGGGAAAAAGCAATGAAATTGAGCTTTAACTTTTTTCTTTGTTGAATAAACTTGGAAAGTGTGTGTGGATACACTTTCAGTGATTACATGCACTGTCATGCCAATCATCAAGCTTTAGGTTGCCATCATTGATCTTTGTTGCGTATGTAAATATGTTTACTCCCAAACATTTTTCAAGACTATTACTAGTTTAATACACATAAATCTGTAAATGCTATGTAGGTAAAAATTTTAGTACGGTTTCATGTTTAAATTATGGTTATTTTTTAAATATTTTTGTGTCTTTTTCTCTATAACACCCTATAAAGATACACTCATATTTATGATGGGATTACTAGATGTTTGGATTCTAGTGGTATATTTTCTATAAACAATATCTATATAGGATGCAGAAATGGAAGCAATTTTGCTAGAGCAGAATACTGCTATGCCAGCACGTGATGTTCACATAGCTCTTGCAGAGAAGTTCAGGCATCCTATGTCAGACCCTTATGTTATTTTCAATTTTTTAGAGTGTTTGCATGCAGTTCGGTGAGCATACAAAAATAGTATGAAAGTACTAATATAAAGTACATGATTATATTATAGGAATTCCCCATTGGGTTGAAAAATATACAAAAATCCCAAAATATACAAAATTAAACTAATGATAACCAACTACAGCTCTGATCCGAACCAAAACCCTCAATCACCTGTATTTACGTTTTTGCCCTTAGAGCCACTATCTTCTGGTGGAATATTTTAAATTTTGGGAAAAGGGTGAGATTCAAACGAATCTCAGTAGCAATATGCAATCAATCATATAAAATGAGATAAATAAATATGCTATGCACCACATAGTGTAAATGAAAATTCAACTATATCTAGTATATGCATACAATTCAGGGTCAACTCCCTTACTTGTCCGGGTACCTCAGCTGGGTCCCAAACCACAACAAAGTAATGTGCCCTTGGCACTATTCATATCACTGTGCCCCAGGCACTGTGTTCACCCATAGAATATGGAATACACAAAGCATACAAATAATCTTATAGTTTATGAAAGATAGAGTTACTACCTTAAGTCCCTTTTCTGCTCGCTAATAGTTCCTTACCTTGATCCGGCTCGGGCAAACCGTATAGTCCTAAAAGTCCAAGTTTACAAGAATTGAGTTATTGCCCATTCATGTATTGTTTTAAATTCATTTTGTTGGTTATCTTAGTTTAAAATTGTAAAATGACCATAATAGCCCTGAGGACCCAGTCTAAATTCCTTTATACCCGGCCTAACTGTGCTTTTTCAAAAATTATGACCCAGGGTATTTCTATGCAATTTCTCATGTAGAATCCATTTTTGACCTTAAGTTAGTCCATTTTTGACCTCAAGTTAGTCAAGTTCTTGCCCAAATTATAGATTTATCCTTGGCAGCCACTATGTTAAGGTTTTAGGATTAAAATTGTCATTTCACACCCTAAAGCTTTCACACTTCATATTATACATGTTCCCTACACAATTTTCCATTTTAAACATGAATCATCAAATCAACTAAATTCCAGGCCAAACACCATGAACATCAGCTAGCCGAAAATCATGGAAAAATTAGGGAAAATGTGATTTTTACTTTATGTGCAATTAAACTTCTTCCTTATACTTCTAATCACATGATTAACCATTTAAAAACCTCTTAGAGATGATTAATTGAAATTTGGGCAGCACCTCCCCTTAGGGCTAGGCATCCCAAATCTCAAAATCAAGCCAATACAAAGCCACAAATCATCCACAACAACAATAATCACGTTAAATCCAACAAGAAAATCAATGTTTATAGCTTTACCTCTTGTTTCTCTCTCTAGGCCTCAAAAACCATGGCTCCCCCTTGTTCTTTCCCTTGATTTTGTCTTGCTACATATGTTATTCAAGAAGACATAGAGATTAGGAGAGGGTTGCCATGAATTAGAAGGCATAAACAAGTGGAAATCACTTGAAACCTACCTTATTTGGCTTCTTGAATATCTTGTGCTCTCTCCTTGTGTTCTTGTGTTTCAATCTCTCTCTCTCTCTCTCTCTCTCTCATTCTCTTGTTTTGGACGAAATATGCCCAAAGGAAAGAGATAAAAACTTTAAGAAAAATATCAACATCCACCTTCTTGAAATATATTATTTAATTGCTATAATCACATGCCAAATTAATTCAAACCATCATCTTCTCTTTCCTTCCACCTATTTGGAGGAAATATATGGTCTTGAAAGGGATAATCATCTCTTCAAAATATCTCTCTTCCACCTGCTCAAGTAATAATATTTTATTGCCAATTAGAATGATAAAATTGACTTTAGTCTTTCATCTTTTTGAACTTGACTTTAATGGCTTCCAAAAGACATCATTTATGTTCAAATATTCACTTTCTTTTTCCTTCCTTATGTCATACGAAAATACATCACAAAAAGGAAGGAAGAATGTTGTCCAATTTTCTCTTCTTGCTTCCTTTATGTTTAGCCACAATTTTTGACTTTTCAACCTTCTTTTTACTTGGTTAGAAATGCTTCTTATTACTTGGCTAGAAATGCTTCTTCTTTGGCATAATTATCACCAAATATTGATTTCCTCTCTCTTTTCTTGTTGGACGTCCACACCACAACCAAAGGGAAAAATATTGGCTTTTAATTCTTTATTTAGCCAAATGACTATTTTGCCTATATTTTTTTGTAATTAATTGGGCTTTCTTCTTTCCCTTTGTGTTTGGCCAAAAATCACTATTAATTGGGTTAAAAAATTGTGTTATTCTATTATCCAATTTGGGCTATAAGAATGGGATTTTATGAAGACACAATTTTATGTCTTATTGTGGCCCAATTTCGTGTGGTTACTATTTGGCCATTCAAAGTGTGCCAAAATTCACCATTTTATTCCTTTTAATGCCACAAAGGTGTAAAAGAATTTTGATGATTAAAATTTGGGATGTTACATCCACTACTACAAACTAGACTTTTTATTACCCTAAAGGACGTCCCTTTTTAAGTTAGGGACGCCCAAAGTTCAATATTTGGCGGGAGGCTTTGGCGCTGGATTAATTTAACAAATTTTTTTTTTTCAACCACTTTAGACATCCCCAGTTTTTCTGCTCATTGAAGTAATGTTTGTTCTACTCATGAAAGTGGGCATTGGATTGATCTTATCATGCTCGTTTGTTTTAATCAATGGGAAGCATGCAAATGTAATGTGGTATGACTGTGTTGTATAATGACAAGTTAAAAGTAATGAAATTTTGTGCATTTGCTTCAATTTGGAAGTTTAATTTATTGTTTTTATGATAGTGGAGTGTAAGTGAATATCTCAAGAAATGAATGCAGGAGAAAATGCTAACATCCATCATATATGAATATTATAACGTGATGTATGGTGTGAGATGAAAAATGAATGAGCTGAAAGTTTGAGGTCATTAAAATGAAAAGAGCACAAAGAACATGAGAAGTTTCATTATTGAAATTGAAATACATAAGGAGTATGAAGCAAAATAAGAGACAAGGCAAGACACAAGTTTGTCAAAAGCAAGTTAAATACAACAATGGAACAATTGAAATTTGTTAGTGCTATGACTGATACGATTTTCATTCCCAACTGAAATATCTGATACAAAACCAGCCATGAATTGAACAACTTTTAAGCTAATGAACATAAATCTGAACATTTTTAAGGTGTTAATCTTAGATGGGGAGCTGTCCATGCAAAAACCATATGGAAAGAAATGCAAAGAGTGAACACTTTACATTGAAAATTGGATATACAAGCCTCCTTATCAATTAAGTCAAACTATCAGTTTCAAGCACTCTTCCCATATATTAGTAGCTATTGGGATAATAGTTTGGGGGGGGGGATGGGGGTTGAATTAACAGCCCAACAATTTGCATCACTGGATTTTTTAGATTTTTATGAGGTCATTAATTGGATTACTTCAAAAAATTACACGCTTGATCCTATGACCTGATTGCAAACCTAGTCCTATACGATACAAGTGATTGCCTATACTATAAATCAAAATATACATACATTACTTTTTATTACTCCAAACTTTATGCCATGTCCAAATTATCCACCCTAATAAACATGGTTAAACGTTTGAAGGCCATTTCCTTAGGGCTTGTTTGGTCTGAGGGGAGGGGAGGGAAAGTAGGCGGAGGAAAAATTTTTTTTAGTTGAATTTAAAAAAATTAGAGAAGTGGGGTTAAAAATTTTTAATTAATTTTTCTTTCTCTTTTATCTTATATATTTTATTTATTAAAATTTTATTACCCCACTTCTTCAATCTTTTAAAATTCAACTCACAAAAATTTTCCCTCCCCTCCCTTCCCCTCAAAATCCCTCACACCAAACAAACCCTTAGGTATATAGAAACATAGATATAAACCAAAAGGCATTCGAGATATAGCAGAGGCATAAACCAAAATGATGCCAACATGTCTCCATCAACACAACATGCACCCAAAAACATGTACCCCTTGTTCAATGGCTGTAATGCTCTAGTTTTGAAGAAGGCTCCTTATCCAAGAAGGTTAAAAAGGTGCAAAAATCTTGATATGTGCTACATTTAATTCTTTAATGGTGAGCCATGGAACACCCATAAGCTCAATGTAAAGGTTAGCTCCTTTGGCATCAAGTACAGCTTGTCGTCCTTGCCTTGAAATGGGATTGCCAAGATTTTCAAAGACATTAATGATAGTCTTGTCTAGAGAAGTGATTGTCTCATGAAGGACCTCAGCAAGCAATTCAGATTGGTTTGTTCAACATCTCTTCCTTGAAGAGGATGAGGCCTCACTAGTACCATTTACATTAGTTCCATTTACTTCAACATTGTTTCTTGAATAAGGAGTTTCATCGTCTTCAAGATTTATTTCTTCATCCATAACACTTGGGGCTTTGCCTTCGTCACCCACTACCCTATCCCTTACCCACACATATGACAAATTCTCAAAATAAGGGAAGGACTTGGTTTTGGTCTGTCCAGCTTTAATATGCACCTGTTCATGTCATGATTGGAAAAAAAATTAAACATAACTATAATCTCTCTATAACCATGATAAAAACACGTATAACACATACCTTAACATACTCAACTTAAACCTCTTTCTTTACAGTGACAAATTTGGTCTCGGGATCCTACCCAAAGCAAGAGGTGTTAGTGACATAAACCATGTCATACACAAGTTGCCACTAACTTTTTAGGGTCTTGATAGGGACGTAATGTATGGGACAACTTTTATCCCACATCTTGGCAGTTTTACTTCCATCATAATCTGCAGAGCACTAGCATATCTGGGCTTGAACTCGGGATCTGCCATAAATTTCAGCTCTACTTTCAGTACAATAAGGCATTCCATAAGAATCTTGTCCTCTTTAGTAGGCCACATTTTAAGCTTCCCTTACCACATTCTTCACTCTGTCCATCTGAAAAATTAACTCCAATTGACAAATAAATTGTTACTACATGGAAACTAAGACATACAACAAAGTAATCAATTATAAAGCAAAATAAAACTTAGTTCAATTCATTAAATTGCAATAAAGAGCAACTGGTTCCATACAAACAAACATGACAAAAGAGTTAGTACTAAAATTGGAAACATAGAACTTGAACACAATCAATTTTCTCTAGAAGCCAAATATGCAAAAAAATATTTTGTTTGCCACTTGTTCCCTAAAGTTATTCCAACCGTTAGAAGTTTCCATTGTCATCATTGAGGCATTCTCAATTGAGTAAAGTGCTGCTTCATAAGTCTCAATTAGCGCATCTAGGGGATCTTGATTATTCTCCTGATGAATTAGATTATGAATCAAACAATATGCCATGATATATCTATTTTGAATATTGACCGGGTAGAATGAGAGACTCCTTAGGATGGCCCACCATAACTTTAGTATGCTAAAGCGCCTTTCAATTACATTAAGGGCAGCAGCATGCTGCATGTTAAAGTACTCATAAGCAGTTTGCAGCTGGTGCCCTTGTCACCACTCATTAAGGTGGTACCTTTGACCTCTATAAGGAGCTAAAAAACCTTGGAAATTTGTACACCCAACATCTACCAAGTACTACTTCCCTACATAAAAAATGACCTAAATAAAAAAACAATGTGTCTATAGATTCTAATAACATAAATGTATTGAGCCAAATACATTTATGAAACACATACCATGTGGTACTCTTAGACTATGTCTACTCCTTAAGCATCTCTCAACACCCCTCATCGACAGCTGAACCTTCCCAACCAAGCAACAGAAATATGAATTGGGCATGTGGTACTCTTAGACCACGTCTACTCCTTAAGCATCTCTCAATACCCCTCCATCAACAGCTAAACCTTCCCACCAAGTAACACAAATATGAATTGGGCATCAGGTGAGCATACACCTAGCACATTCGTTGTTATATCTCATTTTCTATTACGGTATCTTCCTTTATGATGTGCTGGAACTTGAACATGTATATTCGTTCCATCTAACACACAAAGTAGCCTTGAAAATAATGGAAAACGTTATCACCTTTAACTCACCTATTCAATTTATCATTCATGGTCATATAAATGTAACAAACTAGTACACTTTTATATACCTTGAACCATTTCCAACGTTGATCAGTAGAGTCCTCCAAAATAGTCTCTGTATTCTTGAAAAGCACTGATTGTAGTCTAATTGTTGCATTCAACACAAGTTTAAAGTATCTGCTATAGTTTCACCCAACCTCCTAAGCTTAAATTGGATCACTCTGTTCTTTACATGTTGGCCCAATATGTGTAGAAACATTGCTACTTGCTTATCAACTAACATATGTCTCACAGGTCTCAACCCACCAATTATGTCTAACATATGACACAATTTATCATATGTCGCCTGATACATTTTAATTTCATTAAAGTAAGTGCTATCACTACTATATATCATAGCCCTCAAAGTTGCTCTCTTAGCATGGAAATATAATCTATATGACCTATCTGGAATATGCCTTGGTCTACCTGCTCCCACAACAATTATAATGCTCACAATCAACTTCCTTATGGCTAAAAGCATAGCTAAGCACCTAATCAATATTTCCAACAACACTTCCTGTAACTCCTTATCTATACCTACAAAAGTTTTTCACACCCATGTTCTTAACATTACAACCAACTAAATATGCTCTACCAAAACCACTAGTTAATAGATTTAAACAATTCCTATATTTATAGTCTAAAATTAGATTATGGTAACAATTTTTTATGCTAGTGAAAAAGAAACCAAATTTCTAAGGATTGTGAAGTTGTTGCCATTGCCATATATATTGGGGAACTAAGAATATAAAAGATCTAAACCTATGAACAATTAATTTAGTTAGTTGTCACATTTTGTGTCCTATTTGTTTTAGTGTATGTATGTGGATTTAGTGTCATTGATTTCTATTACTCAAACTATTATGACATACACACATTAAACATTCTATGTAACAACTATAACAAAACAAACGACTCATCATTAAATCTCTTAGTCTACCATTCTTCTATTAGTCAACAGGAAACAAAAATTATGAAATAGAGCATACTTTCACCTTCTCCATAATAATCAAACTGGTCATTTGTGTGTGTCTCAGTCTGCCTATCAAGGCAACTTGCAAGCACAAGCACGATACTAGAAGCAAAACAAAGAAACATACCAAAAGCAACTCATGTGTGTGTCTGTTTATATGTGGAAGTTTTAAAAAACAAAACAAAGCATAACCGAACACATATGTCACTAGAAACATTCAAATAATTGTGCAACGAAATTTCATCAACACTCACCTCCAATTTTGGTCGCTTACAACTTCAAAACTTCTAGCTTAGTCCCTCCTCCAAGATTAGAATCATTCTCAATGAGTTCATATTAAGTGATCCCATTTTTTCATTAGGTCCAGGTGGAGACCAAAGGTCTTAAACGACTTAACTGGCAGAACAACTCAAAAGATAAATAAGTATCGTTAATCTCTTCATGCTTGTTCCAAGTTTGAAGTACCATTTGTACAAATAAGAATCCCCGTCATTACATGATTTCTTCTTTATATAGATGATATAGGATCTATGGAGCCATTACTTAGAAGTACATTTTGTGAAACAACCCTTTCTATCTGATAGAAACAGTCCCATGATCTTGAATTGATCTTACATAGGATCACAAATCCCAAGTTTGTTTATGAAGAGTAGATCTAATTATATTAGTGTCTATAATTGATTTATTGTTTATAATACTAATCGATAGGGCCTCACTTACTTGGTAATCGAAACCCAATGATCTATGACCTTGCCCATGTTTGACTAACCAAGCTAACAAAACGACCCTGCATTTTTTTATCTCTCCCACATTTTTATTCATATAAGTAATAAAAAGATTGGGTCGAGTTTAATTGCAATTCAATTAATAGAACCAACAGTAATTATTGGATTACAAAGTATCCATGCTGGGAATTCAAATTTGATTTCTTTCCATACTTCACAAGCAGCAGCTAATTCAGGACTCCATTTGCTAGTCTCAAGAATAATTTCATTGCTCTCATGAGCAATATCATGTCCCTCATTATAATGAAATAATAAAAAAATGTTGTACTTTCTTAATAGCTAACTAGAATTGCTATATTCGAATTCATTATAATGATAACAATAATATTAGAATTTAGAATTCTTTTTTCTAATGAAATTCTATGATCCTTAGGTTTTTTATTACACATATAGACAATATCTCTATTCTCTCTTCAAATATTAATACTACCACTGGGGTTTTATGAAAAAAAGAAAAAAAGCCCCTTATCGGATTTGAACTGATGACTTACTGCTTACCATGGTGTTACTCTATCACTGAGTTAAAAGGGCCCCATTTAGTTCAATTCCTAAATAAGGAACTAGCCACTATGAGTCTAGTGCATATATTTATTATTGCATATACTTATTCTATGTTATATTATATGATTTTATAAAATTTATATGAAGTTAGAATCTATGTACATATATACATTTTATCTGCATAGCGGCTGATTAAGGAACAAGAGATTGGATTTACCTAGTGAGTATAGTATAGGTAAAATGGTTTACTGATATTGGATTTTCTAAACATCAATGTAATGAATTGTTTCAAAACCGAGAGTAGATAGGGGCATACTTTGGATCGGAATTGTGGGGAGCATTGCCTGATTTTTTCTACCAACTTAAAGTCCTAATTTGTATTCTTTTTATATTATGCGAAAAAGCTTTTTTTGGAGAATTTACATAATCTCCATTACTAATCCTTTGTGTATCTTGCTGTTTCTAACCATCCACTCATTTTTTTATCAATCTCCCTTTATGGTAATAGATGTATTGTAATTCATACAAATGATAATAAAAACTCAATAAGGTTGGTCTTTTGAGCCCACTTCAAAACAAGATGACTAATCAACTGATTTTGGGGTAAACGCTTTCTTCCGTTTATAATTTTTTTCCACATAATTCTTATACATAGAAAATGAGACTTAATATTTTTACTACAGATTCAAAGGAAATTCAAATCATAGTATATTAGTTCTATATCCATATATTCTATTATATATTAATAATAAGGAAAATCCCTATAAAATACCTTTGAAATAGGGAAATCCCTAATCAGTACTCTGAAATCAAAAAATCTGGATCAGTCCCGTGTCAGTACGGATGAACAGTGCGGGCGGCGCCAAAAGACTATTTTGCCCTTCAACCATCATTCTCGCCACTTCAAAAATAACAACACGGGGTTCTAATTAACAACTCCGGATTCTTGATTAACAACTCCGTATTCTTGTTTCACAACTTCCTCATTTAAGTTTCAAGGCCAATAATAACACCTCTTTTTTTTTATTAACAACACGCCCTCTTAATTAACAACTCCGGATTCTTGATTAATAACTCCATATTCTTTTTTAACAACTCCATATTCTTGATTAAAAACTCTATTTCATCTTTTTACTTCCACAATAACAACACAGGTGTTGTTATTAACAATATCATATTCTACATTAACAACTCTCATTTCTTGTTTCACAACTTCGTAATTTAAGTTTCAGGGCCAATAACAACACCTCTTTTTTGTTTATTAACAACACCTTATTTTACATTAACAACACTATATTTTTGAGATGCAAATATGTGGAAGAATAAAGCGGAGTTGTTAATCAAGAATCCGGAGTTGCTAATAACAAGACTGGTGTTATTATTGTGAAAGTAAAAAGATGAAACTGGAGTTGTTAATCAAGAATATGGAGTTGTTAATCAAGAATCCAAAGTTGTTAATTAAGAACCGCGTGTTGTTATTTTTGAAGTGGCGAGAATGAGGGTTGAAGGGCAAAATCGTCTTTTGGCGCCGCCCGTACTGTTCATCCGTACTGACGTGGGACTGATCCATATTTTTTGATTTCAGAGTACTGATTAGGGATTTCCCTATTTCAAAGGTATTTTATAGGGATTTTCCCTTTTTATATATATATATATATATATAAATTTTAAAGAAATTTATATTAATATTATATTAAATAGTTTAAATTAAAATAGTTTATTATATTCTTAAATATAGATATTCTATATTCAAAATAAAAATATATATCTATAAATATATATCTATATTTTTAATTTTAT
Source organism: Inga oerstediana (assembly GCA_963210345.1). Taxonomy (NCBI): domain Eukaryota; kingdom Viridiplantae; phylum Streptophyta; class Magnoliopsida; order Fabales; family Fabaceae; genus Inga; species Inga oerstediana. Next base: position 33,554,884 of record OY723409.1, read on the forward strand.
TACTAAATATATATTGATATTGAATTTCAATTTCATTAAATTAATAATTAAAATTAGAGAATATTATAGAATATTAGAATATTAAATCAATGAATAATGAATAAATGGAAGCTATTTTATTTCACTCATATAACTATTTGATTTAGTTCATCAATCCGAATTCCGAATAAAAATAGTGAAAATAAAAAATCAGGATATCTATTCCATTTTTTCTACCCCTTTCCTATAAATTTCCTATGAAGAAGAAAAGAAATAAAGACGAAAAGAAAGGAGCATGGAAAAGTTTTTGTTTCAACGAATCACACATAGAGATATTGATAACACACATAGAGTTAATGGTATTTCATAACTAATCGACTGAGCAGCAACAACATATTCGATCAAACAGGTGATTTTCTCACTTACTACTGATCCCATACTACCTTCTATAAATTGAAAATCCAATGTTACTATATGATAAATGTATAAATGAACATCTTATCTTTGAGCAAGGAATCGTTATTTGACTGATTAACATTTCACTTCCAATCCCTATGTTAAATGTAATGACCCACATACAGCGGCCGGTCGGACCCACACAGGTGGCCACACAGGCCCTCGGCAGGAATTGTCCCCTCCTCCGCACACACAGGTACTTGGGGATTTATTTCACCTCCCTAAGGGATTAAACATACTACCTGAGGACAAGTAGTGTGCCATGACCCACTTGGTAGCCACTTGCACCGTGGCCACCTGTGTGGGCCCGACCGGCCGCTATGTGCGGGCGATTACATAAAAAGGCACCTATTTATGTAATGATACCCTGACCCCTCCTTCTCTGAGGTCTTTTGGATACCGACAATGTCAGTATCAGTTTTCGTTTCAGTCTCAGTCTTAGTTTTAGTTTGGTGTACTTGTAGGTACTCAGTTCGGTTTGTACAACATATCTAGCATATAGGATTTTATAGCCCAGGGTCTCTATCCCAACAGAAACAGAGCTTCATTTATTCAAATATGATCTACACAATCAAATAAAGCAATCTATATCACTACACAAGCAGAGATATCAAATACATGCAAATAAGATGAGTTCCCTACCTTAAACCCTTTTTGACATGTATAGCATTCCTCGAAGTTCGTGTCACAGCTTGGCTATCAATCGGGTTCTAAAATTCCAAATGTACAAGAATTAGGTTAAAACCCATTCATGTACCATTTTAGACACTTCCATGGTATTTCTTGTGGTTATATTAGTCTATATTAAAAAAATTACCAAAATGCCCATAGGACCCCTGGCTCACATACCCGGCTCGACCGTACTTTTCCCGAAATTTTGACCTTGGCTAATTTGACATTTTTTTGCCCAAAGAATCCATTTTCAGCCTCAGAATCACCAAATTCACTATCAAAAGACAAAATGCCCTTGGCAACCCCCAATTTAGGGTTTCAGGGGCGTTTTAGTCATTGTAATTTTTAGGGTTTTTCTGGAAAAGTATTTAACTGTAACCCCACCTAATTTTCCCTCTTGAACATAATGGAACCATCAGATTATTAAAAATCCAACTCTAACCCCTCCAAACAGCACTGGTCGAAACTTAGGATTCTCCAGAAAAAGTTGGGGTTTTCCAATTCTGACTCCACAAACTTGCTTCTTTCTACTCTTACTCACTTTATTAACTATTTAATTACGTTCTAAACACCATTTAGACTAAATTTGGGCAGCATAACATTTAGGATTTAACATTTCTCAAATTTAACAATCACAGCAAGTCAACTAGAAACTCACTGATTAAACTAACCACAATAGCCATAACAACCATAAATTGAAGTTTAGGAAGTCACCTTTGCTTCCTTCTTTCCTCTTTGGCTGAAACCCTAGCCTTCCTAACAATGAAATTGTGTTTCACAAACACCTTTAATCACATAGAGGAATAGCTTAGAGAAAGGATTACACAAGTTAGGAGCTAAATCACCAAAGGAATCAAGCTTACCTTGCAACTTTACTTCTCCTTCTCTCTAGAAACCCATGAACTCACTTTCTCTCTCTATTCTTCTTGGTGAGCACGAACATGAAGCATGAAAGATGAAGGGAGGAGTTGTCATAAAATATCTCCTTTTTCCCTTAATTATTTTAATTACCAAAATCCCAAAAGTGTTTACTTTTACGGCATAATTGAACTTAAAGCTTATCTTCATGTAACTTGTGTCTTAATGTGACATTAGATTCCAACTAATTCCTCCACTCTAATCAGCTCATATTCAAGCCTAGGAGGGACCTTCAATTAGCCCAATTGGCTTTTATCCATTTATCTCATAATTATAATATTTGCCATAACATTTTTTTCCATTTTCAAAATAACTGGCAATTCTGGCAGATTTTCTGCCCAAATTTGAAAAATCATAACTTTATTTTTAGAACTTCAATTGGAGTAATTCCAAAGTCTATAGAACATTTATTGAGTATAGTTTCACGAAAAAAAATATAGCCTTTAGCCAGTTGGAAGCTGAAAATTCCCAGAATTAAAATTTTTGGACGTTGTCCTTGAAAATAGACAGCTTTTCTAGGATAACTTCAAAAATTTATAACGTTTTACATACAGCTCCAAAAATTATCCATTACCTATCAAATTAAAGATTAGGATGTCTACTTTCACCTGTAAAATTTCATAATTTTTTATCATAATTTATTTATCCAAAATCACATGACCAACTCACTGCCTCACAGGAAATTTGCACTGGCAGCATATCAAATTCCCCAAAATTCACTCTTCCATTTCACTAAATGCCACAAATACATATAAGGCATATTGGGGAATAAAATTTGGGGTTTTACATTAATAGGAATGGGACTTATCCTTTTTCCCATGGCAACAAAAAATATTTGCCATATGTGGCCTTTTCCTAGTATTTTATTGAGTATAGTTATGATTTTTTTTCGGTAAATCTTTCTATTCATCAAATCAATAACAATTCTATCTATCAATATATATAGTCTTGAACTATAAATAGTGATCTTTCTTTAGAGTTTAGCTACTTGATCGATTCACTTTTTTTATTATGTTAACATTGATTATTATTGTTGGAATTTTGGTTCTTATTTATAGTAACATTTATATGTCTCATGATGGAGGATATTTGAGATTTTTTGCTTATATGATTTTTTTAATACTTCAATGTTGGGATTGGTTACTAGTTCTAATTTTGATAAAGGAGTTATGAAGGGTATAACAAACATATCTTATCTCTACATTGGGTCAAGAACAGGGTTAGAGGGATAAAAAATGGCTAATCCATGTAGAGCCATCGAATCGGCCGAACCAGCAACCAAATTGAATTTCAGCGGTGGCGGGAATTTTGGTTCCTAGGAACTCTATGCGCCAAACACATTTTTTGGCTGGGAACTTTGTTAAGTTTCTTTCCCTTCCAATCAGTTTACTCAACCAAATAGACTATAACTGTAATATCTCAAATTTTGGGACTAGAGGCTTGAGAATAAGCCTGAATCAAGTAGACTGCTAAGCCCCAGTTTAGCAAGAGTCCTAAGAATATAAACTTTACTTCCAGTGTATTTTTCCTGCGTGTCAGTCTAGTTGTGTGACATTTTTTATAGGCAAATGATGTCCAATTCCTATAATATTTTTTAGAATAAAAGTAGACTTATCAAGCTTTAATTTGATAGGTTATATAGACCATTTGGAGTTGTACACAAAGAGTTATGCATTTTTGAAGTTAGCCCAGTAAAGCTGTAGAGTTTCTGTGGCAGCATCCAAAAATGATAATTCTGGGAATTTTGAGCTTCCAGTTGGCTAAAGGCTATATTTTCCCTAAAAATAAACTTAATAAGGGTCTTACAATAACAGTAACATGTGAGACAAAAAAACCCTAGCCTTAACTGTTTATGTGGCTCAGCGTATCTTAAATTATAGGAGATATTGATGATTCAAACTTGCCACACGTTTGCTCCAATCACTGTGTAAGTTAATTAAAGAATCCCTACAACCCTATTTGTTTCAATTGTTTTAAATCTCATTATTTTCTGGTCTTTTCCTTTCAAAAACCATTTGATCAACATCTAGTTGAATTTGTAATATCCCAAATTTTGGGATTTGAGGCTTGAGAATAAGCCTTAATCAAGTGAACTACTAAGCCCCAGTTTAGCAAGAGTCACAGGAATGTAAACTTTGCTACCAATGTATTTTTCTTGCGTGATAGTCTAGTTATGTGATGGTTATGGATAATCAAATGATGTCCAATGAATGTGAAATTTTTAAGAATAAAAGTAAACTTATCAGGCTTTAATTTGATAGATCATATAAGTCATTTGGAGATGTACACAAAAACTTATGAATTTTTGAAGTTAGTCCAGTAAAACTGGCAAGTTTCTGTGATAGAGTCCAAAAATGGAAATTCTGGGAATTATGAGCTTCCATTTGGCTAAAGGCTATATTGTTTCCTAAAAATAGACTTAATAAGGGTCACATAGCCTTTAGAATCATACAAAGTGGACATCTGTACAACTAGATATAAATTTTCAAAGTTTTATGAAAATTCTGCCAGAGTTCCAACAAAGTACGAAAATGGAAAAAATGTAAGGGCAAAATGGTCATTTGACTAATAAAGAAAGAAGCCATATGTTTTTCCCTTTAATTGGGATAAATTTTGGCTGAAGTAGGGAGCAAGAAAGAAAAATAATTTACTTGGTCCATATTAATTCAAAAGGGATTAATTATAGCCAAGTAAAAACATGCACATGTTAATTTGCATTAAACAATAATAAACAAAAAGCAAGAGGAGATATTTCAAGACATATTTTCCTCTTTCCTTCCTCATTATTTCGGTTGAGCAAGAGAAATAGAGAGAGAGAGAGAAGAGCTCAAGAACACCAAGAGGTCTTAGGGTTCAAGAAGCCAAAATCCAAGGTAAGAGCTTGAAATCAAGGTGCTTATGCCTTCTAATCTACTTAGAACTTCTTCTAACCACTTCTTCTTCTTGAAAATTATGGTTAGCGAGCTAAATCAAGAGAGAAGAGAGAGAGAGAGAGAGAGAGAGGGCAGAGGTGTGTAGAGAGAGAAAGTTGGAGAAATCAAGAGGTAATCTCCAAAACCTTGATTCTCTTGCTTTATATGTTGTTGTTGTTGTTGTTGATTTTGGCTTGGATTTGGTTGTTTTGTAACAATGGAAAGATGAAACCTTAAGGGAAGATACTATCCAAATTTTGATTAATCATGATTAAGATGGTGATTATGAGGCTAAAAGATATTTTATGATGAATTATGATGATTTGGGAAGTTAGTGTTCAAATATGCTTGAATTTGTTTTTTAGAGGTAGAGAACTTGCAACGTATTTTTGATCAGTCAAACTTGGTCTAAATACTATGAAATTTTACAATGTTAAAGTAGACATCCTAGGATTTAATTTGACATGTAGTATAAGCCATTTGGACTAGAGGGTTGAAAGTTATGATTTCTCAAAATTTGACCCTGAATCTGGAACAAAATCTGTGGCAGACTGGATTTGACAAATTTTCTGGAAATGTGTGGCTGTAATTGATTCTTTGTGATATTTTTCATTGAAAGAGGACTTAAAGAGCTTTTTATAGAACCTGGAAGCAACCTATTTGGATTTTTATAGAATTAATTATTAATTTTCAAAGTTTGGTTAACAAAATTGGCAGATTGGACTAACCTTTGAATTTATGGCAATTGTGTTAAAATTGTTTTAAGTATTGGGCCAAAAATAAGAGACATGTCCTAAAGGCCTATGTAGCCCATTGGACATTCAATTTCATGGGTATTTATTTAGGGCCATGAGAAGTCAAGAAGAATCATATTTAATGGTTAAAAAAAAGGGTACAAGAGGAAGACTTAAAGACACATGGTAGTGAACTTTCCACTCCTACATATATTTGATATTTGTGATTGTGTATTGATGTATGTGATTACTTTGCTTGATTATGTGAAATATATATGAATGATTGAAGCTTTGTTTCATTTATGTTATGACCATGAGTATGTTGTTTGAAATATTGAGCACATAGATATGTCATTGTGTTAGATGAGTTTATGTAAGGCAAACATGCCATGCATCAAGCACTTATCTTGCATGCATTTTGATATTATTTACTACTGAGATTCTCTTGAATCTCACCCTCCCCCAACCAACTATTTAGACAGGTGATCACAAGAGGCGTGCTGAGAACAGAGAAGAGGATTGCATGTAGAGAAATGCTGTAGTAGAACGAAGACGGAAGGATGTCTGAGTTTCATTAAATGGGTTTATACACTCTAGTAGCCCTGTGTGGGTACATTATTTGAAATTATTATGTATAATCCCTGGGGAATTTCATATAATCAAGTATCTTGTATCAATATATCAGTATATTTGTAACATCCTTCGTAATTATGATTCAAAATACGCATTTTAACATGAAATAGAGACCAATAATAATCAAACTCATTTACAATCCCTTCCTTACGGAAGAGTTTTCACAAATATTTTCAAAGATTCTGCCTTTCCCTGGTCTTAAATTCCACAACTCGAATATAATTACCCTATGCAGTTACATCACATTTACATATCAGAGTGTACAACAAAATCCCGGCAACCCTCGGGTTTCATACATGTATAAACTAAGGGTTATAAGTTCTAACTAGGGGATTACATGACCAACATCAACATAATATCTACATTTCAAAAATAAACAGTAACCCCAAGTCTAAAATAGATAACCAACAACCTAACAACACATCTCTACAAGATCCTAGCTGCTCTTGGTGGTTCGTTTCTCCTTGGAGCTACTTGCCCTGTCTGAAATGTTAGTCAATGGAAAGAATGAGATTCAAAAGAATCTCAGTAGTAACAAATCACTCATACCACATGTAATCACAAAGCATGCAAGAAAATCATCAAGCAGCATCACAGCATAAAGCACAGCACGCAGGCTGCCACATATGCACATAATCACATAATTCCATTACCTGTATTCCACCGCCTCGAAGGCACGGTCCTCCCACCTTCAACACCGATGGGCCGCGGGTGAAGGTTACACAAATAGCCTTTCGGCTTTCACAAATAGCCTTACGGCTTTCACATAGTCTCATCCCCCGGATTCCACCGCCCCGAAGGTACGATCCTCCCACTGTCAACACCGATGGGCCGCAGGTGATAGACACACAAACAATGATCAAACAAACATACCATGTATCACATATAGTATAAGGGAAAAGAGTCACTACCTTGTTCTTTCCTGACGTGCGCCGGCACAGGTTGCTTGCGATTAGGGCAAATGTCGAACCCTATAAACCAAAGTCAAAGACGACAAGTCATTCTCTATTCCAAATTCTCACATTCAAAACACTTAAAGTTGGTTATCACTTGGACTCTTTAGGTGGCTACTAGAAGCCTAGACACATGCCTAAAGGGTTGGGGAGTACTATCTCAAAGACCACCTTTTAGTGTGCATCGTAAAACGTGCTAACCACTGGGCTCACAACTTGGTCCTACAATTCCAAAATACAATTTAGACAGTTTCATAGTGTTTCTGGGGGTTATATGAGCATATTATGAAAATTTACAAAAATGCCCCCGGGGACCGGCCCGGCCATACCCGGTCCGGCTATACTTTTCCTGAAATTTTGACATGGGCTATTCTAACATATTTTCGCCCAAGGAATCCATTTCCAAAATCGAAATTATCAAATTCAATGTCAAATTACAACATTACCCTTGGCAGCCTCACTTTAAGGGTTTTAGGGGCGTTTTCGTAATTATGCTTTTTCGGCCTTTTCCGAAAAAGTGACCAACTGTAACCCCACCTAATTTTCGCTCCTGAACTCAATGGAACCATCAAATCATTGAAAATCCAACTCTAACCCTCATATCTAGCCCTGGCCGAAATCTTGGTATACTTTGGGAAGAATCGGTGTTTTTCGGTTTCGGCTCCGTAAACGTGTTCCTTTCTACTCCTAACCACTTTATTAATCATTACATTAGGTTACAACTAACATTAAGACCCAATTTGGGCAGCATAACCCCTAGGCCATATCATTTCTAAACTTTAAAACCAATGGCAATCCGGCGAAATTTCACCGATTAAATTGCCCACAGCAGCCAGAATAAGCAATATACGAAAGTTTGGAAGTTACCTCAAGCTCCCACTAGCTTTTCCTCAAGGTGGCTGAAAACCCTAGCCTTAGAACACCCAAATTCGTACTCCACAACCCTTGAAGAACATAGAAGAATAGCTTAGGAGCGGAGTTATACGCGTTAGGTAAGGATTTACCGAAGAAATCGACTTACCGTACAAGTTCTCTTCTCCTTCTCTCTCTATAATTTCTCACACCTTCTCTCAGTTGTTGCAGCTGAATATCACGGTTTTGGGCTGATGGAGGAGGTGGATGATGATTTAATATAATATAATATTATTTTCTAATTATTTACTAAATTTCCATCAATTTCGGATTTTTACAAAATTCTGGCAGATTTCTGCCCAAACTTTGAAAAATCATAACTAATTCTAGAAAAATCAAATTGAGGTGATCCCAAAGCCAATGGAAATATATTTAAGTCCTATTTATTGTAAAAATATGGATCACTGCATTTAATAACCTAAAAAATACAAAATTGCACAAAAGTCCATACTGCTCCAAAACAGATTCCAGTTTCCATCCCAAACTTTGGAAAATCATAACTCTTAGCTCACAAATTGAAATGACACAACTTATATGTCCATTTTGTATCTTGGAATGTGAACTTTAAGACTGGAAAATTTCAGAATTTTTAGACACCATTGGCCAATTTAAAACGTCCATACAAATCGACTGCCCTGTACAGAGTTTCAATGGACAAGTTTCCAACTTTTGCACAATTGTTCCCAATGGTTCCAATTTCACAATAAACACTCTCCCCACACGAATTTTCACAAGGAAGCCATTGGAATTATTAAAACATCCAAATTCCCATCACTCATTCTCCAAAAGTGTTTATTCAACAGTAATTACAGTCACTTTTGAAGTCATTAGCCCTTAATCGCTTTTTGGGATATTACAATATTTATACTATTTCTGTGTGCCCATCGAACTACACGTAAACACTCTGACAAATATGGAAATAAGATAAGGGGGTGACAAGATTGCTGAGAATGGTTGAACAAATGAGCCCCTCATTTGAATTCCATAATACTTAATCCCTCCTTTTCTATAATCACTGTTAGTTTCTTGAAAACCCATCATCCCTCTTTGTTTCAATTGTTATAAGATTCACTAGTATGATTTCAGTCTATGAGGTAACAATCACAAACAAAATGGGACTCAAGGAATTTTCCTCTATTGACCAATTGAGCAGTGACGACAGTGACTAGATGATTTCTCTCTAGGTTGTTTGTTCTTATACAAATATATTTAGGTAGTGTACTGCCTTTTTTTCCTATTCATCCTCTAACTAAATTTTTTGACATTGTAAATGTGTTTAGCCTCATGACCGATGTTGGCAACTTGCAATTGGTTTGTGTTGATGGGAATGTATAGAAGAATTTAAGTTCAACTTAATGGATGACCGATATTTTGTGCATATTTAGATTGTCGCATATTTTGTTCTTATACATTTCCCTTGACATTAGCTTTAATATCGACATTTAGTGGCAATACACTTCTCTGTATCCTCTATGAATCATCTGCTGGGTGTCATACCTTATATCCCATAGACTCAAATGAGTGCAAAAGAGCAGTGAAATGAGTTGTTAAACCATGATTCGGTATCAGATTAACCAAAATTTTGAAAACATTCAAAATCCGAAACTTATCACAGGAATTGAACCTAGGATTGAGAAGGTTTTCCAGAGGTTTAAAAAAATTTCAATTACTTTCACAAAGTTTTACTACGTCACTAAGTCTTATCGACTCTCAGTTCCTTCTTATTAGAGTATTCGAGCAATTCTTTGCTTAAGTCTCACATTTACTTCATTATTTATGTTCCTTAGCATTCGGAAGTGTTATCCAACTAAGTTATTCCATTATTATGTTACCGTCTATTTACTAGGCTACCAGTACTACTGGTTCTACCACTATACTATTATCAGGGTTACGAAGTTATATACATCATATACATATCCAAAATAGACAACCAACAAGAAAACAAAATCTTTCAGCTTCGTCTCTTAGCCGTCTGTGTTTACCTTCTTGTCGTTTGAGCTACTAGCCTGTACTATAGATTGATTATAGGAAAAGAGTGAGATTTAAAAGGATCACAGTAATAATAGACATTCAATCACATATATACAAGAACACAAAGCATGCCACACAGTCATCATATAACACGAAAATAGTAATAAGCATTCAAAACACTTCATGCAGCATATCACATTACCATAGTGCTAGGTGTAATGCCCCAAAAATGGGATTAAGGGCTAATGACTTCAAAAGTGGGTGTAATTATTGTTGAATAAACACTTTTAAAGAATATGATGTGAATTATGATCCGAATGTGTTTCAATCAGTGCCTAAACCCTGTATTTAAGCTTAATTGTGTGATAAAGCTTAAAATGAACCCTAAGGGTAGGGGGCACATGAATGAAGAATGGAATGATAAAATGTGTTCGGTGGTGATTTAGTAAGAATTGTCATAATCAGGGGCAAAATGGGTAAGAAGGAAAGTTACCGACCAATTGGTTAGTTACCGAAGGGGAAGTTCCTTGGTAACTCAAAGATCAATGGTTGAGATTCATTGAGCAAGAGAGTGGAATTGTATGTGTGAGTGTTCATGTGTGTTCATAAAAGAGAAACAAGATCATGACATATGGCATTATTTGGGCCATAGATGATGGTCAAATATTCAAACCTCTTTCCCTCTCTCCTCTCTCCTCTCTCCCTCAAGGTCGGCCACTGTGCTTGGGGAAGCCAAATATATGTATCTTCATCATCATCTCATCTTCTCTCACTTGCCTCCATTTTCGCCTAGCTTAAGGAAGAAAGAGAAAGAAGAAAAATCAAGGTTAGTGTTCTATATGACCTTGAATGCTCAATTCATCTTCATTAATCTTGTTCATAGTTGTAATACCCTGACTTTTGAGACTTGAGCTTAGAGAATAAGCCTGAGATTAGTGGATTGCTGAGCCCCAGTTTAGCAAGATCCCAAATTGTGATTAAGGGTTAAGGGCTCCAAAAGTGGATGTAGTTAGTGATAAATAACCCTTTTGGAGAATATGATGTGATTTGGCACTCGAATGTGATTCGTGTGTGTTGTGAGCAGCGCCGAAACCCTGTATTTGAGTTCAATTGTGGATTAACATCCAAATTGACTTAGAATAAAGGGAAGAATTGAATGGGGTATTGTGTTGGAAATGTTGTCATAGTGTGTTTTGATGTCACTGAAATTGGTTTGGAACTTTGGAATGGAAAAGTTGGAATGTTAGGTTTTGAAATGTGAATTGTGTTGACATGTTGAGATTGTTGTGAAAACATGTCAATGTGATGTGAATTTGATTTATTTGGTGTTTCCAATGGATTCCTTGTCAAAATTTATGTGGGAATGATGTTTGGTATGAAAATGGGACCATTGGAAGCAAAGATGCAAAATCTGAAATTCTGTCCAGTGAAACTCTATTCTGGGCAGTCCGTTTGTGTGAACGTTTTGAATGACCAAATGGTGTCTAAAAATTCTGAAACAGTCCAGTCTTAAAGTTCACATCCCAAGCTTCAAAATGGACATATAATTTGTGCCATTTCGTTTTGTGAGCTAGGAGATATGACTGTCCAAATTTTGGGATGGAAACTAAACTCTGTTTTGGGGCAGCGATGAGTTTTATGTAATTTTGGAATTTTTTGGTAATTTTGGGTAATGGCCCATATTTTTCCTATAAATAGGACTTAAATACCTTTTATTTGGCTTTAGAATCACCTCATTTTGATGTTTCTAGCATTAGTTATGATTTTTCAAAGTTCAGGCAGAAAATTTGAAAATGTGAATTATGACATCATCGAAATAAAAGATGACATCAGCATGGAATTAAATATTTTCTCATCATCTTCAGCTCTCATTTCTGACGTGCCGAACCAGCTGAAACTAGTGAGAGAAAGTTGAAAGCTCTTAGAGAGAGAAAGAGGAGAAATCTCATAAGGTAAGCCAATTTCTTCGACGATCTAGCTCCTAACGCGTATAACCTTGCTCCTAAGCTTCTCTTTCATGCTCTTTAAGGTGTTGGAAGCTCAATTTTCATGGTTAAGAAGGGCTAGGGTTTCAGCCACTCTTGAGAAAAGCTAGTGGGAGCTTGAGGTAACTTCCAAACTCTTGTGTATTGACTATTCTGGCTGCTGTGGACAATTTAATCGGTGAAATTTCGCCGGATTGTCATTAGTTTCAAAAATGGAAAATGGGTGTGTGGGGCTGTTATGCTGCCCAAATTGGTTCTAAATGGTAGTTTTAACCTAATGGAATAGTCAATAAAGTGGTTAGGAGTAGAAAGGAACGCGTTTACGGAGCCGAAACCAAAAAACCCCAATTTTCCCCGGAATACTTGAGAATTTTGGCTAGCTCTAGAAATGGGTCTTAGAGTTGGATTTTCAATTATTTCATGATTCCATTGAGTTCAGGAGTGAAAATTAGGTGGGGTTACAGTTGGGCACTTTTTCGGAAAAGGCCGAAAAAGCGTAATTACGAAAACGCCCCTGAAACCCTTAAAGTGGGGCTGCTAAGGGTAATTTTGTAATTGACATTGAATTTGATAATTTCAAGTTTGGAAATGGATTCCTTAGGCGGAAATATGTTAGAATAGCCAATGTCAAAATTTCAGAAAAAGTACAGCCAGACCGGGTACGGTGGGCCGGGCTGGGTCGGGTCCCGGGGGCACTTTAGTAAATTTTCAATATAGCCTCATATAACCCCCATAAACACTATGGAAGTGTCTAAATTGTACATTTGACATTGTAGGATCGAATATGAAGGCCCGAGCTGTTTGCACGTAGATTGAGGCACACGTTTCGAGGCATAAAAGGGTTAAGGTAGGGAACTTATCTCTCATGCATGCTCTGATAACTGTATCAACGTGTTGATGCATGTTATTGCTTTGCTTGATTATGTGGAACATGTATGAATGATTTGAAGCTATGTTTCAATATATGCTATGGCCATATGTGTATCGTTCGAAGCATTGAGCTTATAGATTTGTCATTGTATGTATGCATGAGTTATGTGATGCAAGCATGTCATGCATTAAACACTTATCTTGCCTGCATATTGATAATGTTTCCCTACTGAGATTCTCTCGAATCTCACCCTCCCCTACCAATAATTTAGACAGGGTAAGTGGCTCGTGGAGGGAGCGGCTAGGACTCCTTCGAGATGAGAGTTGGTAGTTGGTTATCAATGAGTTGTGAAGACTGTATATGATTCGGTTGAATATAGGGTTATGAATTTGAGATGATATTGTGTAATCCCCATTTGAAGAATTGTAATGGGCAATTTTGCCTTGTGTATCTTTAGCGAAGGTATGTACCTGGGATTGCCGGGATAATTATGTTGTGCACTATGATATTTATATGAATGTGATTTATCTTCACGTAGTAATTGTATTCAAAATGTGAATATGAGACCAATTTTATAAATGATTTCGAAAGGTATTTGTGAAAACCCCATCATGTGATGGGTTAGTAAATATTATTTGATTATTATTGGTCTCTATTTCATTTTAATCGCGTATTTCGGATATAATTATAGAGGGGGTTACAATAGTGATGAGAGATTCATTGCTATGGTTTTAGATTTGTGAAAGAAGGTGTTTGAGTGCTTGAAGAAATTTGGAGGTTGAGAAATTAAGAAACCAACCTTAGGAAGCGGAAGAGGTGAGTATAAGTTGCATGTTGGCATATCCATTATAATTATTGGTTAAGTTTTGAGATTTGTGAATTTTGCCCTAATTTTCATGTAATTTTGAAATGGATGAATTGCCTAGTGTATTGGGATGGAATTAGTGTGATATTGTGTCTTTGTACCATTGGAGTTAGTTTGGAACTTTGGAAGGAAAATTAGTGCAATTGGTTAATGTGTGGGAATGTGGTGTCCAAAACAAAAACTTGATTTTAGAATGAGAACTTGTTGTTTTGATGTTTCCAATGGGTTACTTATGAAAATTTGTGTGGGAAAAGGCTTAGTTGTCGATTTTAGGGGCCATTGGACATATTGGATAAAGTTTGGAAAATTCTATTATCTACTGCGTTTTGGCTTCTGATAAGCCTTACTCAAGTGATCTGGGGTCTCACTCGAGCGCAGTATCATATTTTCTCTTTTCCTTCAAGTTTCAGTTGTACTCCCACGCAAAGAAAGCAAAAGTGCATTGTTTCACTTATGAGTAATATGGGTCCTCACTCTAGTGTATCCTGTTTCACTCGAGTATGCATGTGTTTTGCACTATGAGGCCGTGTCTCGGGTTGTCACTCGCAGCCCATTTTTCAAGAGTGTGTGCTAGCACTCATGAGTGTTATGCCATCACTCGAGTGCTAGGGTTGCTGCTCGAGTGCACTTCTCATTTTAAAGTTTCTGTTGCTCTTGGGTAGTCACTTCTTGTGCCTCACTTTGTAGGACTCTGGTAAGTATGAGGCTATCACTCGAGTGTTGAGTTCAGGACTCGAGTGCTGTGAATATGTTCTGTCTCAATTGTTGCTCTCGGCCAAGCACTCGCATAAGTGAGCCGTCCTCACTTGAGTGTAAGTTGTCTCATCACTCGAGTGCGCCATATATCACTCGAGTACATGAGCTAAAATCAGTGTTTTCACTTCCGAGAGGGGGTTTTGGTCAAGTTCTTCGCAACCCTTTAGGCATATGTCTAGGCTTCCAGGAGCCACCTAAAGAGTTCAAATGATAACCAACTTTAAGTGTTATGGAATTAAAAACTTGGAATAGAGATTAATCTGTCGTCCTTGATTTTTGGTTTATAGGCTTTGATATTTGCCCTGCTCGTGAGCCATCTATGCCAGAGCACGCTTAGAAAGAATAAGGTAGTAACACTTTCCCTTATATTATATGTGATACATGGTATATTTGATTTATCATTGTTGTAGGTATATTACCTGTGGCCCATCGGTGTTTTTGGTGGGAGGACCATGCCTTCGGGGCAGTAGTTTATGGGGGATGAGACTATGTGGAAGCCATAAGCCTATATGTGAAAGCCGAAAGGCTTTTTGTGAATCAATCACTTGCGGCCCATCAGTATTTCTAGTGGGAGGACCGTGCCTTTAGGGCGATAGAGATATGGAGGATGAGACTATGTGACTATGTGTATATGTGACAGTTTGTATGCTGTATTTCGTGCTGCTATGCTGCTTGATGATGTCATTGCATGCTTTCTGATTATGTATGGTATGAGTGATTTATTACTACTGAGATTCTTTTAAATCTCATTCTTTCCTTTGACTAACCTTCAGACAGGGCAAGTGGCTTGATAGAGCTCAATATTTATATATTTTTATTAATTAATCTTAGGCTTTTGTGGAACTTAATTAAATATTTTGAGCATAATCAAGTGATAATGTGAAATTTTAGTGAAAGAATAATTTGGGAATTATATTGGTTAAATTGTTACATTTTTAGTTAATATTTGTTATTCCCATTATTCTTTATTTGTGAGCAAAAGATATTACCATGGTGAATATAATTTTGTAGGTGATTACATGGCACAACTCACTTTTAACCTAGAGAATTGAAGAAGCAAAAGAAAAGTGGGACCATTGTCTTTGTGAAGAGGTGGTGGCAGAATGAATTAAAAGGCAAGTGGACCGAAATTGATTGGGAATAAACGGGAAAAAGGAGCTGAACCAAGCTTGACCGAAATGAATTGAAGAAAAACAGCTGGACTGAAAAGAGAAGGAGGGGAATGAAAAAGAAGGGTTGCCCACGTTAAAGGAGGTGCTGGACTAATTATTGAAAGCAAGGCTAGAGGGAACATTCATTATAGATTGAAGAAAAGAAGCAAGCTGATGTGAAGAGGAGGTAGACTGAATTAAAAGGCTGGAGAGAAAAGAGGGCTGACCCAAAAGAAAGAGGCTGAACCGAATGGAATTAAAAAGGATAAGAGCAGTTGATTATGTTGGAGAAGTGGGCTGAAATGAAAAAGCTGGACCGAATTAATTGAGGAGTAGAGGAGCTGACCGTGGCATGGAATCAATTCAGTCCAGGAGGGAATTGAAGCTGTGAATGATAAAAGTGAAGCAAGCGGACATTATTAACCCATTTGGCACTAAAGGCTGACCCAAAAAGCTACTGGACCAATTAATAGAAGGAGCAAACAATTAAGAGACATGAGGGTTTGGCGGCTGTGCATAAAGAGAAGGGGAGAGCATCGAATAGAAAAAGAGCAGTAACGGAATAAAAGTGAAAAAGGAGGAGAGGCGGTGAAAGAAGAGAGTAACACGATGGAATAAAATGGAGGGAGTGATAGCAGCCGTCATTGTGGACCGAGAGGGTTGAAGAAAAGGAAGACAACACAAAATAGGAATAAAGGAGAAAAAGGGGGGCTGTGCGTGAGTGGAGGAGACCGAATAGAATGGAATAGAAGGAGAGGTGTGCGGCGGCTGGGAAGAGGGCTGTACAAAATTGAAATAGAGAGTAAGCAATCGGTGGCTGCTGTACTTCAATGGCTATTCTCCTTTTCTTTCATCAAGCCTCATCATTCTCTTCCTCTATGAGTAGCTAAGTCTTGGTGATTTCCTTGAGTTGGGTAATGGTTTGAGCTTCTAAACTTCAATGGAATTTCTTTAAGCTCTCTTTTTAGTTCATGATTATGTAGCTTGGTTAAGTATGTAATTGTGATCTAGATTGTTATGCCAAGTGAATAAACTTGGTGGTTGAGCTAGGAGTTGATTAATTGAGCTTTGTATGATTCATATTAGGAGTAGGTTGAATTGTTTATTCCAACTTGGTTAAGTGGATTTAAATGATTAAACTGAATATTTTGAATTGTTGTAATGGTAATTACAATTTAGAATTGGAAATTAGTCATTCATCTCCTTGAGTCACTATTAATTGGTAGTATTCATTTAATTGCTTCGGTTGAATGAATTAAATGATTATTGCAAGTATGGAGCTAGTGGTATCTTAGTTCCATCCTCTTGACTCATTATGGAATTCATATTATTAGCAAACAAGGAAGACTAAAACCTCAACTCAAGGGAATCCCATTTCATCATTATTCTAGTTTATTAAATTTACTTTGTTATTAGTGTTATATTCAATTCCATTTGCTTCTTTGTTTTAAAAACTGAAAAATACAAAAATATTGTTTTAGCTTAGATTACTTCATAGTTTTAAACTCAAATTCTCAAAATGATTTCTCACAACTTTAAGGCTTTTTATCACTTTACTACTTAGGAACTTGGAAATTAATCTGCTCACAAGAACAACCTAGGTTGAGCTACTACGCTACATTTTTAAACCTAGTTTTATTTTGTGAACTCACACGACATGGGTTCATCAAATTGGCACCGTTGCTGGGGAGGATGATTGCCAAGGTGTTAAGTAGTTAAGTGTTCTTTTTAGTTGTCTTAGTTTGTCTTAGTTTAGTAGGAAATGTGTAGCACTCATTTGAATTTTGGCGAAATTCTGATTTTCGATTAGCACTGTCTTGCTGGAACTGAAATATTCTTGACCAGAAAATTCTGCAATTCGACATGTCAAAGTTGTTCAGCATTCTAAGCAAGACTAATAGCTTGTGCTATTAGGTCTGCTGGATTTTAGCCAAATTCGAAGGTTTGCTATACTTTTCTGAATTTTCTTTCTTTTTTGGTATTTTTCTAAGTTTTTTATTTATTTTGTTCTTAGGGTTTTCTTTGATTTTTCTTGGTTGCTAGTGTGTTTTTGAGTTTATCTTAGTTAGTTATTAGTTGTTGAAGTGTTAGGTAGTGGCTTAGGTCATTTTTTTTTTATCATTGTTGTTTTGCATTCCATTACATATAAAATTCTCTAAAAAAAAATTGTGCATTTTGTTGCTTTACTTTAATGTTCTTAGTGGCCATTGTGTGGTTTACTATTGTTTTATGGTGAGCAACTTTTCATTCTTCATCTTTGGGAAGCTCTTGGTAATACTATCAAAATGAAATATCCTCTTTCACAAAGCTTTAAAGAAATACAACATCAATTAGAGCTTGTTCAAGCCCAGTTGGAGACTCTAGAGAAAGGTTCCGATAGTCAAGAATATGATTCATCCTTCCACAACCTATATCATGAACCTTACCTCCAACAATCTTTTTCACCACATCAACCTTTCCATAGTCCTCCATTCCCACCATAACATGACTTTTGTTCCCTACCCCACAACCTAAATTTTGACCCCATCCCTTTACCCCAAAGGCCACACTATGAACCATCTCCTTTACACCATCTACCCTCTTACTCCCCATACCAACCCTCATTTCAATCTTCATTCCAATCATTTAACCCACCACTTTGTGAACCTTTCCCACCATCCTACCTTGAACCTCCACCTCCATTTCATGACCCACAACCTAGTGGATTGGATACCATTTTCTCACCTCATAACATGGATTCCCTAACAAGTGCCTTAACAAGAAAGTATGAGACACTCCAAGAGCAATACCTTCAGCTACTCATGTATCAAGGACCAATTGATAGCTCTAAGGAGAGAGAAGAGAAATTGAAAGATATTGATGAATTCTTCAAGGCATACTATGATCACATGTTATGGGTAAAGATAGGAGGTGAAGCTGAAACCCATTGGGCTCAAGACCTATAAAAGGAGGAACAAGGAACCCAAAATCAAGAGCTTTATGCTACTTCACATGTGGAGAGTTCTCAACCTTCAATGATTCCATCCAATGCGTCCATCCAAGCACAATAAGTGAAGCAAGTACAACAAAGCAATGAAGAGTCTTTCTTATCCTTTGGTAATAATCCTATCCTTATGAAAATTGACTCTCCCACTACTTTGATTGATGAAGTAATTCATGATTGGAGTGATAATGAGGTGGATGAAGAAATAATTGTTGAATTCCCTCTAATGCTTGAACATGTAATTGCTCAACCCATTGACTCTTGTAGTGGTAGCTTGGATGAGCCTATGCCTTGTAATGATTCTACTTCTTTGCATGATACTTTGAGTGATGATTTACATGATAATGATGATGCTAGTGCTGAAATTACATGTTCTTGTGATGAAAATACAATATGTATGGATTGCATTGATGGGAAATATCCTAAATTTGTTGAAATGCATAGAAGTAGAAATGACCATTCTCTAGAATTTAGTGATATGCATGCCATGCATGATGTTGAGATTCAAACTCCTTTATCTTTGTCTTCTTCTCCCTCTCTTACTTGTGAAAGTGACTTGATGCACTCCAATTCTATATTGGATTATGTAGTTTCCACTTCACACAAGAGTGAAGATAAAGATATTAAATCACAATTGATTACTAACTCTAAGGTCAATATTTGTTTGCAAGAGTTCAATGTGCACATTTTTTATGATGACCAGCATGTACCCATTGTTTCAATTGATAGTGCTTTTGATTTGGTAAGTGAGATTCACCTTAATCCACTTGAATTACTTGAACCTAGTTTTGTGCTTTGTGATGGTCATATTTCTTTACTAGATGATGTCAAGCATATTCATGACTCCTATTCCCAAATCTTATCATGTGATTTACCTCCTAATTTATTAGGATTTGATGTTGTTAGTGATTCTATTGACTTGGATTATGCTATAGATGATAGAGTGGTGCTTGACTATGTCACTACCATTATTAAAATCCAAATTGATTCTTTGATACCTAGTGTTGCTTGCTGTATGCCACTAGTTGATTTTATTGGTTGTGAGAAGCACTTGTTATCGAATGCACCCGACTCTAGTCTTCTCACATTACATACACTATTATGTCATTCCATTGGACCTAATGCTTTCCATGGATTTAAGTATTTTGATTCATGTGGCATCCTTGGAGTAGGCACTGCTGTTGTTTTGGTTAATTCTTTGCAGACTAATTCTCTTGGTGGTTGCCTTTATTCCTATTATATTTGGATTTGGGAACCTTTACTCCTACTTGGGCTTCAACTGTTGAGGAGCAACATACTGAGCTTCCTTTTGATTTTCCTATCTAGCTACAAGCCACCATGATTACACGGTAGTCTCTTTCCTTACCTTGTTCCTTGTTTTATTTGATGATATACGCTATTGAACAAGTGTGGGGGAGGGACTTCTCAGTAGTAAAAAGTAGTTTGTTAGATTGCATTTTTCAATTGAATAAACTCCATTGTGAATCATACTCTTGTGCTTAACCTTATCCTACATTACTCTCTTCTCCATATCCTTATGCCTAATTTCTATGAATGATTTCTACTTATTTCTTGTCTTCTTTCTCTCCTTGTGACGATGATGTGTTGTGCTTCAATCTTGAATTGGACTTCACAACATTCACTTCACCTAAGAGATAAGTGCATCTAGGTTCTTTGTTTTTGTGCATTACATTGAGGGCAATGTAAGGATTGAGTGTGGGGGAGCGTGTTTATTCTCATGATGGATTTCATTGTGATATCATATGCTTCTGTCTCCTGCTTGTGTCCTTTATTGTTTTTGGTCCAATTCACTGAGATTTTTGAAGTCTTTAGTCATGATCAAGTATCTCAATTACTCTTAGTTGGATTCATGGTTGAAACTTTCTTTGAATTAGTGAATTGCCATAAAATTCAAGTGTTTTAATGATGCATGGTTTAATTTTGATGAGTTTGTTAGGAAACAAAAAGCCTAGTTGGAAGGTATTTTGGGCCTAATTGTTT
This sequence comes from Inga oerstediana, assembly GCA_963210345.1. Taxonomy (NCBI): domain Eukaryota; kingdom Viridiplantae; phylum Streptophyta; class Magnoliopsida; order Fabales; family Fabaceae; genus Inga; species Inga oerstediana. The sequence goes on from OY723409.1 coordinate 33,575,636, forward strand.
ATTTCATTGTGTGATTCATCTACTAGATTATTTCTCTCTAGAACTTGTTTTGTTTCTTGCTTGAGGCTACATTTTGCAATGGTATAGATAGAGATGACATTGGCATTCATTTCATCACCCATTTACCCAAACACAAACCATTTGCCATTTACCTTTGTTTAGCCCCTTGAACCCTTCACTTTCATTTCCATTTCATTATAAAAATGCTATGTTTGCATCCTTTATCAAGTTCTTATTAGCACTATAAAAAAAAGAGTACTATTATATATTAGAAAAGAAAAAGAAAAAAAATACAATGTGAATAGTCAAAAGAAAGAAAATAGATAAGAAAAAAGAAGAAGAGAAAAAGTGTGAATACAAAAAAAAAAGTCACAATGGTGAAATATGTGAATTAAGTTTAGTTTCATAGTGCTAAGAGATCTAGAAAATTATTTGGTGCAAGCATAGTGTTTGTTACATTTTCCATCATTTGGCCTATTCAACATTACAACCCTACAAAGTCCTTTGGATTTATTTATGCCATTGTTGCAAATAGTGGAGAGCCTAGAAATATTACAAGCCTGTGGTAGAGTGTGGTTAAAGTGGATGTGAGTGAAATACTACCTTATATGAGAGAAGAGTGTAAACACTTATCCTAGTTAAGGTTTCCAATTAAGCCCATTATAATTAAACATTGCATTGCTTTAACTACTTCACTTTTTGGTATGTTCATTGAATTTGGATAAGAGGATACCTTGTTATTTGACTAAGTGTGATTCTTGAAGCTTGATCTTGCTTATTCTTTCAACTTTCATCCCTCTCTTCCTATTGTGAGTTTAATGTTTTGCTCAGGAGTGCAAAAGCTTAAGTGTGGGGGAATTGATAGAGCTCAATATTTATATATTTTTATTAATTAATCTTAGGCTTTTGTGGAACTTAATTAAATATTTTGGGCATAATCAAGTGATAATATGAGATTTTAGTGAAAGAATAATTTGGGAATTATATTGGTTAAATTGTTATATTTTTAGTTAATATTTGTTATTCCCATTATTCTTTATTTGTGAGTAAAAGATATTACCATGGTGAATATAATTTTGTAGGTGATTACATGGCACAACTCATTTTTAACCTAGAGAATTGAAGAAGCAAAAGAAAAGTGGGACCATTGTCTTTGTGAAGAGGTGGTGGCTGAATGAATTAAAAGGCAAGTGGATCGAAATTGATTGGGAATAAAAGGGAAAGAGGAGCTGAACCAAGCTTGACCGAAATGAATTGAAGAAAAACAGCTGGACTGAAAAGAGAAGGGCTGACCCAAACGAAAGAGGCTGAACCGAATGGAATTAAAAAGGACAAGAGCAGTTGACCATGTTGGAGAAGTGGGCTGAAATGAAAAAGCTGGACCGAATTAATTGAGGAGTAGAGGAGCTGACCGTGGCATGTAATCAATTCAGTCCAGGAGGGAATTGAAGCTGTGAATGATAAAAGTGAAGCAAGCCGACATTATTGACTCATTTGGCACTAAAGGCTGACCCAAAAAGCTACTGGACCAATTAATAGAAGGAGCAAACAATTGAGAGACATGAGGGTTTGGCAGCTGTGCATAAAGAGAAGGGGAGAGCATCGAATAGAAAAAGAGTAGCAACGGAATAAAAGTGAAAAAGGAGGAGAGGCAGTGAAAGAAGAGAGTAACACGATGGAATAAAATGGAGGGAGTGAGAGCAGCCGTCATTGTGGACCGAGAGGGTTGAAGAAAAGGAAGACAGCACAAAATGGGAATAGAGGAGAAAAAGGGGGGCTGTGCGTGAGTGGAGGAGACCGAATAGAATGGAATAGAAGGAGAGGTGTACGGCGGCTGGGAAGAGGGCTGTGCAGAATTGAAATAGAGAGTGAGCAATCGGTGGCTGCTGTACTTCAATGGCTATTCTCCTTTTCTTTCATCAAGCCTCATCCTTCTCTTCCTCTATGAGTAGCTAAGTCTTTGTGATTTCCTTGAGTTGGGTAATGGTTTGAGCTTCTAAACTTCAATGGAATTCCTTTAAGCTCTCTTTTTAGTTCATGATTATGTAGCTTGGTTAAGTATGTAATTGTGATCTAGATTGTTATGCCAAGTGAATAAACTTGGTGGTTGAGCTAGGAGTTGATTAATTGAGCATTGTATGATTCATATTAGGAGTAGGTTGAATTGTTTATTCCAACTTGGTTAAGTGGATTTAAATGATTAAACTGAATATTTTGAATTGTTGTAATGGTAATTACAATTTAGAATTGGAAGTTAGTTATTCATCTCCTTGAATCACTATTAATTGGTAGTATTCATTTAATTGCTTCGGTTGAATGAATTAAATGATTATTGCAAGTATGGAGTTAGTGGTATCTTAGTTCCATCCTCTTGACTCATTATGGAATTCATATTATTAGCAAGCAAGGAAGACTAAAACCTCAACTCAAGGGAATCCCATTTCATCATTATTCTAGTTTATTAAATTTACTTTGTTATTAGTGTTAAACTCAATTCCATTTGCTTCTTTGTTTTAAAAACTGAAAAATACAAAAATATTGTTTTAGCTTAGATTACTTCATAGTTTTAAACTCAAATTCTCAAAATGATTTCTCACAACTTTAAGGCTTTTTATCACTTTACTACTTAGGAACTTGGAAATTAATCTCCTCACAAGAACGACCTAGGTTGAGCTACTACGCTACATTTTTAAACCTAGTTTTATTTTAAATCTCATTCTTTCTTTTGACTAACCTTCAGACAGGGCAAGTAGCTCCAAGGGGAAGGAGATGACCAAGGGTGGATAGGACTCCTTAGGGAGGTCTAAATTTTGGTTGTTGGTTATCCATTTTGGTTGGGATTACTATATATATATATATAATGGGATGTAAATTTTGGCATGATTTTGTGTAATCCCCTAAATGAGAATCTGTAAACCCTTAGTTGATATGTATGAACCTAGGGTTTTGTCAGGATTTTTGCTATACACTCTGATATGTATGAATGTGATTTAACTGCACAGGGTAGTTATATTCGAAATGTCAATATGAGACCAAGTTAAACCGATTTCGAAAAGAAATTTGTGGAAACCCTTCCTCAAGGATGGGATTTAAAATGAAATTTTATCATCCGGTGGTCTCTAATTCATTTTAATTACGTATTTTCGAATCATAATTACTGTTTACAAGGCAGGGGGTTACACTTGGTCTATAAATCACTTGGCCCCAAGTGTTCACACACACAACAGGGCTCGGGATTCCACTCATGCACAATGGTAATTTTCATGGCCTAGGAGTCCACTCGAGCAACAGGCCCCGGGCGACCACCTCGCAAACTGTGAATGCTCCCAAAACTCATGATGATACCACAAACATGCAACATATCTCATAACATATGAAAGAAAGAGTTACTACCTGGTCACTTTCCCTGAAGGGTGTCTAACTATTTCTCTAAGCTCAGGCAAGTCTTAGATTCCAGACAGCTATTAGGTTCTATAATTGGAGTTTACAGATGATAGGTTATTATTTCATCCAATACTTGTATAATTCAAACACTCACGTTGATTGTTATTAAGGTTAGTGAACTAAGTCAAAAGTAAAGTCAATGTGGTCCAACTATCTCAAGATGGTTAATTTCACCGTTAAAGTTCAAAATAATTACATGGTGCCATTACATTTCTATTTTTGCACATAGACCCAATTCTGCCAGAATTTTCAGCAATATTTGAAAATTCATCACTTTATATACAAATGTCCAATTGTGATAATTCTAAAGGCTATGTGACCCCTAATTAGTCTATTTTCAGGGAAAAATATAGCCCTAAGTCATCTAGGCACACATTAATATAGAATTCCACTTTGTTGGCCACTGCTCCAAAACTTGCCAGTTTTACATGACCAATGTTCAAAAATATAGAACTTCCAGTATACAACTCCAATTGACACAAATGACACATCTAATAAAGCTTGACATATCTACTTTCAGATTGAAAAGTTTCACAATTTTTGGACATCATTTACCTATTCAAAAACGTCACACAATTAGACTGCAACACACAGAATTTACACTGGCAGAATTTCCAGTTTTCAGTATTTATTTCCAGTGGTCCAGAGTTTACTACCAGGGGTTATTCCCACTTAATTTTTTGTTTTAAAGACAATGGCAACATCAAAAATATCAAAATCACAAGCCTTCAGCCCTATCCAATCTGACCGAACATAACCCTTTTTGCCAAAATCAACCAAAACAGAATTTTAACCACCAACCTAGTAATATCATCATAAATCATCTTCTAACCATATATACATGATATAAACACCATTAACCCTTAAAAATCTCTACCGGATGAAATTATCCAGCCCCCCAAACCCTCATGAAAGCTCATAAAGTCACAAAACAATAAGTTCAAATTAAAGCTTACGCTTACCGCTATGCGTTTCCGTGATTAGTTTGGAAATCTAGCAGTACTTCGACTGGCAAGAAGTCACCAAACACTTCCAAATGAAACTATAAAACCGTAGAAATGAAGCTTATGATGAGGAGAAGAAGATTATAGAAGGCTTTTTCAGGTAAAAACGCTGATTCGGTAGTGATTTTTGATATGGAACTCAAGAGAAATCACTATTCACCTTTTCTCTTTCCTTTTTCTAGTTCTCTTCATTTTCTCTATTTCCCCCTTATTTTCAGGTGCTGAACGAATTTGGAGAGGAGAGAGATGGTAATATGTTTTAATATTCACTAATAGCCTTCTTGTAATACTTGGCCAAAACTGGCCTAAAGGAAAAGAAGAATATGTGGTCAAAATTTAGTCTTCTAGCACAAGTTTGGTTAATTAACCATTTGACTTTTCCTTTCCTCTTTTCTTCTTCTTGTTGGATCAAATTATGATTTCCCAAATGGAGAGGAATTGTTGACCAATTTGCCTCCTTTATCTTGCTTTTTGGTCAACTTTTCCAAGTTGGAAAATTAGATGACACATTGACTTATTGACTAAACTTGTCTTCCTTCTCTAGTTACCCTTGTTGACCAAAATTTAACCCTTGTGTAAGAAGGGTTAATTTGCTTTTTGATCTCATAATTACATCTTACTTTTGAAGAGTAAATTTTGGCCTTCATTTTTTTTTTTCAATTTTAACCTCAAGATCAAGTGGCAATTGTCTCTTTTGTCCCTGATTATGACAATATTATTTCTTGTATCATTAATTCTTTTAATTTTCTTTCTTACTTCTTCCAAGATGTCATTCCCTCTCTTTTGGATCTAAGTTAGGCTTTAGATCCTATTTGACAAGTTAGGCTTTAAATCCTATTTGACTTTAGATAAAGGGGTTGAGTATTTTCCCCTACCTATTTGGAACTAAATCCTATACTTTAGTTCCCAAATTAGTCTCTAAAAGTCATTATAGCTCTTAGATATTCTTATAACTCTTCTTGAACTGAGCTTAATAGTCTACTTTACTTAGGCCTATTCCCCAGCCTATAATCCTAAAATTTGGGATATTATATTCGGCTTACAAAGATTTTATCATGTGATGTCACGAAGGCTGTACATGGTGTTGAACATCCCAAGCTTGATTTGTTCAAGATGAATGTTTTTCTTTCGTTGTCACATACACTTTACTTTCCGCAAGACTAGCGCCTTTATGTAGCTTCATATTTTTCTTTTATTAGGACCCACACGGTCATCTATTGGGGGAATTCTTCTTGTGTTTGCCAAGGTTGGGATGTTGTCTTTAGATACTTCTTTTTTGTCCCTAGCTAATTTGTATCCTCACTTTTCTCCCAGGAATCAATCCTTCATGCTTTGTCAAACTCTACAGTGATTTTTTTATTGGTCCACACAATGGTAACGTAATTTTTTAACGTGATTGTGTTATTTTAATTGTAATTCTTATTTGAGGATATTGATGTTGATTTTGTGACTTTCGGATGAAGAATAAACTTTGTTTTGACGTCATTTGATTTCCCATTCCTTTCGGTCTATATGGTTTTGCTTTTAATGGTATTTCCTATTATGGGATATTTGTTGGTTATATTAACTATATTTCTGTCAAATAATTTAAATTTCGCTTTACACATAAGTGGTTTTATTGCCTGATTGATCATGTTGCTTTTGGAATACTTAGGGGTATGACACTATTAAAATTGTTTCTATTGACATGCTAAAACTTAGGAAATTTTTTATAGGTTGTGGATAAAAACTTGTTATATGTTTGACCAAGTATTCCAAAGTGAAAGAAAAACTTTAAATAATATTATTTAAAACAACTATGAATAACCATTGCAAAAAATATTATTTAAAATACACATTCATTTAAGATCTAACAGTACTAATATAATTTTGTAAGGGGTCAAATAAAATTTAATTGGGGTAAGATTTTTATGTAGAATTATAAGATTTACAATCAAGATTGATATTATTGATATACTAAAACGTATTTTATATAGTTTTTTCTTTGACTGGTGTCATTTCCTTCTAGAATATAGTTTTATATATTTAAATAACATTTATTTTTCCTCATTTAAAATTCAATTTTAACAATTTTTTATATTCTACTACTACAAAATATAGATTTAGCGTCACCAATCTTATGACATTTTTTCAACCAAACGCCGGAGAAGACTTCTTATTTTTAAAAAAAAAAATATATGAGACAGCTATGGCGCTTGAGCAGGAAAGTGCCGTAGCTGTTTAATACATTGTATAACGCTTGCTTGACAAAGCACCATACAATTTGTTATTTTTAAAAAAACAAATTAGTCCCTTTACAACTATTAAAAAAAAGTTAGGCAACTATGGAATAATAGAAATTCCGTAAGTGTCAAAGCTCTATTACTATGATAAGATATTTTCTTGAGAAAGTTTGTCTATACTAAAAAACAAAAATTAAATTTAAGAATCAGTTTAGAAGTCAAAACCTAAAGATAAATCATTCCTATTAAAAAGGATTTTAATTTTTTTTAAAAATAAAAGTCCTTAGACGGTGCTTTATAATGAAGTGCCATCCAAGATGTGGCCTTGGATGGCGCTTGGAAACAAAGCGCCGGCCAAGGCACCACGTGGTGCCTTGAAGGTAATCAAGCACCGTCTAAGACTTTTTTTTTTTAAAAAAAATTGGTCATCATTTTTTTAAATTGAGAAGCTTTGACGCTTTGAGAAAAAATGCCATAGCTTATGCCTTTTTTTTTTAAATTGACCATTTTTTTTTCCAAATTGAGAAGCTTCGGCGTTTTGACAAAAAGCGGCATAGCTTCTCCCACTTTATAATTTAATTTCTATAACTAGCCATTTTTGTTTTCATTTTTGTCTTCCCGGTTTCTCTCTAGCTCCCCCATTTCCCAGAACTCTGTTGCTGTAGAAATCTTCCTCTCCCATGTGTTTGTTTTTTCTTGTCTCAGTCTCCTTCAGAAGGTCCTTAACCTGTAAGTGTTCTTTTTTCATCATTTGGTTCATATTTTCTTTTAGTTAAAATCTGTCATGACTCTTATATGTGTGTTCATAATTTTTTTTTCAGGTATTTATTTGAAGTATCAACTCTATCTTCTTAAACTTCTTATATATTGTAAGTTTTTAAATTTTTGATCTTACAAATATAATAATACTTTGTTTAATTCTCCTTAGAAGTAACATATATGATTTAAGTTTAAGCAACTTAAATGCTGGAGTTCTTTTATAGTTGATACATAAAGATGCAATATTGTAAAAGATGCGTGCCATGTTATTTCATTTTGCTATGGATTGTATTATAAATTACTGTGGATTGTGGATTTGGATTGTAAATGGAGGCTTTCATCAGGAAAATACAATAATTATGAAAAATTATTATTTTTTAAATAAAAGACTTCCTACGGCACTTCTTCAGGGAAGGCCGTAGGAAGTCATAATTTTTTTTAAATAAAAGACTTCCTACTTCCTACAGCCCTTCTTTGGAGAAGCACCGTAGGAAGTTATATTTAAAAAATAATAATAATCAAGCTATGTCGCTTCTATATATTCAAGAAGCTATGTAGCTTGTTTTAACAACGTTGGAAGTTACAGCGCTTCTCAAGCACCATAGTATTATTTAAATTAAGCACCACAACTTGTGTTTTTTGTAGTAGCGATAGTTTATCAAATTCAATTCAGTTTTTTTATTTTACTTTAAATTATCCTAATCCACACTTGATATTTTATTTTTATTTTTAAGAATAACAAATCATGATAAAATTTTAAAAATTTTACATTCATAATTCTTTTCCATATGTATGTTTGTGATGGTTTGGTTTTGTTCTATCTTCATTGTTCTACTTCTTTTTTGGTCATTTTGTTATCTCACCAGATATGTCAAACGGAAAACATTTTCTCCACAATTTAATAACCTATATAGATGTATCCAAATATGCATCAAATCTAAACTTATATATATATATATATATATATGAGGGTTGTGTTTGCCTATAAGATATGATGTCAGTGTTATTTACACAATTTGTTTTATTTTAACAGACTTCTTAGATTGGTGACATAAAAATATAGACATTTTCATGGTGCAGCTAACTAGTATCAAATGAATAATGCATCAATTTTCAATCCGTAATAATTCTAGTGATGCATGAGACGATGTCCTAGCATTCTTATACAACTTTTGTATGCAACTCTCACAAATCATCTTTACAAAGTAGGTTATCCACTTGACTAAGAAGACTAAGTTTCATATGGATGTACAAAACGAGTCTTTATCTTACGCAAACCTCAAAACATCATGTCACATTACCATTGAAATAATATATGTTGATCTCCAAAATTAATTAATATAAAACTTAAAGTAGTTATTGTAATACCCCGAATTTTGAGATTTGAGGCTAGAGAATAAGCCTGAAATATGTGGAATGCTAAGCCTGGTTTAGCAGGATCCCAAATTTCAATTAAGGGTTAAGGACTCCAAAAATGGAGGTGATTAGTGATAAATAAACCCTTTTGGAGATTATGATGTGAAAATGTGATTCGTATGTGTTATGAGCAGTATCAAAACCCTGTATTTAAGTTCAATTATAGATTAATATCTAAATTGACTTAAAATAGAGGGTAGGGTGCATGGCATGAGGAAATGTGATATAAAATGTGTTTGGTGGTGATTCAAGAGGAATTGTCATAATCAGGGGAAAAATGGTAAAGTTACCGACCAATTTGTCAGTTACTGAAGAGGAAACTCATTGGTAAATTCAAGATCAATGGTTAGGATTGATTTGTGTAAGAGATCAAGGGGTGGAATCAAGTATAGGTGTGTGTATGTGAGCTCATGGAAGATGGAATAAGATGTTGACACTTGGTAAGTTTTGGACCCTTGGATCTTGGTCAATGTTTCAACATATTCCTTCTCTCCTCTCTTCTCTATTTGGATGGCCAAAGGGCCATTTATCCCCCAAAAAGCTGATCCCTCTTCTTCATCTTCATCTCTCTCTCTTCTCAACTCCATTTTCTTCCATTGCAAGGAGGAAAGAGAAAATGAAAGGTGAGTTTTTGGCTTGGTTAATGTCCTATAATGCTCAAACACTCTTCTTTAATATTGTTCCTAGTGATGAGAGCTTCATTGCTATGGTTTTAGATTCTTGAAAGGAGGTGTTTGAGAGCTTGAGCAAAAGTGGAAGATGAAGAATCAAGAAATTGGTTTGGGAAAGAGGAAGATGTGAGTATTTGCTATCTTTTGACCTAAGTTTTGTGGTTTTTGGTTGACTTTTGGAAATTGTGGTTTTTGCCCTGATTTTGGTATATTTGTGAATTGGAAGAATTGGATGTTGTTTTATGTTGAAAATGGTGTTTTATTGTGTGAAATTATGTGGGAGTAGCTTTGTGTTAGAGTTCTGGAACCGTTGGAAAACATATTGGTTTAGTTGGGAAAATTCTGATATGTGCTGCGTTTTGGCTTCTGATAGAGCCTCACTCGAGTGAATAAGGGTCTCACTAGAGTACAGTGTTATATTTTCCCTTTCCTCTTCAGTTTTGGTTGTACTTGTTCATAAAAGAAGTAAGAGTGCACTTCCTCACCTGAGAGTGATGTGGGTTATCACTCGAGTGAAGGTGATTTGACTTGAGTGATCATGAGCTTCTGCACTAAGAGCCGCTTCTCAGGTTGTCACTTGTAGTTGGTTTGGCAAGAGTGTGAGCTAGCACTCGCAAGTGTTGTGCCATCATTCGAGTGCTAGAGCTAGTGTAACGCCCTAAATTTTTATTAAGGGCTAATAACTATTATTGAGGATAATTATTGAATTAAAGTTGGAATTATTTTGTGTTATGTGGCAATTTAAATGAATATGCCAAAATTAAGGAGAAATTAAAAGAATGTGATTATTGGCCATAAGTTAGTGACTAATGTGGAGATTAATTACTAACTAAGAGAAAAAGGAAAAGTGTGATTAAATGTCTAATGGAGGGATTAAAGTGACTAATTGGGTGTTTACTTTATGAGAACTAATGTTAATGGGATAAGTGGCAAAAACTCATGATGATAATGGTTAAGAAAAGTCAAAATGCATTTTTTTTAAAAATAAATATTTTCTCTCTCTTCTCTCCCACATTTCGACTGACAAGGGAGAAAATGGGGAGAGTAGAGTGATCATTTCCCTTCATCTTCAAGCTTCCACCTCCCTTTTCTCTCTCCAAATTCGTCCTCCGTTGTTGAAGAATGAGAGAAAGAAAAAGCTTGAGAAAAGGTAAGAAGATGAACCCCATTGCTCAAACTCTTTTCATTAAAGTTGTTCCTTGAGTTAAGAGCTTCATTTTGATGGTTATAGATTGTCCATTGGTGTTGGTTTGTGACTTCAAGGAATTGTGGAGGTTAGAGAATCAAGAGGCTTCTTTGAGAAAGTTGTTAAGGTTAGTAAAAGAAACCTTTCTATCTATGTTTCATGCCATTTGATTAAACTTGGAAATTCTAGAATTTATTGCCTATTTTCGAAAATGATGGTTATTAGGAAGTTTGGCATGCTATTGGTATGTTTGGAATGTATTTAGGATATATAGGATTGATTTGGGATTGAATGATTGAGTTTGGAGATTTTGGAATTTTGGTGTTAGTGTTGCCCAAAACCAAAGCCTGATAATGGAATAGGATTTTGGTTGTTTTGATGGTTTTATTGGATTCCTTGAGTGATTTCATGTGGGGATAGCTTTGGTTGAAGTTTTGTGTTCATTGGGAACTCTTGGGAAAATTCTAAGAATATTGTCAGTGTTTCTGTATTTTCTGGTTTCTGATATGTGTCACTCGAGTGAGGGGGTATCACTTAAGTGAGTCAGTGAAATTCCTTATTTTCCCTTCAATTTTTGCATTGCACTTTTGTAAAAAGGGTAAGAGTGTTGCCTCACCTGCGAGTGTGGTGGGTTCTCACTTGAGTGAGCCTTCTCTCACTTGAGTGCCAGTGTATTTGACACCATGAACTTGCCTCTCGGGTTGTCACTCGCGGCCAAGTTTCCAGTGTGAGCCTTAACACTTGCGAGTGTTAAGCATTCACTCGAGTGAAAAGATCCATGCTTGAGTGCCCTTCCCTTTGAAATTTCCATTTGCTCTCGAGTTCTCACTTTTTACACCTCACTTCTTGGTACTTGAGTAAGCATTTGGAATCACTCAAGTTTTGCCTTCTGTGCTCGAGTATTCTCGTCTTCTGAAAGTTTCTTGTGCTCTCGGGTATTCATTCGCTGTCCTTCACTCTCTAATACCCGAGTACAGACTGTACCATCACTCGAGTGAGGCCGTCTTCACTCGAGTGAAACAGTGAAAAATATTAGTGTTTGTGCTTCCAAAAGGAGATCTTTGGGGTAGTTCCTCTAAACCTTTAGGGCCTTTATTAGAGGCATTTAAGGGTACTTAAGAGACAATAATGATAACCAATTTAAGTATTTTGAAAGTATTAAACATTAGAATAAGTGATAACGCATCGTCCTTAATTATGACTATAGGATTTGATATTTGCCCGAAGTGTAGAAGGCCCGTGCCTGCTCAAGAACGGAAAGACCAAGGTAGTGACACTTTATCCTATATCATGTGTAATACATTGCTTGTTAGTATTAGTCATTGAATACAGATACAGTTGAGGGGACGTGGTGAAAGCCCAGCCTTGAATACATATATAGTTGAGGGGACGTGGCGAAAGCCTGGCCTTGAATATAGATACAGTTGAGGGGACATGGCAAAAGCCCAGCCTTGAATATAGATATAGTTGAGGGGACGTGGCAGTGTGCCTGGCCTTGAATATTGATTGCTGCATTGTGATATATGCTTACTTGCTTTGTTTAATTATGCATCATATACGTAAATTGTTGCTACTGAGATTCTTTAGAATCTCATTTTTTCTAAATAACATTTTTAGACAGGGCAAGTGGATCAAGAAGCAAACAAGTGAGCAAGGACGACTAGGATTGTCGGCAGTAGTCTTAGCTAAATACTTTTGGTTTTTGATTGGTTATCATTTTAGACGAATGTATATATTGAATAGATCATAAAATTTTAGTTTTGTGTAATCCTTGGTATGGGATCTGAGATGGGCAATGATGCCTTGTGCCAACTCTTGGATTAATGTTATTATTCCAGGTGAATGACGGGAATTCTGCTGATACTCTGATATTGTACATGTGACAAACTGAACAGGCCTATTGATTTTATGAATGGATGAATAGAGATCTATTTGTACATGTGTTGTGAAAAGTTTTTAATTATCTCCAATCTCTCATTCAATTATAAACGTGTTTATACACCAAATCCCGGCTTCGATAGTGACGAGGGTTACAGCTAGTGCTCGAGTGCATTTCTGGCTCTGGGTTTTCTGTTGCTCTTGAGTGGTCACTTCTTGAGCCTTACTCGGTGGGACTCGGGTGAGTGTGAGGCCATCACTTGAGTGCTATGTTGGATGCTCGAGTGCTGTGGGTATTTTCTGTCTCGGTTGTGCTTTCGAGCAAGCACTTGCATGAGTGATCCATCCTCACTCAGGTATGAGTAGTCCATTACTCGAGTGCATCATCCATCACTCGAGTGATGAAGCCAAAAATAGGTTTGTGAGGTTTTGAAAGAGATCTTTGGTCAAGTTTCTCCCAACCCTTTAGGCATATGTTTAGGCTTTGAGTATCCACCTAAAGGTCATAAATGATAACCAAGTTAAGTGTTTGAAAGTTAAGGAACTAGAAAAGGGATTAACCCTATGTCCTTGTTTTGGTTATCAGGTTTGGTGTTCACCCTGATCGTTAGCAGTCGGAGCTGGAGCGGAAGAACCAAAGTAGGAAACTTACCTCTCTTGCATGTATTTGATATTTGTGTTAGTGTGTTGGTGCATGTCTTTACTTTGCATGATTATGTGTAATTTGAAGCTATGTTTCAATTGATGCTATGGCCATCAGTATGTTGTTTGAAGGATTGAGCTTAGAAATTTGTCATTGTGTGAGCATGAGTTATGTGATGCAAGCATGTCATGCATTAAACATTTATCGTACATGCATATTAGTATTGTTTTCCTATTGAGATTGTCTCGAATCTCAGCCTCCCCTACTAACCTTTCAGACAGGGTAGTGGATTGAGGATGGAGCAATCAGCCAAGGGCAATGAGGACTCCTTCGGGTTGTCATTTTGGTGGTTGGTTATCATAGTTGGGATTTGGATTTAGATGTGTATATGTGGATGAGTATTGAATTTGGTATTTGTAAGTGACTTTGTGTAATCCCCGTATGAGGAATTATATTGGGCAAATATGCTCTGTAAGGCTTCAATTAATATATGGAACCCAGGATTGGCCGGGACTTATTTTGCGTGTTTGATATATTTAAATGTGATTTATCTTCGTATAGTAATTGTATTTGGAATGTGAATGTGAGACCAGGTTATAAATGATTTCGAAATATATTTGTGAAAACCCCATCTAGTAGATGGGATTGTAAATGTTATTTGATTATTATTAGTCTCTATTTCACTTTAATTGCGTATTTCGGATATAATTATGGTAGGGGGTTACAGTTATGACATCATCAGACTAAATTTTTCTATGGAACGCACAGGGATTGCACAATCCATATAGTTGTATAGGTGAAAGTCAATATATTCCTTTCAAACAAATTTTGTGCTCCAATATATTTTTACATAAATAGTCATTTAGCATTTAACACTCCATGCAATATTTTTTATACTCAATTTTGGTTTCCAACAATTGGATTTAGTATTTTTCATGCTTCATATCGGGATGTCACTAGTGCTTCCATATGGCCTCAATGATACTTAGAGAATACCAATTGCTTAGAGAATTCATGTAGATACACATTACTCACATATTGGCATACTAGACTGCTTGGTTTTGAGATACTTAAAAGTTTATATGTGAATAATTCTGATTTTGGAGATATATGGAATTCTTGTGAAACATATGTATATAATGATTGTTATTGATTTGATGGTTTCCTTTTTAAAAAAGGGAAGTTATGTGTGCCTAAATATTCAATTCAGGAGCTACATTTAATGTCGTTATTTTCAAAGCGTATAGATGAGTTTAAACAGATAATGTCTTCAAACTAGAGACTTGAAATTGTTTGAAAATAGTAGCAATCCCGACTTCAAACAAGGTTTGAAATCGCTCTTGAGTGGGTTTTCAAAACTTTCTAAAACATTGTTAGTGTGGTCTCGTAATGGTTTGCAGTTTCATTACAACCCATCCATTTTTAGTTCCATTTGTTAATATCAAAGTGTTTACCAAAGAGTTCTCTATTGAAACCTACGTTATGTTTGATGACTAATGGCCCTAAGCGTACTGTTGTCTGATTATAATTCGGTTATCACCTTGCAATACTAACATCCAGGGTTATGGCTATCGTGTTCATTACTATTGCCAGTACTATTCTTATTATACATTTACATACATAATATACAATTCAAAAATTAGATAACCAACGGAATGTAAATCTTCGAGTCTTGTTCTCTACTTATCCGTGATTACCTTCTTCCCTTTAGAGCTACTTGCCCATGTTGTAAATTGGTATTTGGAAAGGGGTGAGATTCAAAAAAATATCAGTAGTAACAGATATCACTCATATAAAATGCATACATAAAACATGCTAGATTAACGATCATATCACAACATAGCACACATTCAACATTAATCGATATTCACATTATGTGTAACCCCCTGCCTTAATTAGCGTAATTATAATTCGATATCACATAATTAAATTGGTTTAGAGGCCGTCGGATTATTTAAACTCATTTTAACTTCCTACCTTACAGTAGGATTTTACAAAAATCTTTCAAAACCTTTTTCCTATCCTGGTCTCAATTTCAATATTCGAATATATTTAACTGTGCAGTTAATATACATTCATTCATATCAGAGTGTGTAATCAAATTCCTGGCAACTCCCAGGGTTCTATACATACATCAACTAAGTGTTTGTAAGTCTCTCTAGGGGATTACATAACCAAGCTCCAGTACAATAATATTTACATCTCAAAATATACAGTAATCCAAAGTTCAAAATGGATAACCAACATCTCCAAAACAAATATACCCTTAAGGGTCCTAATCGCTCCGGGTTGCCCACTTCTCTTTTGAGCCACTTGCCCTGTCTGATAAGTTAGTCATTGGAAATAATGAGATTCAAGAGAATCTCAATAGTAACAAATCACTCACACAATGCATAAACACAAAGCATGTACGTAAATCACAAACAACAACAGCAGCAGCAACACAAAGATACATGGATTTTACCACAAACGACAACACTCACGGCTGTATACATAATGCGACAGCTCTCATTGTAATCACAATCACGACAGCTTACGCTGTAATCACAATCACGACAGCTTGCGCTGTATAACGATAGCTTGTGCTGTAAATGATAGCTTTCGCTGTATAATGACAGCTATCACCAACTGTAACCGCAGCAGCATCAGAGATCATCACAAAACAGTGACACAACACACATACAGTGCATTACACATAGTATAAGAGACGAGTTACTACCTGGTCCTTTCCTGACGTTCTTCGGCACTGTGGGCTCTCGAGGACAGAAAATATCAAATCCTATAAACCAAGTTAGGAACAACCCGTTAATCTCTTTTCGAAGTTCTTAATTCTATAATACTTTAAGTTGGTTATCAATTAAACTCTTTAGGTGACTATTATAGGTCTAAACATATGCCTAAAAGGTTGGGACGACCACCCCCAAAGATCCCTTTTTAGGAAGCTAAACACTGATTTTTGGTCGTCTCACTCGAGCACAGAAGGCCACACTCGAGCACCCAAAAGTGTCACACTGGAAGTGTTTGCCTGAGAGCAAACCTTGATATATCTTACACCCTCACTCGAGCACAGCAAATCGCAGTCGAGTGATAACCTCAAATGCACTTGAGCACCAAGAAGTGAGGCACCACAAGTGACTTCCTGAGAGCAACCCAACTCCCATATGACAAGTGCACTCGAGCACCAGTCCTAGTGCTCGAGTGACTTTCCAATGCTCGCGAGTAATGACGCACGTCACTCGAAGATGAAGAAGTGCACCCATGATTTCTGCCTGAAGACTCAACCAAAATACCCAGAAATTCATACCGCACTCGAGTGAGACCCCTCCTCACTTGAGTGAGGCTTATCAGAAGCCAGATCGCAGCAATTGATAAGGTTTTCCAAAGTGACCCAAACTGATCCCAATAGGTTCTATACTTGCACTAAAGCTCATTCTCAGCTAAAATTCCATAAGAAACCTATTGGTAACCTCAAAATATCCAAAATCACATCCCAACAACCATTTCACTCTTAAGTCTCTACTTTGCTTCCTAATACCCAATTCAATACTTTCATTTCTAATTCCCACAAATCAATTCTAATGACTCAAAGGCACAATAGGCTACCAATACAACAGTAACATTCTATCTAACTCCTACATTTCACTTAACATCATATTTAGGGTAAAATTCCAGAATTCTCATCACTTAACCAAAAATCATAACATATATACCAAAATTCATCAAAAGCTTACCTCTTAAACTTGCTGAAATCAAAACCTTGATTCTCTAACTTTCAAATTTTCTCAAGCTTCCAACCACTACAAATCAAAAATCTGAAAACATTGGAATGAAGCTCTTGACCTCTTGAATAAAATCAATGAAGGTGAAGTGAGCATTTAGAGTCAAATACTCACCTAAAATTCAAACCCTTTCTTTCTCTTTCTTGCCTAGCTCGCCGGAAATGGAGAATGGTGAGAGAGAGATAAGTTGATAAAGATGATCTTCTTTTTCCCATTTCCCATGCTTCTTCACCGACTTGAGAGAGAGAGAGAGGGAAGAGTGTTTGGAAATTTGACCTCATCTATGGTTCATATTTTGACACTTGGCACCATCTTATTCTTCCTAAAATGATTTCACATGGACTTGCTGTAACCCCCTTCACGATTAAGGCTGAGATTTACGTTCATAAGCCCGTAATTAAGTTTGAATTGGAGACCGTAAGATGATTTGGGACTAATTCAAATTAAACTTTCCAAAATCAGGGTTTTCAAAAACTTTTACAAAACCTTATCACAGCAGTCTCATATTCATCTTTCAACACTTAAATAGCCTGTACAGGTTGGTTTCATTCATACATATCAGAGTACAGCATAAATTCCCGACACACTCGGGTTCCA
Organism: Inga oerstediana; assembly: GCA_963210345.1. Taxonomy (NCBI): domain Eukaryota; kingdom Viridiplantae; phylum Streptophyta; class Magnoliopsida; order Fabales; family Fabaceae; genus Inga; species Inga oerstediana. The sequence continues at coordinate 33,593,235 of OY723409.1, forward strand.
TTAATTAATATAAAGGGTTTACACAAAGGCACAAGGCCCACCATTCATACCCTTTACTTGGGGATTACACAAAATCTAATATATACAATCGTTTCTACCAAAAATATCCAAATGATATACAATGATAACCATTAACCAAAATAAACTCCTAAACTAGAGCTCTAACTACTCTTCGTCGCCTGTTTTCCCTTAGATCCTTCAGCCCTGTCTAAAATGTTTAATTTTGGGAGAGTGAGATTCTAAAGAATCCCCGTAGTAACAAATCACTCATAATATGCACAACATCAAAGCATGAAAGTAAATCATTCATAAAGCACACAACAATCCCAACAACAGTTGCAATGGCTGGGGTAGGTATCATGAGCATTGGCCCCCTACGACGGCTCACGCTGAACTACTTGTTGTATTGCACATTCACATGAATATATCATATATATCACCACAGCTGGGATCCATATAAAATATTTCAAAACACAGCCCCACGGGCTGGATACTAAACACAACACGCAGCCCCACGGGCTGGATCTCAAATAGGAATCCACGATTCCATAACGCAGCCTCGGCACTTACCGCGGCAGATACAACGGCCGGGGTAGGTATCATGAGCATTGCCCCGTACAATGGCTCAAGCTGAACTGCTCGCGCTGTAATGTCCTATGGCCGATAACACATTCACAATGATAAACATGCATACCAAGTATCATACACAACATGAGAGAAAAGTCACTACCTGAGTCCTTCCATGCGCGTCCTGACACCGGTCTCTCCCGAGTAGGGCAAATGTCAAATCCTATATTCATAATTAGGGACGAAGAGTTATACTCTATTCTAAGACTTAATTGGTTATCATTATTGCTCTTTTAGAGTCATTAAATACCCCTAACAAAACTCCTAAAGGGTTGGAAGAACTATCCCAAAGATCCCCTTTTAGAAGCACAAAAACTGATTTTTCACTGCTGCACCTCGAGTGAAAATGGTCTTACTCGAGCATTGGTACGGACACTAGAGCACAAAAGACCTCACTCGAGCATTGTACGGACAACACCTCAAGTGCTAGAAAGTGAGGACAGGAAGTGCTTGCCCTAGAGCACAAGAACTTTCACAGAAAAGGATCACTCAAGTGAAGAAGACCTCACTCAAGTGAGAACTCAACACTCGCAAGTGTTAGAGCACACTCTTGAATTTTGGACGCGAGTGACAACCCGAGATGATAGATCAGCTGAAAAATACACCAGCACTTGAGTGAGAGGAGGCTCACTCGAGTGAGAACCCTCAGCACTTGCAAGTGAGGCAACACTCTTGCCTCTCACCCGGAAGTGCAACATGAAAATCGAAGGCCAGAGGAAAAATACACTAACTCACTCGAGTGAGCTCATCCTCACTCGAGTGATGTTCTTCCCTCACCCGAGTGAGCTCACTCTCACTCGAGTGATGTTATTAGAAACCAGAAAACGCAGAAGGTAAGACAGCACTTCCAGAATTTTTACCAAGTGATCCAAATGAACCTAAATACCAAACCAAAGCTACTCCCACACAAAAACACCCAAGGAATTCAATGGAATCATTAAAATGACCAAAATCCTACTCCATTATCATTCTTTGGTTTGAATAAACACAAATAATCAATTTTCCCAAAATCACTAAACTTAACATTTCAACCTCCAATCAATCTATCTATTCAAAACTCATCTCAAAACACCATTTCCACAACTATATCATGCCAAACTACCCAATGACCCATTTACCTCTTTCACTTTGCCAAAGAGACTTCTTGATTCACCAACCTCCAAAATTTCGTGTGGCACAAATCAACACCAAATAGGCACATTATACACATCAAAATGAAGCTCTCACTCCAAAGATCAATATTAATGAAGGGAGTTTTGGCATTAGAGGGCATTTACTCACCTTAGATCAAGCTTTTTCCTTCTTCTTCCTTGGCCAAAAATAGCTGACGAGAGAGAGAGAGCAAGAGAGAGATGAGTGAAGAGATGAAGAAATCATCACACCCCCCTTCCCCATACCTTGTTCAGTGAAAAGAGAGGAGGGAAGAGAGAGAAAAATGACTAAATTACACCCTTTAACTTTTCTCCTTTCACACACACACAAAATCTTGCCACATGTCTTACTCCCATTGGCTCTCACACAATAAGTCACCAATTAACTTATCTAATCCCTCTATTAGCCATTTAATCACACTTCTCATTTTTTTCCTCTTAGTTAGTAATTAATTTCTCCCTTAATCACTAACTTATGGCCAATATATCCATTCTCTAAATTTTCCAACAATTATGACATATTAATTAATATTGCCATAAAACACATAATAATTCCAATTAAATTCATAATTATCCACAATAATCATGATTAGCCCTTAATTAAAAATTAGGATATTGCACTTGCATGCATAGGATTCCACCTATTGCTTAACAAATCCTAGCCATTGATTCCTTTGACTTTTAGTCTCAACCGTTGATCTTCAAGTTACCAATGAGTTTCCTCTTCGGTAACCATCCAATCGATAAGTGAATTTCCCATTTCTCCCCTAATTAACATAACTTCTACCAAATCATCATCAAACATACATATAAGCTTAAGCATTGTTTACAAGGCATTTACATTAATTACGTCACTTTGAAGTTATTAGCCCTTAATCATAATTCAGGATATTACATTAAGCAACTTGATTCACATTCATGGGACACACTGGTCCCTTCCCACAGCTCTAGGTATTCTACTGGGCCTTTGTCCTTCTCAATCTGAATGTTTAATAGGCCTTACTGCCTATTTCGTGTTCACAACACAAGTATTCACAATGCTAAAACATGCATATAAAAGAATACATAATATGTGAGGGAAAAGTTACTATCTGGTAGCCTTTCCAAGTTTTGTTCTTGTTCCTAGTCTCTTGGGTGTCCTGGGCAAATATAAAATCCTATATGTTAGAATTTACGAACGAATGAGTTATAACTTATTTCAATACTCTTGTAGGGGAGAGTAATGGGCGGGTTGGGTAGCCTGTGCCCAAACCTATAGCCTGCCCATTTAACTTTATATGGGTATGGGCTAGCCCATACCTGTACCTCAACCCATATAAACCCATGTTAAATGGGCTAGCACATAAATGTACGGGCTAACAGGGTTACAGGGAACCTATTTACATTGAACCTATTTATTTTTTTGAAAAACAACATACATAAGCATCAATCATTCAATTTAAATCTATTAATCTAAATTCTGATGTTCAAAAGAGCTAATTCACATACATAAGCATCAATCCATCAATCCAAATCCATAAATCTAAATTCTAATGTCCAGCAATCATCACAATTCACACAAAATAACCTAAATTCAAATAAGTAGTCATGTACCATCATAACAGAATTTTGATGTTCAAACTCGAACTTCTAAATTAAATTATTACAACTACAAGTTAAAGATTAACAAAATGGCATGCTTCCATTGAATCTTCATGAGCTAATGCTTTAGTCTCCACCATTATCTTAAGATTCACTTAAGGAAGGGGCTGTAGCTCCAGAAGCTAAATCTTCTTTACAAAATAAATTAAGAAAAACATATCCATTAATAATCTAATATGAAATAAAAAAATGAAACAAAACAAATTAAGAATGTTATTGAAAATACTAGTAACAACACTTGTACTCTCATCAAAATTATCAATATCAAGGTCTTCAAATTTAAGGGGTGTCTTGAATAGCCAATTTTAAGCACATACGAGTGCCTCAACCATGTTTGAAGACAAGGAACTTTTGAAAGAATCTAGTATCCAACCCCCAGCACCAAAAGTTGATTCTGAAGATATTACAGAGACAGGTATAGCCAACAAATCACATGCCAACAAATTTAGAACTTTATACTTGGAAGCATTCACTCTCTACTGAGCCAAAACATCAAATTTTGGATCACGAAAGCCAACTAATTCAACTTGAAGATATCCATCCACTTCTGAAATTTTCTCTACATTTATATGACCATTTCAAGTTCAACTTCTGGAAACAACATATTACTCCCCCACTATTATTGATATCCCCTTGCTCTATTATTGGTTGAGATCCAGAAGCTTCATTAGTATTAATGATATTTGGTGAATAATGATCATATAAATGATATAAGACATCCACAATCCTCTTCAACATAAATTCACGCTTTGTAAGTTTAGGAAAAATATTTTCAAAAGCAATTTTGACATATGTCATCTTGTATCTAGGGTCCAGTATGACTGCTACAACCAATAATGGATTCATTTTCTCCGCTTTTCCCCAATACTTATCATACTTTATTTGCATTCTTCTTACCAAGTCACCCTAAGAGTGTGTGGGAACTAGCTGCACTTGAATTAAGATGTGTTTGAATAGCAACAATATGCTGAAAACATGTGTTTGTTGTCAAAAAAATTGATCCAGAAAATTTCAGAGTCATGGTGTAGAATAACTTCAAAAATACAAGGAACTTCTTTGCAATAGTCCAATCATATGCACTTGGAGGCTCAACTGTATTCCGTGTAGTTGTGTTAATTATATCATCTTCATGATCAAATATGCCATCATCAAATTGAGTTGAATTTGAATCTAACTTAACATTCTTTTTGAAGTAATCTATGTTATCTTGATCTTCTTCTTCCATCCTTGTGAAGACTTTAATGAACTTAACAGCACTTTCCAACATAAGGTAAGTCAAATTCCACTTAACAACATAATAGAATAAAAAACTTATTAAAATATGATATATGAAATTAGATTAATAGAAACTAGAAATGAAAAAAAACAAGTATTTAAATTACCTTGTAAGACAATGCAAGCTCAATAGACTTTTTGATTCAACTCTTGCTTTTTCAGCAAGGTCTTTGAATTTGGTCTCCCTTGCTGGAGAAGATCTAACATATTTAACCACATGTCGGATGAGCTTAATAGACCTATTTATTTCCTTAAGACCTTCAGAGACAATCAAATTCAAAATATGTGTAGCACATCACATCTGCAAAAACTCTCCATCACATACTGGACCATTCTAACCCCTCAAACATTTTTTCAGATGTGCAATGGCAGAATCATTTAAGGAAGCATTGTCAACTATTATAGTGAAGACTTTGTCTGTGGTCCACTTGAAGAAACAATCCTCAATTTTCTTGCCAATTGTTTCCCCTTTATGATTTTCAATCACACAAAAAATCAAAATTCTTTTTTGTAAAGTCCAATTCTCATCTACCCAATGAGCAGTTAAACACATGTAGTTTGGATTTTGAATTGAAGTTCAACAATCTGTAGTAAGAAACACACGAACTTTAGATCATTTGAAATATTTTCTCAAACATTTTACTTCTAAATAAATTTTGTAGCAATCCCTAACAATTGTCCAACGTGAGGGCATTTGAAATCTAGGTTCAACCTCTTGCAATATTCTTTAAAACCCTCCCCTTCCATAGTCCAAAAAGGTAACTAATATTTTATAAGGAATTTTGCAATAGTCTTTCTGCATCTCTCCTGGCTAAATAAGTGATGAGTGAAAGTTTTACTCGAAGAAATTGACAACAAACTCTGTAAGTTGCTAGTTGTGTTGGGATTCTTTGGACACTCTTTCAATTGCCGCAACAATTGTGTAGTGCTACAATCAGTAGGTTGACTTGTAAAATCTCTGCCACAATGATTACACTGCGTCCAATATTTACCTTTTGTTTAGGTTAGTGGCAACCTTTTAAAATGCTTCTAGGCATCAGAAGTTGTCCTCCTTTTTCTCTTAGCAGCTTGTGTTTCAGCTGCTTGTCCCTTTCCTTCTTAATTTTTTGATTTCCATCATGAGTAGGTGGTAATGATGTGGCTATAGTTATTTTTTCAGTGGCCCTTACAGTAGTGGCAACTTGCGTATTTTCCTGTTGAGATTGTGCCATGCTCATTTGCGTACTCAAACCAAATCAAACTTAAGTACTTAACAATAATATAAAGAAAGTCAGTGATAAAGCACAAGTTTTGACATCAACAATTTACAAGGCATTATTGAACCATTATCTTCACCCCAGCATCTTTAACAATATTATTTAAAACAACTCAAATAAAGTATATACAGATCGAAATAGAAATGTACTACTATAATGCAAACTAACAATAAGCCACAAACAAATATTTACTGAGCCTTTACGCTCATAATTGTATAATGAATATGTCCCCTTGGCCTGTGGTTGAAACCGTAAAAATCACAGCCTCCTCCTTTGATAATAAATTATGTGAACAAATATGTTTGGATAAAATAAAATGTATTAAAAAGAGAGAAGCATATGAGAGAGAAAGACCAATTGTACTCCCAAAGAAAATGAAATTAAGATAGAGAAATAAAGTCTTCAACATGTAAAAGCCATCCAATCCTTTTGCATAAACAATAGGAAAGCCCTTAAAGAAACTATAAGATGAATCCTATATGCATTGAATATAAACGACATGACAATTATAAGGAAAAACATTGAAGATGTTGAACTTTCAAAAGCTCTGCAGTAATAAATTCAAGCATCAATAACTAAGAATTTATACTTTAAGGCCACAGGAGAAGCATTTTCTCTGCGCCTACACCCAACCATTTTTACCTCACCCTGCCATAGTTTTAGCATCTATTGCATCTCAATCAACCATCATAATACAATTTCTTATAATCATCATCAATAAAAGAGAATTAGTACTGGCAATTTCATTTCCATAGCAGCATAATTTATATTGTAAAACAAACTCCCAAAAAATATTTAATTTCAGAAACAGAATCAAAATGAAAACTACTTAATTTTAGAAATAGAATCAGAATGAAAACCACAAGCAAAGACAATGGAGATGAATTCATGACCCACGAGAAGGACGACGACACTGCTACAGATAACAAGTGGAGGAGATGAACTCACGACCCACGAATATTCGAACAAGAAGAAGAAGAACTTTGCTTTGTTGTTACCTCGACAGCTCATAAGTTTCTTACTCGCGGCTGCTACCTCAACGACTTGACCAGTATGGTGGGTCGGTGATACTAGGGTTACACAAAGATAAAAGAGAGTGAGAGATCAGAGAATGACAGAGATGGTCTCACATCTCGACCTCTCCTCTCTTGGCTCTCAGTCTTGGGTGTGGTCGGGGAAAGAAAAGGGAAATTAGGGATTAGATTAAGATTGAATAGTGAGTAGTGACTGTCTGACTGAGTGGCGAGTATGGTATAGCTGGGGGTAACTGGGTTTGGACCGTAAAAGGTTAATTTAAAAAAATAAAAAAGAGGGTATGGGCAGCCTGATGTTATTCCCATAGCCCTCCTATTTTAGTTTTAAATGAGCGAGTTGAATGGGTTTTTTTTGTGGGCTCGAAATGGCCTAATTACATCGGGTTGTGGGCGGGCTCGTGGGTTGTGTATCCCTTTATTTTAAACTCATTAGTTATCATTTGAGTCATTTAGATAGTCATTGGAAGATCTAACATATGTCTATGAGGTTGGAAAGAGCTAAACAAGTCAACGTCTCTTTGAAAAATATGAAGTGGTGAAATGGGGGTCTTGGTCGCAGCTAAGGAATCATTTGGCCACAGCCAAAAGGGGTCCATAAACTTTTGGGCTGTAGCCAAGAAATCATCTGACTACAGCCAAGAAATAGTCTGAGGTGCTTGGTCGCGACTAAGAAGTTTGGCTGCAGCCAGAACCTGTACTTCCAGGTTTTCCCTCGTTTCTTAGCTTATCTTCCAAAAATCATAACTTTGTCTAGAGACCTCCAATTGGGGTGGTTCAAAGTAAAATATGACACTCTTTAAGTCTCCTTTAAGGAAAAAAATACTTCCTATTACCAATTATATGCACACTATTCCAAAAACCTCAATCAATGCTCATTGCCAAAGAAATCACTCCAGATTCAATAAATCATATCTACCAATGTAGTAATCCAAAAGGCATGTATTATATATCAAATTAGAGCTTAGCATCTCTACTTTTATTTTGGAAAATTTCATGACTATTGGATAAGATTCAACCACTCAAAAACATACACATAATCTGTCTCCCAGAAACCTCAACCCAACAATCAACAATTTTGCAATTTCACTACCAAACTTGTCCAATATCATCATTAAACATCATAATCATATTCATGATCAGGGCAACATAAACCATAGAGACCTTATGTTGGCTGAACCTTAGGCAGCCTAAGAGAATCCTAAAAACTCAACAAATACTCAAGATGTTCAATTCAAATTAAAGCTTAGGCTTACCTCTGTGCGATGCTACAGCCGGTTCTTTATTTTGGCAATACTTCGGCTAACTAGATAGTCCTAAACTTCAGTTCTTTTTCCAACCATTTTTTCTCTTAATTTAAGGTGTTGGGTTGACTTTTGTGAGGAGTGAGGGAGTGTTTGATCTTTATCTTCACTTTAAGTTAAATGATTAGTCCACAAGTTGCCATGTGTCAAACTCTTGTGGTTTTTTGAAAAAGTAAGTAGTTAATTAATTAGGGTGGGTTGGGTTAATTAAAATGGTCTTCCATCTTTCCTCCTTGCTCTTTAACTGAATTGCTTCAACAAAAAGGAAAGAAGAATGTTGTTCAATTGATCTTATATGTTAGTGTTCATGTTGACTAAAGTCTTCTTCAAATTGGGTTGACATTTTGACCATCACTTCCTTTCTTCCCTTTTTTCCCCTTTGGCCATCCCTATCATCCTAAGGGGAAGGAGGTAATTTGATTTTTAATTTCCATAATTACTCTTGCTTTTCCAAGGACAAATCTTGGCTCTTCATTTTGGTTTCCAATTAATCTCCATAATTCTCTCTTTTGCTCTTGATCATGGCAATGTTAATTGAATTGCCATTAGTTCTTTTATTCCTATTTATTATCCCTTGCTAAATGCCATTCCCCTTCTCTATACCATTTCTAACTTTAGATAAAGGAATTAGGTACTTTCCTTAATCAATTGGGACTAAATCCCTACTAAATTCACAAAAGTAGTTTCTAACACTATTACACTTTCTTTTTGGGACATTTAGCCCTTGAACAAGTTTTGGGATATTACAATTCTCCCCCCTATACAATAAATTTTATCCCCAAAATTTGTTATATATCTTAAGTATAAACTACGAGTAACGTCCTTCATGTCTTCTTCTGCTTCACAGGTTGCCTCCCTTAGGGATAGTCCCTTCCAGACCACCTTCACAAAAGGTATGCATCGGTGTCTAAGCCGTCTTTCCTGTCAATCAATGATTCGCTCTGGCTCAACCTCATATGTGAAGTTATCTTGCATATCGATATCTTCATACTTGATAACATGCTCAGGGTTTGGTTGATACTTCTTCAATTGTGAGACATGAAAAACATCTTGGAGTCTGCTTAGGTTTGGGGGTAGAGCTATTCGATATGCCACTAGCCCAATTCTTACCAATATCTCAAAAGAATCAATGTACTGAGGACTTAGCTTCTTCTTTTTTATTGCCCAGCCAATACAGTAACAGGTGATACTTTAAGAAATACATGATCCCCAACTTCAAACTCTGGAGATCTTCTCCTTTTGTTGGCGTAACTCTTTTGTCTGCTCCGTTCTGCTAGAAATCTCTTCTTATTAATCTTTCTTTACTTTAAGGTCTAGTCAACTAGATCTAACCTATATAGTCTTCGTTCATACAGTTCTATCCACCAGAGAGGTGATTGGTACTTTCTTTCATATAGTACTTTATACGGAGCCATTTGGATGCTCGTATGATAGCTGTTGTTGTAGGTGACCTCATCAAGTGGAAGGAAATGATCCCAACTTCCCTTGAAATCCATTACACACGTTCTTAACACATCTTCCAGTGTCTGTATGGTTCTTTTTGACTGTTCATCTGTCTGTGGATGGTAGGTCATACTAAACTTTGATTTTATACCCAGAGCTTTGTGTAGAGCTTTCCAAAATCTTGATGTAAAGCAGGGATCTCTATTAGAGATAATGATCTTTGGCATACCATGGAGTCTGATTATCTCCCTTATATATATTTCTACTAACTGCTCGGGAGAGCAGCTAGTATTGATTGGTATTGTAATATCTCACATTTAGGGACTAGAGGCTTAAGAATGAGCCTGAATTAAGGGACTGCTAAACCCTAATTTAGCAAGAGTCACAGTAAGGCATAAGAAATAGAATGGCTTGTGGAAATTGTAACTGGAATAGAATATGAATTTCAGTGCGAATTAGTTGGAAGAAAGTACCCGATTCCTTTAGGATGTGTCAGGATGACATAAACCCTGACTCGGATTCAAAGGAAAAGGGAAATGGTGTCTAGAAAGAAGAATCAAAGAAAAATAAAAAGAATTGAAAGAATTAATGGCATAAGAATTAATATTGCCATAGTTAATGGCAAAAGAGATAATTGCCATTTGATCTTGAGGATAGATTTGGGAAACGAGAATGAAGGGCTAAGATTTACTCTTAAAAAATGAAGGCAATTATGATGAAGATGATTAAAATAAATACTCATCGTTTTCCTCTTATTTGGCTGCATGACTCATGCTTACATAAGCAAGACAAAGTCAACAAGTTCCCTCCCCTTTTGTTTAATATTTTGTCCAAGATAAGACCAAGGGAGAGTGTCAGACCCTTGTATTTTTTTTCACATTTATCAGAGTATTTGCGCGCAATTTGGTGGGCATATAAAAATAGTATGTAAATACTGATAATAAGTACATGATTACATTACAGGTATTCCCACAGGGTCTTGTACACAATATTTACAGACCTTAAAATAATAAAAAGCCTATAGATAACCAATATCAGCACTTGAACCAGACCAGAACCTTCAGTTGTCGGTAATTACACTTTTACCCCTTAGGCCATTACCTACTGCTGAAAACTTTATAGATTTATGGAAAGGGTGAGATTTGAAAGAATCGCAGTAGTAACAAGCTATCAATCATATAAAATGTGATAAATAGATATGTAATGCACCACATAGTGTAAATATAACAATAACACTATAAACTAGAGTGTGCACACTATTCAGGGCTAAATCCCCTACTTATCCATGTACCTTAGCTGGGTAATGTGCTAGGCACTGTGTATCATAATTGGGTCCCAGGCCACAGCAAGATAATGTGTGTTCATTATTCATATCACATAACATAGAAACATACAACATATATGCCATCACATAGTGTATGAAAGATAGAGTTACTACCTGGAATTACCCTTTCCTTGCTTGTCTGTCTATCCAATATCTTGTGTCCGGCTCGGTCTACTCATATATCCTAAAATTCCCAAATTTATGATAAATGAGTGATTACTTACTCATAAATCATACTAAACTCATATTGTTGGTTATCTTGACTCAAAATTGCTAAATGACCAAAATGCCCTTAGGAACCCGATCTAAGCCCCATTATACCCGGTTCAATTGTACTTTATCAAAAATTATGGCCTGGGCTAGTTCTACACAATTTCGTGCGTAGAATCTATTTTTAAATTCAGATTAGTCAAATCCATGCCCAAATTATAGATTTACCCTTGGCAGCCCCATACTTATGACAATTTAACACAATTGCCATAAATTCGTAGGTTAACCCAATCTGCCAATTTTGTTGACCAAACTTTGAAAATTCATAATTAATTCTACAAAAATCAAAATGGGTTGGTTTCAGGTTTTGTAAAAAGCTCTTTAAGTCCTATTTCAATGAAAAATATCACAGAGCACCAATTATAACCACACAATTCCAGAAAATTTGTCGAACCCAGTTTGCAACAGATTTCATTCCAAAATCAATATCAAACTTTGAAAAATCATATATCTTAATCCACTAGTCTAATAGAGTCATATTAACTATCAAATTAAAGCCTATAATGTTTACTTTTATCTTGTAAAATTTCATAAAGTTTGGACCAGGTTTGGCAACTGAAAAACACGTCACAACAACTTTACTCCAGAAAAACGAATCTAGAAGCAGGGTCATCCAACTTCCAAAAATTCCAAAATTATGTATAATTATCCAAAAATTATAACCACATGCTTTTTCACATAATGTTTCATTCGAAACATAATGGGAACATCAAATTGACCAAACTCTAGCTTTACCCCTGTGTTATGTGCTTGGACAAAAATTCTAAAATTAATTGGAAAAGTGAGTTTTCATGATTACACTTAATTACACTCTTCCTTTTCACTTGTAATGACATGATTAACCACTTACACACCTATTAATCATGATTAGTGGCAACGTGGGCAGCATAATCCCTTAGGATTTGAGCATCCCAAATTACAAAATCAACTAAAACAAAGCCACAAATCAACCACAACAACAATCACAACCTTGAATTCAACAAGAAAACAATGTTTATGAATATTACCTTTGCTTCTCTTCTTTCTCCCGCTAAAACTCCACCTCCCTTCCTTCTTTCCCTTTGATTTTCTTTTTTCTTTACATTATTTCAAGAAGGATATGAAGATTAGAAGAGATTTCTAAGAATTTGAAGACAAGAACATATGAAATTTTGCATCCAAACTCACCTTGATCTTGTTCTTAAACTCTTGCTCTTTCTCTTTGTTCTTGCTTCTTAAAATAACTCTGTGTGTGTGTGTGTGTGTGTGTGTGTGTGTGTGTGTGTGTTAAAGTTTACCAAAATATGGCCTCAGGAGGAAAGATAATGATTCATTAAAATACCACAACTCCACCTCCTTAAAATATAATATCTAATTACCATTTTATCACATGTCACTTGCTTTTTCTTCTTCTTTTTTTCATATGGCTTTAATGACTTTCAAAAGCACTATTTATGGCTAAGTATCATTTTCTCTTTCTTGCCTCACGTTAGACGAAAATGAGGGCTTTTGGAAGAGGATTATGATCTATTAAAATATCTCCTTCCACCTCCTTAACAAATGACATTTTAATGGCAATTAACAAGTGTTTGTTATAAAATCAAGAAAGTATAAGAGATTGAGATGAAGGAAATGAAGAAATACAAGAGAGAAATAGAGAGCAAGGAGGGAGTGATTCTTATTTCATTTCAAGCTTACAACATTTGATACATGCCTACTATTTATAGGCCACAAATTCTTAACTTCCATTACAAGAGTTACAACAAAAGAGTAAATCTACATAATGGTATAATATAAAGTCTTTGTAGGTTATTTACATTAATAATAGAAAACTCCCACTAAGCCATTCATGTCATAAGTTATATGGCTTTAAGTGTAGAATTCCAAAAGACTCATCTTGGAAGGTTATGAACATCCACACCAAATATTGGAATATTTATAACACTCCCCCTTGGATGTCTATAAACAAATATTGTGCCTCATTAAAACCTTACTAGGAAAAACCCAATGGGACAAAAACCCAGTGAAGGAAAAAGAGTACACAATACATAGTGAAGTTGTCTCATTAAAAACCTTATCAGGAAAACCCAGTGGGACAAAATCTTGGTTAAGGAAAAGAGTACAACATGATCTTTACTCCCCCTGATAGCAACATCACTCATTTTGATTAGATTGTTATATTTCAAGACAATATACTGATTTCTCAATTGCAACTGTCATTAATGATTTTTTCAAGCAATTGATGTCCTTTTAATCTAAACTATGCATAATATTGTCATCAAATCATATGCTATAACATAATTATTTACCATATCTTTTGGATATGTTAAATATTATATTCTCCACTTGCCTCTATGCATTGTAGAAATAATAAAAGAAAATTATCCTGAAAATCACCATGATATATCTTCTATCCACATGTTCAATTTGTTATAAACAAAATGTACTTACATAATAGTTTCATAAAACTACTACACTAAATCTCAGTTCCATAGCATCCATAGTGTACCTGCAGCATCTTGATTCTACTAAAAAGAACATAATAACTACAATATTAACATGATGTAAATATTCATAAATATGTGATACTTATAGGACATTAAATTCAATAAATATTTTCAAACAATCATCATAGCAAAAATATATGATTTGGAAATCATTAAGGTTTCCAATAACTTGATATGTAAAATTATTCATTTTTCAATATATCTTTCAATCAATTATATATATACTCAAATCATTTTAATTCATATAATATTCACTATCCATAGGCATATGCTATATATAATGATATCTAATAGACGCGTTATTTCGTTTACATATAATATTAGAATAATAATATATGCAACAATTATTGTATCCACTACCAAATGTTGTACCTCATCATAATCATCATTGAACCTTGTGAAAATCTTTATTTTCACATGAATATTCATATATCACAAATAACTTTATATTTCAAATGTTTTGGACTACAGGTCCATAAATTTCACATATCGAAAGAACATTTTTTATCGTGTCCTATCCCCTTTTTCAATTGGCCAATTACCTTTTTTTTACCAATATATTTATGTATAAGATCCACATTTGATCATGTGATATTATTAATAAAACTGTTGTCGACAACTTTGTCTTTTAAGTTCCATTTTTCTTGTTGTGACATAATTCATTGAAATTTCTTTATTACTTTCAGGTACCAGAACGTTTTTTGAGGGTTTTGCAAGTAGTTATGTATTGACCTCTTCTGGAGTATCTGCCTCCTTAATATGATCATCTTGATTATTTGCTTCTTTCTCTTTTCTTTTGGAACTGATTATTCCCTCATACTTCAGGCATGTCTCACTTTCATTTATGTTGATTAGACCATTTATAGCTAGAATATGAGATTTGGTAATTCCCATTTAAGTCAGTAATTGCATCTGGCAGATTTTATGTAATATTTCATGAATGCAAAATCAAATGAATTTCTGGTTCATATTGTTATATTCAAGGATCTATACTTGATAGTAATAATGCATTCCTTTTGTTTTCTTTTCTAGCTATTTAATTTCTCCCTCTTATGTCAGGAAAACTTTGTCTAATGACAATCAACTAATCATGCAGTATAAGTCTCCTAAATCCATTTGTTTCCATTAGAAACATCCCTTTGTTTCATTTAGAGACAAACAAGAAGAAGGAGATTCTTACCCAACATTTATCTCAATTTCCTTTAAATATCCATCTATGTGTGTTGTGGTGAATCAATAGGAATGCACATTCAAACCTTTTAAGATGGAATATACCTAGCTCCTGAGAAAAAACCAATTATATATTGGTTGGCTAATATAAGTGCTGCAATATGTAAAATCAAATATGCCATAACTGAAATATAAATTTTGTTCTCATAAGTATTAATCTAGCTATCTATGGAGGCTTCAATGAATGAATCGTATAATCTGAAAATTACGCTTAACATAATAATTTATTCAAACATTCTTGCAAACTTCAGGTTGCAAACTAATTGTAATATATCACATGTAACCATCTTATAGATGCTTCTATCAAAATTATTGAACATTGATATGGTTTACATGATATTTGAATAAGCCCATACATGAGTTTATTTATTTCCAGAAATATAGAGATCCATTCCAAATCATAACTTATGATACTCTCATAATCAAATTTCTTTGAGAACAAGCAGCACATGATAACTCTTGAATTATATAATATGTTGGCTATTTATGAAGAATCTTCTAGTTCTTCAATGGATGTCATACGTAATCTTTTATATATGACTCGGATGATCAAACAAGTCATGCCAACAATAAATTTGTTTGGATCAGTAAACTGTTGGTTTACTATGACATGTTACTTAACCAACAACAAAACTTTTCAATTTCCATAAGTATTGATATAAAATGTTAATATGACATCCATTTTTGGGGGATCAATAGGTTTTATGAGGAAGTATATGAGTAGAACTTTTCAATGTTAACTCACTTATATTCTAACAATCTCTCCATCAAGTATGAGCCATATAAATACTTTTTTTTTAATATTTCAAAGACAAATCAGTATATATTAAGCCAATAATATATCTTTCATTTAAAAACTCAAATACTTCATAATTCACAACTAATATAATCATGGATTTCAGTCAATTGGGCTATTACTTAGATCTTGTAATAGAGTGAAACTCTAATGTAAATCTATGGGTCATAACATTTCATAATCAATTCTTCTTCGGCCCATAGAATTTAAGAAAAATCTATATTAGTTCTCCAGGAACTATATCAATTTTGTTACATTTATGTTCTTCAAGAACTAACATATATTATCACATATTTATATAATTTTATTACTCATTAATAATAATATGCTTCAATTTGCCACATTTGATGCATATTCAAAATATGAAATATTTAGAATTTTCCACTACTTAAAGAAAAACATGAGAAGATCCATAATCAAAATACATAAAGATCATATTGCATTGATTTGTGATGTTTAAGGGCTAAAATTAATTTGAGAGAAATATAAAGACAAATGCATTATAATATAAAATAATGAATACTTATGATATACATAGTCTTCTTTCAAATATTCCCTACTATTTGATCATCCATGAATTTGACTTGCACTATATATAGTTCACATACATTACAAGAATGGTTTTTTCTAACAAATAATAAACTATTCATAATAAATTTTCTCATAAAATTAAATAAATTCTCATTCTCTTAATTCAAATATGATATATGATTTTTTTTCTACAAATGTCACATAAAGCCAATTTGATTCCAAGATATATCATATTATATATTATATCATGATTAATGTATGAAACTTGCACTCATATAAGAATGCTAAGGAGTAGAAGAAATGACAATACAATGAATTGGGAGAGGAGGCAATAAATTATCAATACTAAAATAAAATACAAATTGAAGAGTATTTGTATGCCTTTCAATAATGAAAGTTTGAAACTAAGAAAAATTGCATATATATGTAAGGCAACATAATAGTGCTTAAGAGGATAAAAGAGATGGAAGACAAAACTAAATTGAAAAAATATGACTAATAATGAAAGAAAGTACCTTGATTTTGAGGTATATGAGTTGAATGTTTGTTGGAAAATATTTGGTGCAACAAAGAAATATAAGTCCCAAGAAGAAAATAGAGGTGGTAAACTCCATTGATGTATGAATAATATTCACATACACAATATATTTAAAATTACAAATAAATTGTACAATTATACATAAAGAAGGTAATTAAACAACTTAATTGTATAATTGAAGGTTATATGAATAAATACTGAAAACCATTTGATGTGGGAGTTATAGGGATTAACCAAGAGGTAGTTAGAATCCTAAAAGGCCATGAAATCAAAATATCAACAATTACCAATAATGTTTAAATTTGTAAATAAATTGGAACTATACTGAAATTTTAAAATGACCAATAATTACCTTTTTATCTATTTGATTTCATATATCACTCATGTTGATATCACAATGTTAAATAATAATTTCTCTCTCACAAATTAATCACAATCAATTTAAATTTAAACATAAAGAATCAAAATCATATAGCCTTTAGGGCTTACAATTATTTCTTAATCAAAATCATATAGCCTCCAGGGCTTACAATTATTTCTTTTGGCTATACAAGTTGATCATCTTTCTCTGTAACGTATTGCTTTAAACATCATAACTATTTTTGATATTTTTCACAATATTTCAAGGTCTTTCTGGCTTCACAACCATTTTGATCTTTATTTTCAATAAATTGATACACATGAGTCTATATGACTTCTGGTCATATTATACCATTTTTTTCCCTATCCATATAACTTCTAGTCATAGTATGATATTTGCTCATAATTTTAATCACCTTAGAAATGTTTTTATTTCCACTATTGTAATTCAATAGCTAAGACAAAGTATTCTTAGCTTTCAACTATCAATTATGTAATATCCCAATTCGGGATTAAGGGCTAATGACTCTGAGATTAATTGTAAGTGTGTAATTAAGCACTTTTGGAATTAATGTAATATGAATTTGGTGTACATGTATGTGGTATTTAAGATCAAGGGTTGAGATTCATTGCACATGGGTCAGGATCTTATGCTTTGCAATTATGTGAGCTCATCGAGGGAATGTGTAGGATGGTGACAAGTGGCATTTGGTAAGCCATTAGATGTAGCACAAGAGGACAAAATAGCACTTTTTCTCTCCTCTCTCTCTCCTATTCGGTGGAAGTGTGTATGGGAAGGAAGAGGAAGGCTTGTTCATCATCATCATTTGCATCATATCACCATTTCCCTCTCTCTCTCTCTCTCTCTCCTCTTTCTCCATAGTTTCCGGTGATCAAGGGAAAAGGAAGAAGAAAAGGTGAGATTTTGATGCTTTGTTTGATCTCTAATGCCCTAAATCTTTTCTCTAAAGATATGCATCTCATTGAGAGCTTCAACTTGGTAATTTCAGAATCTTGAAATAGTGGAGGTTGTGTGTTGGTCGAAATTTGAAAGTGGGAGAATCAAGATTCTGGATTTGGCAAAGTGAAGAGGTAGGCATTTAGTGCATTTTGAAGTATTATTTGTGATTTTGAATAAGTTTAGTAAAATCTGGAAATTTGCCCTAGTTATACCAAATGTTGAAAGTATGGATTTCATTATATTAGATGTTGGAAATGATCTATTGTGAAGATATTTGAGTATTGGATTTAGTTTGGAATGTTGGAAATATGTTAAGGGAAATTGGACCTTTGCTGTGTTATAGAGACCTAAGAGTATGATTGTGGTCAAATTGGTTTTGGGAGTGTTTTTGAAGTGGCAAATGTGTTCCCTAGTTAGTGCCAAGTATGTATGACCTTTTGGTAGAGTTTGGGAACCATTGAGTATAAATTTGACCATATGGTGTTTTATGATATTTTCTGCGTTTTTGGTCTCTGATGCACAACACTCGAGCAGAGGAAGATCATGCTCGAGTGCTGTGTGCATTTTCCCTCTTCTGCGTTGAGTTTTGATTGGATTCTTTGAATGAGGCTCGAGTGCACTTCTTTATTCTCGAGTGAGGGAAGAACATGCTCGAGTGATGGAGTGATGGAGTGAATCTAGAGTTAGGGTTGCTCTCGGGTTGTCACTCGCTGGCCATTATTCAAGAGTGTGCTCTGACACTCGCAAGCACGGCTGTCTCACCCGAGCACTGAGGGTATGCTCGAGTGAGCTTATCCCTCTGATGATTGCATGTCCTCTCAGGTTGTCACTCGTGGTGTTGCACTTTCGGGGACTCGAGCATAATTAGGGTCATCACCCGAGTGCAGAGCTTAATGCTCGAGTGATGTGAGCACTTCCTGACCGTGAAGGTTGCTCACTGTCAAGCACTCACGAGTGAGAGTCCTTCTCACCCGAGCACAAGTCTTTCATCACTCGAGTGAGGTCGTCTTCACTTGAGTGAGGCTGTCAAAAATCAGTGTTGTGCCTTCGAAAAAGGGGTCTTTGGGGTAGTTTCTTCCAACCCTTTAGGCATATGTTTAAGCATCTTTTAGCCACCTAAAGAGTACTAAATGATAACCAACTTAGAGTATTATGAATTTAAGAACTTGGAAAAGAGATTGATTGGTTGTCCCTAATTTGGTATAGGATTTGACATCTGTCGCTCTCGTGAGACCACGATACCGGAGCCAGTCAGGAAAGATACAGGTAGTGACTCTTTCTTTATACCTTATGTGATACATCGTATGTGTGCTATGTCATTGTGATGTGATGATTTCGTATGCTGCAAGATATGTGAAATTGTGGAAGCACCGCTATACCATAGTCCTTGAGTCGCTAACAACGATTCGGGTAAGGGCTGTGTGCCTTCCCGGGGGTAAAAGGGGATGAGGTTAGGGTGTCATATATGTGTTCATATGAAATTGTGGAAGCATCGCTATACCAATAGTCCCTCAGTCGCTAACAACGGTTTGGGTAAGGGCTGTGTGCCTTCCCAGCGGTAAAAGGGGATGAGGTTAGGGTGTGGTATATGTGATTATACGAGCTGAAAGGCTATTTGTGAAGGCCGACGGGCCAATTGTGAAAGCCGAAAGGCTATATGTGAGCCGTAAGGTTATTCGTATGCATTGCCATGCCAATAGTCCCTAAGTCGCTAACAACGGTTCGGGTTAGGACGGTGTGCCTTCCCGGCGGTAAAAGGGGATGAGGGTGGAGTGTGATTTGTGTTGCTGATATGAGATAATTTGTTTACATGCTATGTGATTACGTGTGGTATGAATAAATTGTTAGTACTAGGATTCTTTAGAATCTCACTCTTTCCAAATGACTAACCTTTTCAGATAGGGCGAGTGGCTCGAAAGGGAAGTGGACAACCAGGAGTAGTTAGGATTACTCCGAGACTTTAGTGGTAGTTGGTTATCTTCGTTTTGATTTTGGGATTACTAAATGTATATGAGATGTAAATGAATATTTAGGATATGTAATCCCCATTTTGGGAATTCTGAACCCATTAAATATATGTAAGTAACCCGGGGTTTGCCGGGATTTTAGTTCCGCACTCTGATATTTATTATGTGATTTGATTTCTCAAGTAATTATATCCGCACCTGAATGAGAGACCATGATTAATTACGTTTTGAATTGAAATTTGAAATACCCCATCCCGTGTTGAGGGAAATGAAATTGTTGATTTCATTTTATTGGTCTCTATTTCGCTTAAATTTCATAATCCGGATGTAATTACGGTGAGGGGGTTACAAATTCCACAAATGCAATGTGATCATGTTTATTTTCACTCTTACATGTGTTCTTTACTTTCAATAGCATCATCAATTTCTCCAAATATTGGTCTTCAGGACCATAGCAAAAACCTTGCAAAGCTATTTTTTTGTTTAGTTTGATATTTGAACATTTAGCCTTCAGGGCTTTGATATTTGTAACAATTAAATCATAAAGTGCCAAAATTTTTCTTGTCAATTTTGCAATTTAATGAAACCAATAGTGTTCTTTCTCATAAGAGCTATCACAAAAGTGATGTGACTTCTAGTCATCTGATCACGAAATTAAGAATATTATGGCTTCTGGCCTCTTGATAAAATCAAAATACTAGAAAATAAATTAAATAAATTCAAATTCATAATCAAATATAAATAATAGATAAATCCATGATCATATAGACCACATTACATGCTCATATATAATACTATTATATATTAATGTAATATAATAAACAAATGAAAATAAAAGATTGACATAATGATACAACAATAATGTATTAACATAAATAAATGAAATGTAAATAAAATAACAATAAAAAAAGATGAAAAAAATAATATATAAAATAAAATGTAAATAAAAATAAAGAAATATAACTGTTAAATAAGTGTAAAAAAAATGAAACATAAATAAATGAAATGTAAATAAAATAACAATAAAAAAAGATGAAAAAAATAATATATAAAATAAAATGTAAATAAAAATAAAGAAATATAACTGTTAAATAAGTGTAAAAAAAATGAAACATAAATAAAATGAAATAAAATAATATAATAACATAAAATGTAAAGAATACTAGAATATAAAATAAATAAATATCAATTTTGCATAATAAGAGATTAACAAAAAATGATAAATAAAAGTGAAAGGAAAGAAAACTTGTGAAGGATAATATAATCTCAAATCTTAGCCATGGAATCTGATGTATAAAACAATCGGTAAAAGAATCTATTTAATTTCATATAATGGCTTAGATTATCCCAGATATATGTAAAAGATAACAATATGATAGATAAAAATAGATAGCGTAAAAGAAAAATAATAAAAATAATATAGAACAATAGATTGATAATGTAGACTAGAAAGATAAAATAACATAGAGAATAAACAATATAAAACATAGTATGGAAATGAGAAAGTTACAGAGTAGAAGAGATAGAAAACTAGACCATAGGTTTCTAAGCGAATTCGTGCTGATAACGTGCTATAAAATCAAGAAAGTATAAGAGATTGAGATGAAGGAAATGAAGAAATACAATAGAGAAATAGAGAGCAAGGAGGGAGTGATTCTTATTTCATTTCAAGCTTACAACATTTGATACATGCCTACTATTTATAGGCCATAAATTCTTAACTTCCATTACAAGAGTTACAACAAAAGAGTAAATCTACATAATGGTATAATATAAAGTCTTTGTAGGTTATTTACATTAATAATAGAAAACTCCCACTAAGCCATTCATGTCATAAGTTATATGGCTTTAAGTGTAGAATTCCAAAAGACTCATTTTGGAAGGTTATGGACATCCACACCAAATATTGGAATATTTATAACAGTGTTTACTTTTTGACTTTTCTTTCTCCTTTTTTTACTTGACCAACCATTGCTCCATCTTGGATTAATTTTGAACCAAGTATTTCTTTTTCCCTCTTCCTTTCCTTGTTAGGACGAAAATTTCCCTTAATTATTGGGAAAAATAATAACTTCTTGCTTTATGGTCAAAATACTATTTTGTCTTTACATTTTTGTAATTAAATTGGTCTTTCTTCTTTCCCTTTCTATGCGGCCAAAAATCACATATTGTTGGGCCCAAAAATTATGCTCTTCCAATCTCTAGGTTTTTAGGCTTCAATAATGGGCTTTTAAGACAAAAATTAAATTTTATGTCTTATTGTGGCCCAAAATTCGATTAGCCACTAATTGTACTGTTTGGTTAATTCAAGTGTGACAATATTCACCATTTTCTTTCCTTTAATACCACAAAGGTGTAAAGGGATTTTGGTACCTAAAATTTGGGATATTACAGAGAGGGCGAGTTTAATTGAAATCATTCCTCGTCCTTTGTGCACAATTTTCATCTAAGCCAAAAGGGAGAGGGATAGCTCAATTAATACACTTCCCCATCTTTTAGACCAAGAAGTTGGTCAAGGAAGGCATGAAGAAAAAAAGAAGAGATAGGAAGAAAAGTCAACATATTTACCTCATCTTTATTAAGGAATGAGTCAACATGTCTTCATTCTTATTTGACCAAAAAGTAAGAAGCTTTAAAAGAGAAATTGGACAACATAACTCTTCCCTTTTTGTATGCCAAGTTTGGTCAACCAAGAAAAGGAGGGAAAGGATGAAACTCCAATTAACAACTTAGGTTAGTTAACTTGGCAGCTTTTTCAAGAAACCACAATTTGGTGACACATGGATTTTTCCTCTTTTTCCGCAAGTGATTTTCTGCTAAGAGAATTGAAGGAGCTGAAGTGAATTAAATAAAACACAGTTACACTCTCTCCCACTCTCACAAAGTCGGCTAAGCAAGCTTAAAGGAAAGAGAAAGAAGACAACTTCAAGGTGAGCATTTCTACTTGGATTTTGACCTTGTAAACCACTTCTATCTCAAAATCTCTTTATAAACATTGTTCCTCTTGCTAAAAGCTTCAATTCTATGGTTTTTGTTTTTCAAGAGGAGGTGTTTTGTGTTGTCAAAGAAGAGCAAAATTTGGAGAATCATGTAAAGAGCTCAAGAAACAAAAAGAGGTGAGCTTTAGCTTCATTTTGACCTATGTCATGTGTTGATTGGATGAGTCTTGTGGACTATGGATTTCTACCCTAATTTCAACAATTTAGGGTTTTTTAGGGTTCATGAAGCTTTGATCATATACATGTGGTTATATGATGTTTGGAAAGCATATGAACCTAGTTTGGTGGAGAAATTGTGAATTTGTAAATTTTTGTCTAGTATCAAACCCTAAAATCTGGTCTGAATAGGACATGATAAAGGAATAGGATTATGATCATTTTGATGTTACCATTTTGTTCTACATGAAAAACTGTGTGGGGATCCTCGGTTATAAATTCTGAATCATTGGAACACAATTTGTAAAGTTATAATGTTGCTTTCCAATTAGGGTTTCCCCGCGTAGTAGATGTTTGCATTGTGTTTTGAGTGAATTAATGGTATTCAATGCCTATGATATTTTTTAGAATGAAAGTAGACTTATCAAGCTTTAAATTGATAGGTTATATAGGTCATTTTGGAGCTGTACACTAGGAGTTATGTGTTTTTGAAGTTGGTCATGTGAAAACTGGCAAGTAAATAGTATTTCTAGAATGTTGTTCGTCCAATTTTCTAAGGGAACTAGTTTTCCCTGAAACTAGACTTAATAAAGGTTACATAGTCTTTTGAACCACTGCAATTGGATACTTATACAAAAAGATATGAATTTTTAAAGTTAGTTGACAAATTCTTCTAGCTTTGGGTAAATGTGCATAAATCAAAAGGTTATGGTACATTGTAATTTCTTTGAACTCTAAGGGTAGAGATTAACCCCCTTAGGATAATTTGACCACTTTAACTCATTGTTTGACTTAGTAAAATGACCCTAATGATATAATTATATATCTAGGGCTATGAGAAGTCAAGAAAGAAAAGAATGGAAGAATTTCCAAAAAGTTTCAATGGTTGGAAGAAAAGGGCCCAAAAAGAATGACTTTGTCTAAAAGGTAGTAAACTTACTTATTTGCATGTGTATGATGTTTATGTTGTGTATTGATTTATAATATAGTTTTGCTTGATTATGTGAAGCATGATAAATGAATGAAGCTTTGTTTTTGTTTTTGCTGTGGCCATAAGTATGTTGGACGAAACATTGAGTATGCAACTATCATTATGTGAACATGAGGCTATGTAAGGCAAGCATATCATACACTAGCATTTATCTTACATGCATTGTTTGTAATGTTTATTACTGAGAATCCCCAAAATCTCACCCTCCCCCCCAACCATATAGGTCCGTGAGCAGAATAGAGAAGAATGCTTGAAGATGAACCAGAAAGAAAGAAGACGAAGAATTGAAGAGCCAAGTGTATTTATGTTTACTGTATGTAAAATATTTACACTTGACGTATATGTATAAATATGCCAGTATGAATATGCGAATTTGAATTCAACAGTAATCGGGGTCACTGCAACATCCCAAATTTCAGTCACCAAAATTCCTTTACACCTTTGTGGGAATAAAGGGAATAAAATAGTGAATTCTGGCACACTTTGAATGGCCAAAAGAGTGACCACACAAAATTGGGTCACAATAAGACATAAAATTTAATTTATGTCTTCATAAAGACCTATTCTTGAAGCCCAAATTGCATAATAGAATAACACAATTTTTGGGCCCAATTAATAGTGATTTTTGGCCAAACACAAAGGGAAAGAAGAAAGCTCAATTTAATTACAAAAAAATGTATGGACAAAATAGTCATTTGGCTAAATAAAAATTAAAAGCTAGTATTTTTCCTTTTACCATGGTGTTGGACGTCCAACATGAATAAAACCAAGGGAAAATTAATATTTGGCTCAAATTTAATCAAGAGGGAGCAATATTGGCCAAGTGAACAATGGTTGAAAAGTCAAAAGTTTAACATGTATTGAAATGAAAATTAAATATAATATTTTAAGGAGATGGATGAAGCTAATTCAAAAGCTTATTTGATCCCTCCAACAGCCCCATTTACTTCAAGAGTGAAGAGAACAAAGGAGAGTGTTTGAAAAGTCAAAAAAGAAGAAGAAAAAGCAATTGACATGTGATAAAATTGCCATTAAAATAATATTAATTAAGGAGGTAGATGATGATATTTTTAAGATCCTTTGTCCTCCTTCACAAAGCCATATTTCGGCCAACAACGAAAACACACACACACACACACACACACAGAGAGAGAGAGAGTACACAGAGCACGAGAGAAGGAGCAAGGATCAAGAAAATAAATCAAGGTAAGTTGCAAGTAATTTCTATTATTTATGCCTTAAGAATCATGGGAAACACCTTCTAATCTCTATGCCCTCTTGAAATACACATGTAGCAAGGCAAAAGCAAGAGCAAGAAGGAGGAGAGAGGGACGGTTTTAGAGAGAGAAGGAAGAGAAAACAAAGGTAAACCATAAACCTTGATTATCTTGTTGTATTCAAGTTGTAGTTGATGTTATGGTTGATTTATTGATTGTTTTGGTTGTTTGTGTTTGGGATGCTCAAACCCTAAGGGGAGGTGCTGCCTAATTTTCCATTAAACATGTGGGAAGTGTGTTTAAGTGATTAAATATGTGATTTTAAGTAAAAAGAAGGAGTTTTATGGATTAAAAACAAGAAACATCATTTTCCATGAATAGAGACCCTGAGAGGTGTAATCAATGCATCTAAATTGGGCCTAATCAAAATAGGTTTACAACTTTACATTGTTCATAAATTGCATGATGCCTTTTTCATTGTATCTTGAGGAGTAGTAATTATTTTAGTTGTTAGTTTGTTGTGGTTGTGTTTGCTTTCTTGGTTGAGGTTTGAGAGAATTCTTCATATCACTATACCGACTGGCACTTGTTCTAAGGGCTGTACTGATCACCTTTTATTAATCTCATTTGCAGCAACCAGCCTGTTCAAGATGCTCCTTAAAGTACAGGCCTGAGGATAAAGCTGAAAAGAAAGAACGACTCTTGAAGAGAGCTCAGGCAGAGGCAGAAGGAAAACCTGCTGAAGCTAAGAAGCCTATTGTTGTGAAATACGGACCGTCACTTGCCTTATTGAGCAGGTCTGTTTTTTTTCTGTGGATGTATGATGATCTGTGTAGTTTCCCTGACATTTGAATGTTGTTGTTTTGTTTTTTTTTTGACTTGCAGAATAAAGCACAGCTGGTTGTGATTGCGCATGATGTAGATCCAATTGAACTGGTTGTCTGGCTGCCAGCATTGTGCAGGAAAATGGAAATTCCCTACTGCATTGTCAAGGGCAAGGCACGCTTGGGAACGATAATAATTGTGTTTCTTCAGAAAAAAAATTTTCCAAGCCATTTTGTCTAGTGGTTTAATTTATTTGAGTTCTTGATCTAAGTCAGTTTATGCTGGCTTGACAGATTGTCCACGAGAAAACTGCATCAGTTCTGTGCTTAACAACTGTCAGGAACGAAGACAAGTTAGAATTCTCAAAGATTCTAGAGGCTATCAAGGTGATTTAAGGGTTATTTTTATGCTGTTTCCTTGCTATTTATTCACATGTCAAAAACTTAATGGGCCTTGTTATTTTGTGTACTCCCTTTTGCAGGCCAACTTCAATGACAAGTATGATGAATACAGAAAGAAGTGAGGTGGTGGAATTATGGGTTCTAAATCCCAAGCCAGAACTAAGGCCAAGGAGAGGATCCTCTCCAAGGAAGCAGCTCAGAGAATGTCTCAAGCTTCATGCTTTTTTTGGTTTAGGAAGTCAAAGTTATTTTTCTATATTTTGTTCTGATGAGGTTTTCCTTTCTGTTATAATGGCTTGTGAGCTAAAATTGAATGATTTTTTTGATCTGAAATACTTTAGTAGAGATTCTGTTTTTGAGTCGGAGCCATCCTATTCCCACATACTATATATCATCAAGATTTTGTTGTCATTCTTACACTCTTGACTTGCTTTTTGGTGCCATTATACAAAAGAGTTTTCATTTTTTGGACCGCTAAATCTTGGTGGCTGTTTGCCCAAAATAATAGAGAGAACTCTGAACTCTGAACTCTGAAGATTGTTGGGCAAGTGTTACTTGTTTTGTATGAATTTGTATTATGTTTGGTATGATGAAAATTGTCAATAAGAGGAGTTGGAAGTAGATTAGTTTTACATGTATGTTTGGTAAAATTCTATTCCATTGGCACCATGGAACCTAGTGGCTAACACTGATATGAGAGCTGACGATCTTCTATTTTCTCTGCATAATTTCTGAGCTGAGCTCCATTCAAACTTGTTATTATCAACAAGGTACTGAAACGATCAATGAATTGAGGCGATAGTTCAAGGTCAATCTTTTAAATTAAGATCGGTACAGAAATTGGCTAATCATAATTAAAATAATATAATATAATTATAATGTATAAAAAAAATTCATATGTAAATCTGAAAAGGGTAATAATTAAAAAGGTATGAATTCCCAAGTAAAAATATATCCATATATAAATATCATTTAATTTTTCTTATTTGTTTAAACTCAAAATGGTGTTGGTTTAGATTCAATATCAATATATACATACGCGCGCGCAAGTATAACTCTGATGGTCCAAAACTCTTCATTGAATTGACTAATAAATTGGTTCACCGATTTGTTGGTCTGATTGGCCAAAACGGATTGAATTTTCGTATTATGATTATCTATTATCAAAACAGCTTATAAACCCATGACATCAGAAATAGTATGTGATTTTGGTTGGTTCTGGAGGAAGATGGCGTAGAAGTGCTTCTAAACTAATGGGAATGCTTTATTTAGGGTCTGTTTGGGAACCCGTTTGGAGGCTAAAAAAGCCCATTTGGGGGCTACAAACCCCAAAAGCTTATTTGGTGTATTTGGGAGAGTGTTGGTGATAGCTGGGATTCTGCAGAAAATGGAGTTTTTATCAGATGAAGATCAAAACTACTTTTACTCAGATGGAGATAAAAAAAAGTCACTTTTGCTACCGTCAATCCAAACACAAATCATATCTACAATTTGACTTTTTTTCTATATGACTTTTACAAAAGCTCATCTGCAAAAAAAACTCTTTCTCCACTGCTAATCCAAACAGACACTTAATTGGTTTGAAAGTATGATAGAGTCAATTTTCCTGATAAATAAATTAAAGGCTCCCGCCCTAGGAATACTTGAAAACTAAAAGTGTCTAAAACAATCAAATTGGCAATGACATCCCAAGAAACCTTTCAATAAATAAAATTGAATAGCATTCTCCTATTGAAGTCCATGACTATAGAGTTGATGATGTTATTAATCTAGATTCCCATTAGTATGTGTAATTCTCTTAGCATCGCTTTCATTTCAAAAAGTTCTTGTAAGACTTCTGTTAGTACTAGAAGTAATAGAAAACCACAACGATCACATTGGCAATGAAATCCAAAGAATTGAATTGCATTGTAAATGTCCATGACAATAGAGTTGAACGTGGCCTAAAACTTTGGTTTTACACCAAAATTAAGAGAGAGAAAAGTTACAGATAAAAAGCTCTGCAACAATTGAAAGTTGAAGAGAACTCTAAGCTAAACTATATTCACAACTCATTCACTAGTTGCAACACAAAGCTCAAGAAGAGTCCTCATGGCCTGCTTCTTCACCACCTTCCCATACACTTCTCTTGCCAGTTTCAAAGCTTTCTCCATCTCCACAAGTCCACCACCACCTCCATTTTTCTTCATCTCCTCCATTTGAATCTTAAGCAGCCTCTCATCTCCTCCTATAACATCTATGATGCTATAAACAACGGCTTCCATGGCCGGAATACGCCGTCCCCACCTCTTCATGAACCTATCAGATCTGTAAACCTCAGAATATGCAGACCAAAATGATGCCCTCAAATAGGCTTTCTCTTTCCCTCTCACTTTCCATCTCTTCATTTCTTCTTCTAATTTGTACACTGCACTTCCCACATCCATCCCTCTTTCAAGACCAATCTCAATCTCTCTCATCTCTTGTTTGCACATGATTTCTGACTCAAACTTGCATCTCTTACACCTACATTGGATACCCCATGTCATTGACATCTCTTTGCGCTTGTGCAATGTAGAAAGTGGGTCCAAATAGGCAAAGGTAATTTCTTCACCTGCTTTGATATCTTTAGAAGCATGAACTATCAGATAGTCACCTACATGCAATCTCCTTGCATTTGGGTAACAAGAATGGTTGATGAAGGAAGGTAATAGCCATAGCCCAACACCATAATAATCATTGTTCTTCTTCCCTAATACATTGGCCGAAACTGAATCTTCAGTTAGAGAATTCACATCCAATATGGCTAGTAACTCACCCTTATCAATCTCCTCAGTCTCACTGGGTTGATTGTTCTTGTTCTTGTTCTTCAACTCTGTTCCTGGTTTAAAGAGAGCTATATCAGGCACCTCAAGTGAATCTTCATCTTCCCCACTTGACAATTGGCAGATCAAATTGCTTGTTCTGTGACATTTTCTAACGAAGTCTGTAACTTTATCAATGAAATTCTTCCACATCACTAATTGAGCTTCCTCACTCAGATCTTTCCCCCCCAATACACTCCTTTCCATCGCTATTGCCTTTGTGATCAAAACGAACCCCCCTGCATCGATGTTCTTAGTTGCAAACAAACCACGTCCACTGATCTCAGATTTCATGATCTCCACAGAACCAATAAACTCTGCAAGTTCTGGAGACTTCCCTCGAAACCCATTTGAAACCCAATCGGAAAGGTCCAGAGATCCAGTTCTGGAGAGAAAGTCGAGTTTTTTACATTTCTCGACATACCCATTTAGGTTTTCAGAGTTCCCATTAGCCTGGGGATCACGAAGAGCGACCCTGAAGCATTCCAAAGCCGCGTAATACATATTGAGATTGAGCAATATCTTACCTCTGCAGATCAGAGACTTGAAATGGGTCTCGTCGATTACCAAAGCTAAATCACAATCTTCCAACGCAGAGTGAAACTCTTTCAATCTCGATCTTGCTTCGGCTCTGTTTGAAAGGGCTAAGCAGAGGGATTTTCGCAGCCTTTGAAGTTGATCTGAGTCTGGATAGGTTTGGGAATGGACGATTTGGTTTTGGCAGAGAGTGATGAAGTTTGAATAGGCTTCGATGGATTCCTTCCATTCTTCTCTTAGGAGAAGCTCTGTTGCTTTAGATCTAAGGTGTTGCATATACCCTTCTTCGGCCATCGCTATCTGCGGCTTTTTCTCTTCCACGATCATCTTTGCAGTTGCAGATGAAATGGTTCTAGTTTCGGATTTGAATTTTGAATGGTGTAAATCGGTAACGTTCACATCATTAGATTATGATTATAACTTTATTTGTTTTTGGTTGGGATGCTAGGAATACGTAACGGTAAGCCACTAACTTCGAAATATTTCGAACAAACCAATCTTCTTTTTTTTTTTTCCCCCAATAGAACAAACCAATCTTCTACTTGTATATCTTTTGAACAATGTGATATACTTGTATATCGAGTATACAAACAATTAAGTATAATATTTATAAAGGAAAATCCGTGTAAAATGCATTGGAAATAGGAAAATCCCTATTTAGTACATTCAAATTCAAAAATCCAGATTAGTATACTGTCAGTACGGATGAACAGTGTCGCGCCCCCCAAAAGACGATTTTATTCTTCAGCCCTCATTCTCACTACTTCAGAAATAACAACACTCGGTTCTTAATTAACAACTTCGGATTCTTGATTAACAACTCTCCTTTCTTGTTTCACAACTTCCGGATTTAAATTTCAAGGCCAATAACAACACCTCTTTTTTTATTAACAACACGCGCTCTTAATTAACAACTCCATATTCTTGATTAACAACTCCATATTCTTGATTAACAACTCCAGTTTCATCTTTTTATTTTCACAATAACAACACCGGTTTTATTATTAACAACACCATATTCTACATTAACAACTCTCATTTCTTGTTTCACAATTTCTTAATTTAAGTTTCAGGGCCAATAACAACACCGTATTTTACGTTAACAACACTATATTTTTGAGATGCGAATATGTGGAAGAATAAAGCGGAGTTATTAATCAAGAATTCGGAGTTGTTAATAACAAAACCGGTGTTGTTATTGTGAAAGAAAAAAAGATGAAATTGGGGTTGTTAATCAAGAATATAAAGTTGTTAATCAAGAATCCGGAGTTGTTAATTAAGAACCAGGTGTTGTTATTTCTGAAATGGCGAGAATGAGGGTTGAAGGGCAAAATCGTCTTTTGAGGGTGCTGGCACTGTTAATCACTACTGACAGTAGACTGATCCGGATTTTTGAATTTGAATGTACTGAATAAGAATTTCCTTATTTCCAACGCATTTTACAGGGATTTTCCCTATTTATAATTTATGAGTTTGACAAATTATAAATCATTTAATAAGAATAATTTAAAGAATATTCACAAAATAATTTAAGTTTCGTTAATTTATTAGTTATTAATACCCGATACATAAAGGTCAACTTTAAGTGCTTTTGACTAAAAACGCAAATATTATGAGATAATTTATAGGTATAAGTATCAGGTTACTCCTCAAACTTTATAAAAAGTTTCAATTAAGTTCAATTAATTCATAATATTTTTCAATAATCCTAACAGTTAATCTCAAATGATATTTCTTTTTTACCAATTATTGCAATTTTTTAGAGTTAAACTTTATATATAAGCATTTGAAAATATTTTGTCAACTTTTAAAAACATCTTTTGTTAATAGTGTTAGAATTAAAGGACTAAAAAAAATCTAAAATTAAGGATCAAAATGAAACCTTAAGTAAAGTTGAAGAAGTTTTTTTTAATTTTTTTGTGAAAAAGACAAAAGCAACCAAAGTTTACAAGTTACATATAGATAAAATGCTTAAATGAGACTATGGCAAAAAAAAAAAAAAAGAAGCTTAAATCAGACATTAAGAAATCGTAAAATGCATACTTGAGAATAACCCTACACCTAACAATGAAAAAATAAAAAAGAAAGTTTAAGATTTTCTGTCAGGTAATATCAATGTTTAATGAAGGATTCGAAGGAGGATTGAGAAAACATTTATCCACACGATAAGTAGTTATGGATGATGGAGAATATGATTGTAGAAGGCCATTGTTATGATCTAGAAGAGTGCAGCATGGTAGCATTTGGGAAGAAAGGCAATTCCTGATACCACTTGGTTTAACCAAAGAAATTCGTTGATGGGAGAACCATTATGACACTTAAAACTAGGAGGGCATGTGCCATACCAAATCGAGTTTTGCATTAACCCAAGATCTGGTATAGTGGAGACATCGGGCTCTATAAGATAGCCTGAGGTTTGGTACAGTCCAACATCAACCCAAGGCCAGACTAGACCGGACTTGGTCTACTGGACTACCTGGACTACTCCAGGTAGTCCAAGACCTCCAGGTAGTCCAAGACCTCCATGTGAATTCTTACCCACAATGGGAGACAAGATTTCAATCTAATAATCACAAATAACACATTAAAAGCTTATAATCATATAAAACTAATCTTAAGACATTAAAACCAAATCAATTCAATATTTTTTTGGGTATATTTTTATATTATAGTAATATATGAATATTCAATATAGTACCTAAATATAAATCATAATAAGTTTAACTATATAAAAAATGCAAGTCTAGCAAACGTAAATTTCTCGCGTAAAACAAGGTTTATCAATGAAGGATTGTCTTATTAAAGAAACAAAAATCCCACCATATACATTAAATATATAGTGGTGTTACATTTAAAAAAAATTAGAGACTTGGGCTGGACTGGACCAAATTAGTTCGTCAACCCCCTAGTCCCTAGTCCAATCCAACCCAAAGAGGGCAATTTGGTTCAATCCTATCCTTTTTGTTTTAGGCCAGTTTTTTCCAAATCGGGTTGTTTCGGGTCAGACTGGGTCATACCGGGTCATACCGGACTACTAGGTTCTTGCACATCCCTAGACAAAACCATGATATAAATGCTTTCTTGACTTTTTTTTTTTTTGGCCAATGCTTTCTTGACTTCATGTACTTATGAAGAATAACATCTCATTCTTCATTCTGCAAAAACAAACAAGAAGCAACAGGAAGTTTTGTTTTGGTAACATTTCCTTGGTCTAAATGTCTAGCTAATGCCCAATCTTGACGTTGACATATTGTTTGATCTCCTTGAATATTGTGAATGGATTCTCTCTTTTACTGAGATGGAGAGCTTGATTCCGTTTCTTCCATAAAATATGCAAGAGACATATCATCTGAACTAGATGCATGAGATCTATGAACATTGACAAAGGTATCTCTAAGCCAATCCTTGAAATCCTTAAAAGAAAATGTTGGAAGCTTGATATTAAGGTATCTAGCTAACTGGAAAGTCACAAAGAGATGATCAAGATACTCCTTCTCATCACAACCAAACAAACAAAGTGTTTAAGTTGGAAGATGATGTCGAGTTAATATATCACTAGAAGGTGAAGCATTATGAAATAACTTCCAAATGAAGGGGAGTTGTTTGTAAGGTAAGCGAAGCCTCCACAAAAAGTTCCAGAATTGTTTGAGAGGTATTATATCGAGCATTAACTAAGATACCCCATCTTTTAGATGAAGTACAAGTCCACATAGGTTTGTTTGGGGGGTTTAAAATGGAGATATGGGTGCCAAGGATAATTTAGGCAACGGCAGGTGAATATAAACTACAGACCAATTGAGAATTCTACGTAGCAGAATTCCAAGAGAGAGGAACATGCAATAATAGATCAGCCACTTGTCCAAAGTTGAAGTAAAAATCTTGTTTTGCATTAAATGCTTAATTGTAGAGAAATAAAGTGATTTAACCAGCAAAAATTCAACTAGTAGGAAAATATTCTATATCTCAACAAAAATATAGATTTTTTGACCTGAACAAAGTATAGATTTTGTTGGAAAATAGCATAATCTACCTTTGGTGGATTAGGCCCAAGCCCAATAGGATTGGGGTCAAAATATAAATAATATAAAAGCTTGGGTGGATAAATGTGATATTTCTCAATTATTATGAGTCATATTGTTTGACCGATTGAATATGATTCTACAAGTGGTTTTATTTCACTGATACAATATGCCTCTCAATCAAAAAGATATTTTATCTCTCTGATGAAAGAATAAGTTAGTAGAGAGGAAGAGGTGCGTGGAACACCATAAATAGGCATAAGGGGCTCAGTTGTAAAGTACTTGAAAAATATATTCTGACACATTGATTCCTTATTACCTCTACCATATTCCTCTCTCTTCTTCTTCCTGTTGATGGTGTATTTGCTATGCGTCATAATCGTTTACGCAACAGTGATCCGATTAGCATGGGTACAAGAGATTAACGGTCGCACTGCAAGTGCGTCTGATATTTTCTTACAGATTTAAATCTCACTACCAACATATATTGGGATACATGGGTACAATGGTCTGTTATCTTTATCTGCATGTGTTGGGATACATGGGTGGAAGATACCTTGGAAACTGAGAATGCCCATGCCAGTCTATTTGGAGCAGTTTCCAATCATGATCTACTTAGAAGAAGCCACCTTCTTGTGTAATATCCCAATTTTTGATTATGGGTTAATCATGATTATTATGGATAATTATGAATTTAATTGGGATTATTATGTATTTTATGACAATATTAATTAATGTCATAATTAGTGGAAATTGAAAATATTAGTGCATATGTGTGGTATTTAAGATCAAGGGTGGTGATTCCTTGACCGTGGGTCGGGATCCAATGTGCTTAGCTTGTGTGAGCTTATTGTGGGAATGCATGAGATGTTGACATGTGGCATTGTGGTGACCATTGGATGAGATCATATGAGGACAAGGGAACACTTTTTCTCTTTTCTCTCTCTCACTCCATCTCTCCATCTCTTTCTCTCTCTCGTGCTCCCTCTCTCATTTCTCTCTTCCTCCATTGTTGAAGGCAAGGGAAGGAAGAAAGCTTGATCTTTGGGTAAGTAAATGATCTCCTTTGCTCAAACTCCATTCACAAATGTTGATCCTTGAGTAATGGGCTTCATTTTGGTGTGTGTAGTTTGGTCATTTGGTTGTGATTTGTGCCACACGAAAATTGATTGTTGGAGAATCAAAAACTCTCTTTGGAGAAGTTGCTAAGGTGAGTGAAACTAACCTATCTATCTAAGTTTCATACCATTTGAAGTAGTTAATAATTCTGGGAATTTTGGCTTGAATCCGAAAATTTGATGCCACTGTTCATTTGGTATGTTTTTGGTATGAGAATGGTGTTTTGGAATGAGTATGTGATAGATAGATTGATTAGAAATTGAAATGTGAAGTTTGGTTAAGATTGGTATCTTGTTGAATTTATTGCCCAAAACCCAAAGCATGATAATGGAATAGGATTTTGGTGATTTTGACATTACCATTGGATTCCTTGAGTGATTTTGTGTGGGAATAAGCTTGGTTGTTGATTTTGGGATTCAATTGGATCACTTGGGAAAAGTTGGAAAATCTGTTTTGGTTAAGCTCTGTTTTTCTCTGTCAGCTTACACGAGCGTTTTGAGTGACCAAATGGTATTGGAAAATTATGAAACTTTCCAGTCTTAAAGTTCACATCCCAAGCTTCAAAATGGACATATATTTTGTGTCATTTCGTTTAGTATTCTGTGAGTTATGGTTGTCCAAAGTTTGGGATTGAAACAGAACTTTGTTTTGGAGTAGTGTGTAATTTTTGGTGATTCTGTATTTTTGTAGTGATTTCCAGTGAAGGGCTATATTTTTCCTTGAAAGAGGACTCATATACCTTTCATTTGGCTTTGGAATCACCTCGTTTCGATTTTTCTAGAATTAGTTATGGTTTTTCGAAGTGCAGCCCAGAGTCAGGAAATTTCTAGGCCGCGGCCCAAACCTTTCTGGCCTCATTTGGGCCGCGGCCCATGAGTGGTGGGCCGCAGCCCAAGACCTTCTGACCATGTTTGGGCCGCAGCCCAAGGAATGGTGGGCCGCGGCCCAACCCTGTGTTATGGCACTTTGTGTTATCGGAAGGGGATCTTTAACCTATTGTTTCCCAACCTTTTAGGGCTTTTATTAGAGGCATTTGGGGCCTCTTAAGGGTCAATTATGATAACCAAAATTAAGTGTTTCAAGTTAATTAAGTCTTGGAATAGAATATAACTCTTCGTCCCTAATGATAAATATAGGATTTGATATTTGCCCGACGCGGGAGAGACCGGTGCCAAGGAACGCCCGGAAGAACTCAGGTAGTGACTCTTCTCTCATATTATGTATGATGTCTTGGCATGCATAACTTATCGTTGAATTTGTGAAATGTCTGCCATGGTCCATTACGGCGTGAGCAGGTCAGCGTGAGCCGTGTAGGGATTGACGGTGGTCATCTCTAGGTCGGTCGTTGAACTGCCGTCGTAATCGACATGGATATTTGTGAATCCGACCCGTGGGGCGGCGTTTGTGAAACCAGCCGTGGGCTGTGTGTGTGAATCTTGCCTATGTGGCTTGTGTTTATGATATGCTTTATATGGATCCCAGCTATGGTGAATTATACTGTGTTGATTGTTGTGATGCAATACAGCGTGAGCAATTCAGCGTGAGCAATCGTAAGGAATGACATGTGTCATACTAACCATTGCCGCTGTAACTGCCGTTGTAGTTGCTTGTTGTGAATAATGATTTGCTTACATGCATTATTGTTGTACATTATATGATTGATTTGTTACTACGGGGATTCTTTAGAATCTCACTCTCCCAAAATTAAACCTTTTAGACAGGGCTGAAGGATCGAGAGGCAAGCGGGCAACGAAGAGTAGTTAGAGCTCCTGTTTAGGAGTGTATTTTGGAATTAATGGTTATCATTGTAGATTTTGGAATTGTATATCTATTGGATGTTTTTGGGAAACAATTGTGTAAAATGGGATTGGTAATATAAGTTTTGTGTAATCCCCAAGTTAAGGGTATTGAATTGTGGCTTTGTGCCTTTGTAAATCCCTTATCTAATGAATGGAACCCGAGTGAGTCGGGAATTTGTTTATACTCTGATATTTGTAAATGGAATCCACCTATGCAGGCCAGTATTATTTTGTATTGAGAACTTGAGACCATTGTGAATAAGTTTTAAAAAATGTTTTTGCAAATCCGATTTTTGGGCAAAAGATTGACTTAATAAGTCCCAATTTGAAATATGGTCTCTAAGTACAACTTGATTTTGAGTTTAAGAACTAAATCCCGGCCTAAGGTGGGAAGGGGGTTACATCTTGCTCCTACACAAGCTTACGAGAGAAGTGCTCAAACTATCCCTGTTGGTGCTGTTAAGGTGGAGGCTGATGCTTTGGTTCTAGAAGATGGTCAGAGTGGCTAGGGCGGTGTTGTGAAATATACTCAAAACAACTGGATCTGTGGCTATATGTGCAAACTAATCAATGTTCCACCTGCTATTGCTGAGATGATAGGAATAATTCATGGTTTACATTCATGTTGGTCTAGAGGTTTTAGGCATATTTATCTCTTTTCTAATTGTATTACTGTCCTCAACATGCTGACCAAGGTTGTAATTATAATTGCTCCTTTAGAGATATTATAGATGAGGCTAAATTATTTCTATAGGGAATGACAGGTTAGGATAACCCATTCATTCCGAGAAAATATCTCCCTGGCAAATCAACTTGCCAAGAACTCTCATAGGATTATAAGGAATTATTGCATCTTTGATCACTGCCCAGCTTTTAATCTACATATGGTTGGTGATGAAGGAGGGATTAGCTACCATCCTCTACTTTTACATTTGTCTTCTCATCCTCTTCCCTCACTACTCATCTCAACATTTAGATTAAAATCTAAGCAATTCAGTTAAATGTTTATAAAAATATTTAAAAAAGATCAAATTATTAAAAAAATAATTAAATAAATTAAAATTGTGTTATGATAATTTAAACATGTAATAAAAAAATATTTAAAAATAATATTTTTATGAAACATTATATTTGAATAGCTCAGATTTCAATCTAAAGGTTGAGATAAGTAATGGAAGGGAAGAGAATGGAAAGAGAACAGTAAGAGTAGAGAACCGTAGCCAATCCCGATGAAGGAAGCTAGACTACTTTGATCTTCTAAATGTACTAGTTACTAATTTATTAATGGTATTCAATCTTTACTCAAAAAAATATACATTTCCAAAAAATGTACTACGGAAAGATCTTTTGATGAACATCTTCCATTAAAATCACCAACTTTCACCAAATCAAATGAAGATTAGCTTTCCCTTATAAGATAAATATACTTTTGCTATTACATAACAATGAAGACCAGAATTATGAATACACTAGCTTAGCAAACAAAAACGATACAAGGGGCTGCATTTTTCAGTAGCTTACAATTTTAATGTCTCCAATACACAAGGATGCATTAAGTAATGGTTTGCAAAAACAGACCCGCGCGTATATTAAAATAAAACGCACACAGTTGCATCAGTCACCCTAAAAGAGAAAAAAAACCATATGATTCCGAGTAAAACATATATTGAATCACGTTAACTACATTCAAAGAGGTTTTTTTTTTCCTAGGTGAAAAAATTTTAGGCAGATGCTGTTTTAACCACAAGACAAGGGCAAGACGCCTGCCTGGTTACACACTGTCCTTTGGGTAACTGCGGCTGAACAAGAAGCCTGCAACCCAATGAACCCACCTATAACTGCAAGAAATTGGTCTATTTTAAGCCCGCCCAAAAAGAGCCCATAAAGGGTAGAGTACTAGTGTACTACCATGTGAGAATTAACTCTGAATTCCATGGTCAATGAGCTTGTCTAACCCTTCAAACGCTAAACATATCAAAAAGGGTTAAATTTGAAAGAGTTGCAATTGAAAATCCAGCGTTTGCCCGGTGAAAATAAATTAGATTCAGAGAGTTTCTTTTCTGAGCTTCAAAATAAACTTCAAACATTTCAATACAAAAATTTTCAACATGTGAATTATGATTGTAAACTCACAAAAAAGGTGGGTCGCGATCTGGCCATTTTTACAGATTTACAGAAACAATAAATATCTATACAAAGCCACCACTCTACCATAAAACACTGATTTTAGCATGCTTAAATTAGTAGCTCACTTTCAGGTCGGAAAAAAAAAACAAATTAGTAGCTCACTTGTTCAACCCCTTCAAAAGAAGCATCACATTCCTCACTGTGTTCCTGTAATCAATGCTAACCAAGGTAATTAAACCCGGACCGGTCAGTGAACCGGTCAGGGTACTGGGTCAAGGGTCAGTGGGTCAGACCGGAGTCAAACCGGAGCTAAACCGGGACCAAACCGGTGAAAAAAAGAATATTTTAGGCTTATAGTATGAAATTCTAAAGGAAATTTTTTTAAAAAAAAAATAAAAATTAAAAAAAAATAAAAAAGTTGACCCGGACCGGTTTAGTGCCCGGGTCACCGGTTTCCGGGCCGGTTCGGCCGGGCCGGTCCGGGTTAGAGAACATGGATGCTAACAACAGATCACCTACAGATTAAACTAAGAAAAAAACACTATTTAAATCTTTATTTAAAACTAAAATATCACTCTTCTCTATTTGTGTATAAGGGGAGACAGACAGACATAGATCCCCAAAGGATCTACTGAAATGAGCAAAGACAGTCACAACTCATGTCCTATTAACTTCTTGTCTGCAGTTTTTAATGGTTTGGAGTTGATGAAGGAAGAAAAGGAAAATTTGTACTATATCCAGTCTTAAATATAAGAGCTAGATATATCAAGAAGTAGTTACAACGCACATAAGCAAAAAAGGTATTCTAGGCGAACCAAAATATGTTTATTAATATCCACAAACTAATTGTCTAGCTCTTACATTAAATATTGTTGGGAGTAATAGTTATCATTGAGATATCTTGTTTCTGGATTGGTTTACAAAATTTTACCTATTTGCTTTAAGCTTCTGACCATAAGGTTGGTTGCAATTCAATCAGCCCATTACTTCTTCAGAAAATACATCCCATCTCTAAACTCTAGCTTCTCTTCAGAGACTAGGCCAGACAAGAAGCTCTGTAGTTGCTGAAGTGACTTGTCATAAGGTGGATCAGCGATGCAGAACATCTGCGCAGCAGCAAGACATGGAATGAATCTAACTGACCCTAGTGTTGCTTTCAAAAGCATTTTATTGTTATTACCTTGAGGGTATTGTGGATTCGATCTAATGCCATGCTACCAAAGTTTGTGAGCATGCCCAGGATAAATTTCTGCAACAAAACAATGGTAAATAATTAGATGGCTTTACTCACATGGATTGCCTGCCAATAATTTACTAGCATTCAAGCCTGAAGAGAGACTTGCATAGCTCTCCAGCCCAAAGCATCACTAGGTTAAAAAACTAGCATTGGCAAAGCTAGTGATCTTTTTTTCTTCGGCCTGAAGTGATGTTTTAAACTCCAAAGGAATGGTTTTACTTTTATTTACCAAAGGAACTTCTATTTTTCTAACTGTACTTTTTTCATTGAATAGCTCTCCCTACAGCGGTGAATGAAAGAAACCCTTTTTGTTATCTGAGGTCCAAAAAATTTGTGAAGCCCATAAAACCAGTAGATATTAAATAATGTGCAAAATAAAAGTCCTCAATTCGTGAAAATTTTATTGTTAATTAATTAGATATATGAAAGCAAGACACAAGTATGCAACATCAGAATCCCAAATGAAAGGTTCAAAATCTGACAAGGAGATATTATTATTCACACATAATGGGGAAACGTTATTTCACATACCTCATATACTGTCATTTCCTTACGAAGTTGATTCTCCACTGAGGCCACAGATCTCTCTTCCTCCTCATCACCTCCTAGAAGCTCTTGGGAACCACCACCACTGCCTCCATTCTTACTTGTGTCAGCCATTTTTTCCATAAGGGTGTATACTTGGTCAAAGTCAGCCCCAGAAGTCTCTGCAATGACCCCCTGAGAACAATAAAGATGGCAAAGAAAATTATTTCCCTCTTTACGTTTAAACTTAGGTTTCTATAACCTCTAATCAGAAAATTCACATCTATAAAATTTGGGCAACAGAGAATCCATCAGCATTTTAGCAACTTGATCAGGATAGAGTTATGATATCAATTAATTAGCAATGAATACGAACAGTAATTCATGACAAATTACTATGGGTTAAAATGTTAAGTTTGTAAATTTGTAAACAGGAAGCTAGGAAGAGTAAAAAAAATTGATTCAGCTAGCCAAGGGATAGATGAGTTGTGGACAGAGGCCCAGACTTCAAACCCTCTTGATGTAACCAAAAATAAAAATTATTTACTAAAGCCTAAAGTAAGCTAGAATGAGTAGTATCAATTGTCTATCAAAGTACCTTGGTTATCCAGAAATTTATCCTCCGATTTAACACATCCAATGGTACTCCAATAGCAGCTGCAAGGTTTTTAGAGGTCCAACTGAAAATAAAGTATATAAAATTATTTCACACATGAAAACAAAAGAATACCTGTATTACAATGTATACCTCGTTTGATCTTGAAATTGCATGATGATAGATGCATGAATAGGAGCCACAGTGAATTGCATTACCCTGTCTTCAAACTGCAACTCCAGCTGAAAAATTGAACACAATTAAGTTAACAAATCTATCAAGACAAACATATAAAGGCAAAAGGTAGGGAGGGAACAATATCACTCAGTTTCAAAAGTTTTCCTAATTCCTAAATTATAACCAGAGACAAAATTCTCATGAAAGATGTCAACCAACTTACCTTGACAGTACCAAGACTTTTCTTCCACTGTAGCTTACGGGGGGTTTTGATTTCATGAAATCTATTTGCATAGTCAGAGAGTAGCTGGTCGACAGGTCCAGGCAGGTTAAGAGGCTCATCCTGTAAACCTTTTCAGGGTTAATCATACAACATGCGAAGTATCTCAGCGAAACATTTGAAACTGTTAGATATCTAGATTAATACAATTTATTATATTGGAAAGAATTGATCATAGGTCATATAACATATTACGTTTGCACAAATAATTAATAATTATAATATCAGATCAAAGTAATTCTTCATATTTGAATAAAAGCGTTGAAGGTAGAAAAGATTAATAAAATACTGCATACAGGGATATGTGTACTCAACAATCAAAAGAATCTACCATCAAAAATTCATTTTGTTTGTAAAATGAATCATATGGCTAAGACTTTATATATGAGTAGTGCAAACTGACGTGTTTAGTATTAATAATTGAATCAATCACTTTTTTCTCTTATCTAAAATAACTGTTAAACAGATGTGGGTTTCATGCATTGCACAGAATTTAAAAAATGTGATGAGTATGGCCTAAGAATATTAAAACTTGCTATAGATTTTATATCATAAATTAATCAGAAAAATATTTTTCCCGCAAACCTGTATTGGAGGCCAGAAATTAGAAGATATGATAGTGGCTGAAACTACATCCATAGGTATTGCATTCTCTCCAATCTCAGTACCTGAGAGCATTGCCAAATTTAGCCAAAAGAAATGAGACAAAAAATAGTCAAGCTTTGTATGTAGCAATGATTAAAAAAAAGAAACACACACAGAACAATATGAACTTTAGAAGGTACTTGTCTTAGATGGCTGACTTATGGTAGCTTTGATGTTAGTGTTGGTCCTCTTTGAGTCAATCAAATCATTGAGCATTATCTCACATTTCTGTAGACTGCTCTCTCCAAATTGAATCTGCAGAAAGAAAAGAATGTTCATTGTCTTTATAGACGTGCTAAAAATGAAAAAAAGAATGTACAAAAAATAAAATAGAATAGTATCTTTAGACTCAGCCAAACAATGCAGGCGTCATCACATTAGCCACATACCTTAAGGAGCTCCAGAGTTCGTATCTCTGAGTCAATATCATAATCAGATTTGTTTAAAAGCTTTTCTGCAAGCATAGTTCGATATTCATTAACTAGTTGGTCTTTAGAACCAATTATGCCTACAATCATCCCAAGAATGTCGACCTTCCTTTGGTTCCTGCTACCCTTTAATGGATCTGCTTCCACAGGATCAGGCTGCCAGCTAAAAGGGAAAACTTATGAGGATAAAAAGAGAGCATGATTTTTGTAAGGCAAAAAAAAAAAAAAAAAAAAAAAAACAAGCGTAGTGAGCAGAAAAGATACACAAAGATGTCCAAAAAAATATGGGAAACTTAAAAAAAAAAAGCCAACCACTATTGAGGATTTCCAATCATATATACCGTGTGGCGTTGATCCATGCCTGCCTGTCATCAGTGTTGAAGTCATCACCTGTGCCAACATTCTCTTGCATTCCTTCATCTCTGTTCAACTCTTCAAGAAGACTATCCCCTGAATTTCCAGATGCACTTGAATTTCCGCTGGTCCCATCTGTAAGCATAGTCACTATACATTTTATGGTATCTTTCCTTCCTCTTAAATAGTCCCTTATTGGTTCACCAACTGCCTCAAGAAAAACACCCGCAGGATCTATTGTCCTTAGAGCTTTGATAGTTGAAACATATTGATGCAAAATATCATTGGTTGAAGCACCAGCAGTAAGCAAGCGATAACGTAGCGCTGAAATAAATGACTCCACCAACTTTGCATGTTGCCCAGTGTATTCAAGACATAACTTCAAGTCTTCAATTGCAGGAGAGCTACATATATCCACAGAGAAAAAGGAAGATAAGAAATCAGAAAATTAAACATATAGCAGTGAACTCTGGTCTGATAAGGATTAATAAACCTTGCACCATCAATTGTTTGTAATGCTTATTGTTGGTATCTAACATTTTCAATGTTGATTAGAAAATTGAAATAAATTAAGGGATAGAAATCAATCAAAATCACATCATTGTTCAATCAGTGATGCAGCCACAATAAGGCCTTTTAGAATTTTTACCAAAGCCTAATATATATTGATGGCTTTCAGCTTAAGAGTGCTGACCTCATAGTTTAATTTATTAAAAGTAGGTCACCAACACAACACAAGATGCACAAAACTCAGTTCCACATAGAACATTGCAATTTTTTTCTAGGAGGAGAAGGTAAACCAAGGGGGGAAATGAAATAAACGAACTACCTCTCAGGATAATCAACAATTATCTCAAATAGTTTTGCTATTCTTAAATCTTGTAGTGTTTCATAAGCAAAATATTCCAGCCGCAACTTCCATCTAACAAGCCCTTCAGATGGAGCATCAATTCCAGGACAGCATGAAGCTGGTTGTGGTGCTAAGGGTGATTTAATGCCTGAAGAAGTACTCTCATAACTAATAGAATCACCAAGATAGACAAGAAGGGCATGCAGAAACTGCAG
The DNA here is from genome assembly GCA_963210345.1 of Inga oerstediana. Taxonomy (NCBI): domain Eukaryota; kingdom Viridiplantae; phylum Streptophyta; class Magnoliopsida; order Fabales; family Fabaceae; genus Inga; species Inga oerstediana. Next base: position 33,637,765 of record OY723409.1, read on the forward strand.
AGGTACAGACTGCACAGTATGACAACAGTTATAAGAAGAATAAGTTAGTGTTTTAAAGGAGATTATTTATCAGAACAAACCAGATGGCCAGATGATAAATTTTACATACATTGATATGAAGATATTGCATTGTAGCAGGACCGATTCAACATAGTTAAATTTATCAACCAACCATAAATCAGCTCTCTCCATTAACAACTTTAAGACTTCAATTTAACTCCCCTTTTTCATGAAAAAAGGTACTTCAATTCAGTTCATTTTATCTACTTGACCTAAGGAACCAATGATTGTTGTTAATACATGTAATATAAATCCTTTACTGGAAGTTTGCTTTTCACTTCAGACTACATTCTTGATACTTAGAACATATTCTAGATGAAAAATTAATTTTTGGCTGAAGAATATATTTTCAGGAGCAGTTAACTAATATGTCTTTATCTAAATAACACAGGTTTATAAAAATAAATAAATAAACACGCACAAAGTGGTAGTAATGTTAATAACAACTCTGAAGTCTGAACAGAAAGTATACATTTAACACAATCTAAACAAACTCATTCTCATAAAATCAGATCTGGGTAAATATTCCCAAACCATCATTATGCAGAAGGATCATGTATGATCCTTACAAAATGTGTTCTCTACTAATAATCTGATGCAATTCTATAGTTTCTTGACAGAATTGTATTGAAAGAAGGAGTAGAAGAGAGGAGAGAATCTTAGACAGAAAAGAGTAGAGAGAAATCTTGGAGAAGGAGTGAAAGAGAGAGAAACACAAGAGTTGCTGAATTATACTTCATTCATGACAAATCAACAACTAAGTTACAATGAGAGAGGCTTAGGCTTTATATAGACAGCCTAACAAGTACTGCCACCTTATCCATTGTAGTGACGCGCATGAGTACTGCTGCCTTATTCATTAATGGCAGATCTGTAATTAACTACTAATCCTATTTAAATCCCTAATTAGCTAAGGAGCTCAACTAATGTTGCTCTTGGCTAATGCTATTCTAAAATAGCTACACCACTCTCAACTAAACATTGATCTCTCCTCAACTAACTAACCTAATAATTAGGAGTTAGGGATTACAATTGGGAAATTAGGGATTCTAATTACAATTATATATCATAATCTCTATTAATAACCCCAAATAGTCAATCTTTTACCTTTCAAAGTAATAATTCGCCAAAAGGAATCATTCATAATATATTCATTAACATCCACGTTGGAGATGCAGATGAATTTATTCTATATCTTAAGGAAAACAATGACACTGTAAAATGTGGTATGATAGAGCATATAAAACAAACTGGTAGGATGTAGCATACATTTGTTCAGATTGGAAATGCTCAGGAGGAATTGAAATACATGCTAAAATGGACAAAGGAGGTCCAGGTGGAGACATTATTGGATTTGACCAGGGAACAGATAGCCATGCATGTAATCAAATGTCAACGAAGAATCAATATAACGTATACAAGTTATGTCTAGTTCAAAGGAAGAGTAATGCGGCACATGCTGGACATTATGGGTTACATATAGCATAAGAAGCACACGTTAAATGTATAAGAACAAACATATTTGCAATACAAACCTGTATCCAACTTTTAATTGATTGTAAAACAGAACTCCTAAAATCATCACCAGCAAGGTCATGTACTTTTGCCTGTCATTCAGACAGGAAAGAGAAATTAACATCACCAAAAACAATAGGTACATAACAGGGGGCATACAAAGAGAAGGCAAAAGTGCTCACTTTTAGTAGTAAGAAGATAGCTGAAGCATAAGCATCTTCAGCCATAGAAGTAAATCCAAGACTTCTAAGATCAAGAACAACCTTCCCAATGTTCTTCACCAATCTACTGTTTTCTGAGAACATTCTTTGTTTATAACAATCATCAACATCCATTGCACCAACCTTAGTACAGATTTTTCCCTTTTCATCTAAATCCATGTCGTCCTTACTCCGAGATGAATCCTCATTGCACTCTTCATCCATGATTGTACTCAACTCCTCTAGTCTTCTTTTAAAATACCAGTGCAGTATCACTTATAGTAACAGAGGAAAATAAAAAATAAACAAACAAGGCTAGATAAAAGACATAAAAGAAAAAGATAAGCCTATCAAGTACAAATCACCAAATAAAAGAATTAATTAAAGCTGAGCTGATACAAGATGTTACAAACATTAAACAATAATACTCCTAAGAAGGCCAAAGGGGATCTTGGGACAAAACTGTCACATTGCTTTATGGATTGAACTATATCGCTAGTATGATGGATCTAATGATAGCAAAATCTCATATAGCTATTTAGATAAATCGCAGAAACAAAGAGATTGGGGTAAAAAGATATACCACCAATAAAGCAAGTACAGGACACTGTTTGCTGGCTGTCGATATCAGTAAACACCCATAAGTTTTGAAATGACAAATTCAAAAAATGGCAATATTGAGGGAGGGGTAAAATGATGAATTAAGATAACATCGACTCTTAGATGGTTGTATTGATTTTTATCTAAATAAGCATATATTCATTTCAAAATTTTAATTTGCATTATTACCCAGCTAAGCACATATCAAACTCACAATTTTAGCTTCATAATCAAAATGTTCTATGATGTCAAATCCTTATCTTATTGTTTGTATTCGTTACTGAGATTCAGAAGGAAAGAGGATAATTTATCTCATGGAAGCTCACACAAATGAAAATATTCTTTGCTCCTAGAGTAATCAACCTACGGAAATAGAATGGAAAATTTGATTTTTCTGCCTTTCGTGTGTTAACATCCTAATAATGAAAAGGTATAGTTAATACTAATCAAATACGGTTGATTCACTAATAATTGGTAAAGCCAAGTCCAAACGTCACAGTAATGAAAATCATTTTAACCGTTCAAACATTTTATGTACCAGGAAAATGACGTGGAAGCGAAGCCATAAGAGCAGAGGAGACAATCAATTGATATTTTGAGACAAAATAATCCCTTTCTGCTTCAGAATCATGTCTTTCCCCTGATATCTGATCCTTATAAGATTGTAAAGCATGAACCAACATTAATAAACACTTCTCCTGATACTGCTTCTCCAAAGAGATTTCTTCCAGAGCGTTACACAAAACTTGCTGAATTTCGTCCTCATTGATCTGTTTGAAGTGTTATAGCATCAACTCTGAGTTGATAAATGACTAAAAAGTTCCGAGGCATCAATCAAGTTTAAAATATCCAGCATGGTTCACATATACTCACATCAAACTCATTATTCTTCTTCAATTCCGCAAAATTACTGTAAGCATCAAAATGCCTCCAAAATTTCGATGCTCCATTTCTCTCAAATGTTTCCTGCCACCAAATGAATTTTAAATTTCGACATTTATATGGAAACTAACCAATGGCAGCATATAGTTCGTTACTTAAGGCGAAGTTTTTCGTACCTCAAGCACTTGAAGGAAGTGATCCCGAACCAGCGACTCTAACCCATGTTTCATGAGGCCATGAACGACAGCTACAAACTCAGAATACACAGAGAGGTCGCCGGCACCAGTGACAAGGCTTTGCGTGGCGACACAGAACCCATTGTAGCTTTCTACGATCTCTTGTAAGGAATCATCAGAGAGAGCATCCAAAACCCCTATATTCCAGAAATGGGAGGTCGATTCCCCCGTGGCCATCGAGGAGAGAGAAACACCAACTCAATCTTGAAGCAGTAGAGAGATTATGCGAATAATAGATTACTTTTGAAATTTGCCGCCTCCGCAGGCCTGGAAGAAAAAGGAGAAGGGCGTGCCGGTGTGACTGAGGAGTGAGAAGAATAGAACGCGGCCTTACAAGCGCGAGACAATGGATATTCCCTCTCTTTTTCCAAGCCAAGAAGGATCTTCTAGCTACAAGGATGGATATTTTGCTAAATGCATTCTCTTGTGCATATTTCTATTTCAAATATGAAAAAATTGCAAGTTTAATCTTTAAAGAGTTTTCATTTGAATTTTAATTCTAAAAAGGTATTTTCTTAAACTTTTCAACTCTTTTGATGACAAAAAAAAATGTTAACTCTTTTTAACATAAACACACATATCTTTATATTGAAAGTAATCCTATGCACGATTAGGGGTGTTCACGTTTGTCCCATCCCGACCGTCCTGTTCCAATCCCAATCATTTTGGGATGGACAATACCGTCACGGAAAAGTTCAGGACGGAACAAAAGCAGGACAGGACGAAATTATTACTAGGACGTGATGGGATATGGGAAGGACTTTGTTCCGTCTCGGCTTTTTGCATATTTATGGAATCATGTTGTTATTAGTTTAATATATATAATATATCTAGTATTTTTTATGTTTTTACAAAAAATCTAATATTTTTATTAAAGATATAACTGATATCTTGATGTTAGTTATACAAAAAAAATATTATCATATAATCTTTTTAAGACAATTTTTGGTCATATAATAAGATATTATCATATATTGGTTATATCTTTATATAAAATACTATAAATATTTAAGAAAACTCTCACAATCGTGGTGTCGCCATCTTCATTCACTCCGCCCTCTCAATCTCTCTAGGACTTGCTTGCCTAATTCTCTATAAAATACTATAAATATCTATGATATATCATTGGGAGGATTGCTTAAAAATACCTTGGAGGCAAATTAATTGCTGATTGCTACCAAGTGTGCAAGTGATCTTCTGTGTGTGCAAGCGATCTTCCGTTTTGTGCAAACCATCTTCCGTATATGCAAAAATCTTCTACATAAATGTGCAAACAATCTTCCATTGTGTGCAAAATATCTTCCATTATATGTAACAGATCCTCTATGGTAGCAATCAACAATTAATTTGCCTCCAAGATATTTTTGGACAATTCTCCCTATATCATTGTACTTATTAAGTTTAAGTTTTAATTATTTCTTATTTTTTTTATTATGTTTTCGATCTAAAAATGGTAAAAGAGAATAATTACATATTTTCATTCATCAAGGTTCAATGTCCAACTCATACCCATACATTTGAGTTTTTACAAGTCCAAAAAGAAGAAAAATCTGATGCTCCATGTGACCCCTTACTCTTAACGTGTTCTGATGAGTCTTTACACAATGTATTCGGACCATAAAGCCATATTTCAATCGTGGGACAACTACACCTTTGATTGATTGGGCTTTTCTGAAAATTTTTTAAACTTTCCAAAGCAATTACTTAGAGGTTCATTTCTCAATCGCGGCTCATCAGCCCTTAACTTTATTTATAATTAGTATCAGAGTTGCTTTTCTACTTGTAAATCTGCGGATTGTTTGTTAGCTAATGGGCCCTTGTCATATAGTTAGAGGTGGTAATGCGAGCTGGCCCGCAGGTTGCGGGCTGGCGGGGCGAGCTGGCAAAGCCCATTTAAAAACCCGTTAGCCCGCCAATTTTTTTTTTTAATTTTATAATTTCACTCTTTTTTAAAAATTTTTACTCTCTTTCTCTTTCACCCGCGCATATCACACTTCTTTTCTTTTATACATTTGTGTTATGAAGTAAAATTCATTCTTACTTTTTCTTTTTTTTATCTATTCACATCACAAAACTATATAAACGCATCTCTTTTAAATTTAATAATAGTAGAATAAATAAATATAATATGAAAATAAGTGTCAAATAAAAAGTATGGGGAGTTAATTAAACACATCATCAAAGGATAGGAGATTCAGATAAGGGAAACTAAGAGCACTTGAGAAAAGCCAAAAAAAAAAAATTAATGTGGGCTAGCCCGCATCAGCCCGCGGGCTAAACGGGCCGCCATTTCGGCTGCCCGAATTTGGGGCGGGCTAATGGGTTGCCTGCCAGCCCGCCCCGAATTACCACCTCTACATACAGTTGATCAATCCTAGCTTAGTTATCATGCTAAGGGAAATATCGATTTACTACGTACTACTACTAGTATTATGATCTTGACTTTACATCTATAATACACAAAGTATCAAGGCTACTAAAACATCCCAAGTCTTAGAGAGATCGATACATAAATAACCAATAGAAAACTTAATTCCTTCATCTCTAACCTTATACTTATCAGCACATACCTCTTTGCCCTTTGAGCCACTCGCCTTTGCTGTATGTTCAATATAGGAAAGGGTGAGATTCGTGAGAATCTCAGTAGTAACACAATCAATCATAACATATGAATGTTCACAAAGCATGCTAAACAAACCATCGTATAATAGCAATGATCATGTATAGCATTCAGAAATCAATATGCAGTATGACATCAATCACAAAACACAATACCACAGCGTTTGGTAAAACAGATCTTAAGGCCTAGGGTCACTGCCCATGCATACTTGCACATCGGGTCTTACTACCTTGGGTCTCTGCCTAGTACAAACCTGAATGCTCATCAGGTCTTACTGCGTAAAGACACACTGGTCCAACTGGTCTTATTGCCTCAAGACCCACTGGCAACAACAATTCCATATATTCATGAAACGAATATACTCGATGTTAAAACATACATGCAGAATAACACATAATATATGAGAAAAAGAGTTATTACCTGACAGCCTTTCCAGTGATTTATCTATATCAACCACCTTCTTCTTCGGCCTCAGGTAAATGTCGAATCATAGAATTTATAAAGATGGGTGATTACTTGATCCAATGTCATTGGCATAATGAGAATTATATTATTCTTGACCCATCCCTATCTTTGCCCCTTCACTTAACTTTGTTGGTTATCTTTAGTACTATTTGTGCTATGTCTATTGCATACCTAATCTACGACATGTTACATGTTCTCCTTCCTTGTCTTTTGAGCATTAATGTGGTCACATTAGTCTCTAAAAATGTTTTTAATCCTTATGTTTCCACTAACCATGATTTCCCCCAAAAACAAAAAATTCTAGATTCAACCCTAATTTGCTAGATTTCATTTGACAACTTTGAAAATTTATAACTTAATCCAGGAAACTTGAAATGAGATGGTTCAAGTTCCTATGTGAAGCTATTTAAGTCATATGTAAAGGAAAAATATTAACCAAGGGCAATTGAGGGTGCTTGGATCCCAAAATTGAAAAAATTGAAAAATTGAAAAAAAAGCATTAAATGATGAGTCGAAAAAAATATGAGAGATGCATATAATTAATTAAGGGCAAAATTGAAAAAAAAAGCATTAAATGATGAGATAAAAAAAGTGTATCTTATATAAAAAATCCACATCTCCTCACAAGTTTAGTTCTTAGATTTTGAACCAGAGAGAGTATATGTTAAAAAAGAAACTCTGCATCTTTTGTTTCAACTATTGTGTTTGAATCTAATATATCGCTTTTCAAGACCATAAAACGATAAGTAGTACTTTGTTGAGCATATCTAGTAAACATGCAATCAGAAGCTTTGGAACCATTCTTTCTCTCCTTGTTGGACTTTGGGTCCATGTTCATCCTTGATGGACTGACCTATTTGATTAGGAAACAAGTAGTCTTATCAAATAAGAACAAATCAGCGTTAATTATGAATTTTCCAATTGAGAAACAAGTTTTTGCATATTTGGAAATTAATTAAGAATTAATTTGCTGATTGTTACTTATAGGGCAAGTAGGATTGTACATAACTTCCTAATTAATAATCTCTTTGGACCTCTATAAAGAGGATGTTCCTCCATTAGTTGAAAGACACCCCTGCAATTAAGTTATCTGGCAATCTCTTCTTTCCTACAATCTTTCTTATTCAGGTAATTTGTTGTGCAACTCAAGTTTAGACCTTAGTAGCCTAAACCTTGCATGATCTTTTTCTTGTTTGAGTTCTAGAGTATTGGAGCTTTGTGTAACACCCCAAATTTTATTCACCAAAATATAGTGTAATTATTTGAAATATTCAATAAAATGATGAATATTCATGAACTTGAAATTTATGAAGTTAGTAAATTTTCATTTTCATGAGAATTAAGCTAGAACAAAATATGGAATTAATTTTTGGGTTTTCTAAAAAGTCCAATATTGAGGCCCAAAGTAGAGAAATATAGGAGAACAATATGTGGCCTAATATTCATAATAATTTTGGCCAAGGAAAAGAAGAAAAAAAGGAATTTATTTAAAATGAAATGGCAAAATTGTAATTTTTCCAACAAAGCACCAACCAAATTATTTTCCAATTAATTGAATTTAATTTCAATTAATTAAGAAAAATAAAGAAGAAATATGTATTTGGAATATTTTGATCAAATAAATATGGATTTATGGAAGAATTGGAAAACATGTACAAATTGGACCAAATTGTTACATAAGTGTACATGTAAGTAAGTCATATGTTATGAAGCCATTTGGTACATAAAAAGAGGGACCTAGGCGTCACTTTTCATGTAACAAGAGAGGATACATACCAATTGGGCTTTATGACACATTTTCATGTAGATAAGATTGTGTACACAAAAGTCAAAATTTGGTATTTTGTGTAATTAAATAAATCAAGGGAAATAGGATATTTAACATCATATTTCCCTTCATCTTTCCTTCATTTTCGACAGCAAACATAGGAGAGGAGAGAGCGAGAGCTTCAAGGGTTTTTTTTAGAGAGAAGGAGGAGGAAAAATCATAAGGCAAGCTTAATGATCTTGATCTTTGGTTTACAAATTGTGTAATCTTTCCTCTAAACTTCCCTTCTCCATGATTCAAGCTGTTTAGTAAGCAAAATCTCAAGGTTTGTGGAGGAAGGAAGTTTGGCCAGGAGAGAGAAGAAGAAGAAATCCATAGGTAACTTCACAAGCCTCAAATTCTTGATGCTATTGTTGTTGTTGTTGGATTTATTGGTGGTTTTGTGGTTGATTTGTTGTGATTTGTAAAAGTTGGGAAGCTTAAACCTGTTGGAAATTGTGCCCTAAGGGCCAATCATTGTACTTTGAACATTATTATTTTAATGAAATTTCTCCATTCTGTTATCATATTATTTGCATGTTAACTGTGATAATTGTATCCTTGGATAATTCATAAAGATTGTCCTAAAATGTCCCTGGTCGGTCATCCATGCAGGAGCAGAGATGAAGCAAGATCAGTATGACTTTGATAAGATATAGAGATACGAATCAAAGTCTTAGGCACTTGTAAGAGTACAAGGTGCTGGACCGACCCACTATGAGAAAGCTACATGGATCAAGTCATAAGCTTTTCTCATGTATAACCACGTCACAATGCCCTTAGACCTGAGATCATCATGGATTCCTACATGAGAGTTGCTAAGCTTTGAACTAGTCAAAAGTCACTTTTGACCGGGTGATGATAAAGGCTACGATCGGGCTTGGTGGTTTTTCATGCAAAGGAATATGAATGATCAAGATGGAATTTGTCCCTCACATTAGTAGAGAGATATTACTGGGCCCCTCGATGAGTGAGTCTGAGAAATGTATGGCCATACTATGATGAAAGGAGTTTCTGTCTCTGTTATCAGGCTACTCAGGAATCGAGAAAGTAATGGTCAGGAACAAGAGGATGACATTATCCATGCCTTATCCTTGATCGATATATCGTGTGACAAAAGGGACGTGATATGGTTGTATGACAGGTTGCATCGTGATAACGATCCTCATATAAATTGGGTAGTCGTAATGTCTTGCTAGAGGCCGCGTGCGACTTTTGGGTTAGTATAGTTATTGGCCCACTGCCAACTTCATATGGGCCTACAAGGTCGCACACAAGAATGGCCCAACACGAGATAATGTTTAATTTAGGGTGGACAAATTATATATATATATATATAATATAAAATTCATTAATAATATTATATAGATATATATTTTTTCGAGATATATATCTTATATATATATATGTATATATATATTATATGATATTATATTGTTAGTTTTAGATTTAATTTATTAAGATATATTAAATTTAATAACTAACATGATAGAGATATAGTATCTCAGATTTAATTTATGAAGATAAATTAAATCTAATGGCTCTTTATTTGGATTAAATAAATAGGTTAAATTAAAACTGTTGGACAGATTTAATTTAATCTGAATTTATTTAATTAGCTCATCAAGATAATTAATTGTTAATTAATTTTGAAATTAATGATGATTAATTTTGAAATTTGAAAATAACCCTCATAGGTTATAAACTTGATAGAGCAGATATATTGATATGGACATGAGAATTGAGAGCCACAAGTGAAACCCTAGGAGACATTAGAGGCGCTAGCACACAGTCTCGGTTGGAGAGCATTCGTGTGGATACTGGTAGAGGGAGCAGACCTGACGTGTTGGCTCCTAGAGATCGTGAAAACTTTGAATCATCAAAAGGTATGAATCCTTCCAACTTGGTTTAAACGCCGTTGATAGATCCTCGATTAGGATCGGTGAAAATTTTTAAAATTCTTCCGGTGTGCCTACCGATTCTAACAAAACCCTAGTTGTTATGCTACCCAAATTTAATCTAATCATGTTTAAGAATGTGATTAAGTAGTTAATCAAGTGATTAGGAGTAGAAAGGAACAAGGATTTGAAGTTAAAAATCAAAACTTGCAATTTCTCTTTTCTTAATGAAACTTTCGGCCAAGTCAAGAACAGAGAGTAGGAGCTAGATTTTCATGAAATTAATAATTCTATTGTGTTTAGGAGGGAAAATTAGGTGGGGTTAATGTTGAATACTTTTTCAAAAAAGCCCTGGAAAGCAAAATGATCAAAATGCCCTCGAAACCTTAATTAGGGGTTGCCAAGGGCGAAACTGTCATTTGGCAGTGATTTTGCAAAAACCAAGGCCAGGTTGGGTGAAAATATATCAAAATAGCCCATTTTAAAATTTCTGAAAAAGTACGGTCGGACCAGGTACAGTGGGGCCGGGGCCGGGTCCTAGGGGCATTTTGGTAATTTTTCAATATGGACTAATATAACCACAAAAAACACTTGGAGGTCTCTAAAGTGGTACATGAATGAGTTTTAACCTGATTCTTGTACATTTGAAATTTTAGGACCCGATTGATAACTTGAGCCGTTGCACGTAGTTCGAGGAACCACTATCGAGTAGTAAAGGGACAAAAGGTAGTAACTTTATCTCTCATACACTATGTGATTGTTAATATATTGTATGTTGCTGTATTTTGTGATATGAACACGTGCTTGTAGCACATTACCCAGCTGTAGTTAAGGAACTCGGCTATAGTATACGGACTTGTAGGGGATTCAAACAGTCATTTGGCTTTGAGTATTGTGTACACACATGGAATAGTATGAACTTTCATCTTACACTATATGGTGTATTGCATATTTAATTTTTGCATTGTATATGATTGATTATATGTTACTACTGAGATTCATTTGAATCTAACGCTTTTTCAATTAAACAAATATTCCAGTGGGAACTAGTGGCTCTAAGGGCAAGGCGGTAGATACTGCCAACTGAGGTGTGCGGGCTATGAGCTGAGCTGTTAGTTATATGATTAGTCTTTTTGATTAATTTTGGACATATTGTATATATACTTTCAAACCCTGCGGGGTGATTCCTGTATGTAAACATGTACTTAATATCAGTATAATTGTACTATTTCTGTATGCCTGTGGAACTGTGCATTTATTACTTTACGCATATCGAAATGTTAAGGGGTTTGACACTTTGACCCGGATTCTAATGTGGATCCACCCTGGTTAGCAAGTCTTCTCTCTCCTCATTTTTCCTTTATTGGCATCAAAGTCAGCCTAATCCTGCGGCTGTGATTATTTTTTGTGAATAAACATGTGATATAATTTGTTTATATCTCCATCATTTTTTCTGCTACAATTTTTTATATACTATAAGCATTTTTTCCTTTTTCATTAAATTAATGCATTGCCTCAGGAAAATAATTTGTGTGTCCAAAGGTTATTCCTTTTCCCTTTGGGTATTTTCTTTAAACATGAGAAAGCCCATTACTACAGATTTGTGCATATATAATGCTTAATAAATAATGGTTACAACAAATAAACATCATGTATACCCATGCAAAGGTCGCACAAGAATATTTGTTGCTAAAACTTAACGGTTAAATATGTGCACCGTCATATATTGAGACACAGAATTCATAAAAACAAAAAACATAATAGTTGTAATTATTAACTATCATATATTTAGTAACAAATATAACGGTTCATATGAACAAAATCTTATGTAACATATACAAACAATTTGTCTTCCAAACTAATATAAGCAAAAACAAAAATACAATGGTTTGAATTATTAAACATCATGTATTTAGTAACAAAAATAATGGTTCTTATGAAACAACTATTATTTAACACTTAGAAATGATTTGTGTCTTCCAACCTTATATTAGCGAAAACAAAATTAAAATAGTTATAACAATTGAGCATAAAGTATGAATGACAAAAATGATGTTTCATAAGAAACAACTGTCTGTAAAAAATAAATCTAAAAAGTGCCTTTTGCATAATATCGTTTGGTCCAACACCAAGTACCACTTCTTCTTAGTCAAATACTTTTCATAAACTCTATCTAAACTGACCTACTTCTTTTGTTTCTTATTACTTTTCTTCATTAGCCTCGTTCTTCTCTCCTATGGTCATCAGAAGCCATAAAGCTATAACATTCCAAATTTTAAGCCATATTTAACACATTGGTTGAGTAACCTACCATGGTTATTTAGAAAACAATATCTTTCTTTAAAGCTTTTAACACAATATAATATCATGGTAGAAAAGATTATTCCATGATAAATAGTTTTAATAACTGTTTGAAAGCTAATAAGAACAATTTAATAAACTATTTCCAAAACACAGTGGAAGTAAGTACTAAGGATCCCTACAGGCAACTGGGCCTCGAGCATTTAAGGCAAAACATGACAATAGTTGTTCTACAAGCCAAGACATCAACTTATTAAATCCCTTATGTTAGATCCCATATGTTTTGATGATAACAAAGATTGGACTAATGATAAAAGAGGATATGATAACAAATGAATTTGAACAAAGTAAATAAATGGCAAAGCTTTACTTGAAGTAAGCACTGGAGTAATGAAGAAGATCTGAGAGGAAGAGTAAATGAAGACCATAACTGGCAGTAGTCTATGTTTACTCGAGTGACCACTCAAGTAAGGAACACTGTTATTCAAGTAATGTTGAAAGAAAATGTTTTCGGAGGCACTGCCAAAATTTGGAAGAAGTTACTTGAGTAGCCACTCAAGTAATCTGCAAAGTTATATAGACCATTACTCGAGTAACCACTCGAGTAACACATGAGAAAACGCATTACTCGAGTAGCCACTCGAGTAACCAGGTCAAAAATATTCCAGTAACTCTTGGCCAAGAAATGCAACACTTTACTCGAGTAGTCACTTGAGTAACTATGTGAGAAAAAGGCAATACTCGAGAGAGCACTCAAGTAATCTCCAGAGATATTTGAAGCATTACTCGAGGGGTCACTCGAGTAATCAGGTAAACAAAGAACAAGTACTTTTGGCCAAGAATTTGATGCAATTACTTGAGTGAGTAATCGAGTAATCTACAAAGTTATTTGGAATTTACTCGAGGGGTCACTCGAGTAAGGTTTGAGGAAACAACATGGCCACTCGAGTAATAGGCTTACTAGGGCGGCACCCGAGTAACTTGTGAAGAAAAGACATGGCCACTCGAGTAGTCAGGTATTTCCAAGGTTTGTGATGTATCTCACTCCATGTCTTACTCGAGTAATATCTTATGTAAAATGTAACTTGTAAATCTCACTCCATGTGAAGAAAAGACATGGCCACTCGAGTAATATCTTATGTAAAATGTAACTTGTGAATCTCACTCCTTGTCTTTTCTTCACAAGTTACCCGAGTAACTTGTGAAGAAAAGACATGGCCACTCGAGTAGTCAGGTATTTCCAAAGTTTGTGATGTATCTCACTCCATGTCTTACCCGAGTAATATCTTATGTAAAATGTTGAATTACTCACTGCCATATTTTTTATAGGTTTACTTGAGGGACTACTCGAGTAACAAATATGATCACTCGAGTAGCCACTCGAGTAATGAAGTCTAGAAATCATGTTTTTAATCGAATGATTATTAATTTATTATCTATATGATTAACTCTTCATTACGCTAGTATTCTAACTACATTTGCAGAGAAACAACGAAGAAATCATGCCAGAAGTGAAAAATCAAATAAAAGTCCGAACGTTCATCTACCACTACCTACTGCAAACGGATAGTTTTCAAATTTGAAGAATGGTCAAGCGTTGCTACACGACTCCAACAGACATATTTGAATTGCTTCCAACGGACACTATAAATAATCTATATATATGGAGCATTCAAAGAACAGAAAACAAGAACTGAGAACACACAAACATACATCGATCAACATACTCTTTATGCTTTGTTTTCTTATACTCATTCATTGTACTTAAGTGATTATATATTTGCTCTGTGAGAGTTTTTCATTACAAACTCAATATTTGTTATTGAGACAACTTAAGGTTGTGGAACCTTGAGTTGGGGATTTGATTACAACGTGTAAGGGGGAGCGAGTGTCCAGGTGAAGGAACTTGCTGTGCACTGAGGTGCCAAGAACCCACTGAATCTTGGAGAATATAGTGAAACTCTCAGAGACGCTTTGAAGACTGGACGTAGGTCAAAGTGATTATGGTTAAACCAATATAACTCCCAATGTACACTTCGGTGATATTTCTCTTTGCTGTCAACTGCTTTAAATATTCTGTCAATTTTCTTATATGCAACGAAATTTCTGGTATCACCCAATTCACCCACCCTCTTGGGTGAAACGCTTGCACTAACACCTTAATCCAAATCCATTACCACATAATCATAGCAATAAAGGCTTCACCAATAACTACAATACATATTTATTGAATATTTCAAACAAAAACCAAAACCATAGTTTAAAATATTTGAGTTATATAAAATTATCAAATCATAATTAAATAGTTTCTAGGTCATGGCATTACATATGTAAATAGAAATGACAAGCAATGACATATGCAAGTAAGAGGAACCTTATTGAGAGCTTACAACTAGGCTTACCCTCTTACAACTTCCTTGCAGCCTTACTCATATCTCACCAGAAAAAATGTAAATATAGCAACCATGAGATCCAAAGATCTTAGTAACCATTGGTTATTCAGAAATATACATGCAAACTGAGATTGAGAACATACATTTCTAAAATCAAGTTTAACTCACAATAATTTATTTATATTATTCTTTACATAAAACCTTTCTCAAAATATTTCTTGATTCAGTTACCAAAACTCTCCTAAATGGGTTCAAAAACTCCTAGTTGTCTGTCAGGGGTCCTTAGTACTTACTTTCGCTATGTTTTGGAAATGATTTATTAAATTGCCCTGATAATCTTCCAAACTGTTATTAAAACTATTTATCATGGAATATTCATAGAATATTTTTTTTTCTACGATGATATTGTGTTAAAAGCTTTAAAGAAAGTTATTGTTTTCTAAATAACCATGGTAAGCTACTTAACCGAGTTTTAAAATATTGTTAAAATTTGGAATGTTACAAGAGCTCTTTCCATTCGCTCTCCACCTCCTAGTAGTCATCCTTACCCTCCTCCTCCATAAGGTCCTTCTCTTCCACTACCTTCTCCACCACCTCTACAAGCTCTTCCCTCTCCTCCTTGATAAGTCCATATTTTTTTTTATATTTTTATATCTATTTATGGGATTTTATCAGTGTTATTGTGCTTAAATATTATTATTATGGTTATTTGGATTAGAAGGTGTTGCACAAAATAAAGTCTAAAAAGGGTAGAATTGTCATATTTTATTTCCCTAGATTAAACTAATTTGCATGAAGGTATTTTTGGTTGTGTTTATTGTAGAGAAATCAAGGAATTCAAGTCAAAAGGACAATCAACCATGAAGGAGAGTGGAAATTCACATGGCATAAAGGACCCATAGAAAACAAGGCCTTAATTATGCTTTTAGGCCAAATTACATCATGGTTAAGGCTCATATGTGTTAACCTATGACTTATGCTCCTTGAATGGGCCCTATGACCACCACTTAAGCCCAAATGCATATATTCCATGACCTATAAAGAGCAAAAACGTGGCAACATACAATTAATAAAGGGCATGAGGGTCATTTGACATGGTTTCTTTTCCCACAAGCAACCACATGGCACCACCTCAAAGGATATAATAAAATATAATTCGAAAAGGGATTTAATTCAAAATATTATATGTTTTTATTCCTTGAGAATTAATTTAAATTCTTCTCCTCAAATGTATCCAAATCTAAGAAAATGGTAGACATTTAAGGATTTAGGATAAATATTTATCTTTATTCATTCAAAAGTCTATTAAGAATTTGAATTCCTCTAATCAAAGGTGAAGAAGATGCCACAAGCTCATCAAAATTCAAATAGAAGATAGAAAGATAAAGCAGATTTTATCCAAATAAAAAAGTCACACCTCCATCCTTCTTCCGTCTTCAATTTGGACTCTTCTCAAGGCTATAAAAGGGACCCCAAGGCTTCATTCCAAGGGCATGACCACACACCACACTTCTCTTTTTCTTCTATCACCATGTGTGGTTAATTAATCCTCTTCTCGAGGATGGATCTTGTGGCTTGAGTTCTATGTTCTTTAGTAGGGAGTTGCATTAGTTTAGTCTTTTCTTGATTATATGAATTTTATGATTTCCTAGATCTAGGATTGAATTTATATTTTCAAGACTTTAATTTCTAGCTGGATAATCTTTGTGATTAAACCTTTACAATTTATTATTTGAATTTATATTTTGAATTATATTTCAATAGTTTGATTATTTCATGTTTTCTTTCAGGTCTTAATTGATTATATGTTTACTCTTACTCTGAGCATATCGGTTGATTTTTCCTTAGAAAATTCCTATAAGTTTTAATATAAATTTTCATGCTAAGTGATGCTTAAATAATTAATTGAAAGGTTATTATATGCTAGATTCAGGTGTAATAATTGATTAATTAATTGAGACCTATGACAATCGCCTAGGGTATTTATATTAGACTTGGTACTATTTATACACTTCACATCCATTGTTGAACTATGATGGCCACTGGTCTCTTCTCAAGAAGATTAATTGTATCTTATGTGTGTCTATCTTTTATTTTTAATTTCATTTTTACTATTAAAAAATTTCAAAAATTACCACTCTTTATTTTCTTTAAGTCTTGCACATCTAATTAATTAAAGAATTAAATTCTATTGACTCAGTACAAGAGAATACGGCCTAGGTTGTGTTGAATAATTTAGTAATTAATTTGAGTGCTAACAATGAGCGTGATCACTCCCCGTCCACCACCACCACAACCTCCTCTTCCTCCTCTTCTGCCTCCTCCTCAAATAGAGGCTCTGCTAGATGTTGGCTAGCCTTGACTACTCCATAAGGCAACTCGCTACATATGCTAACTGTCTGAACAAGAAGTTGAATGTCATCCTTCATCACAATGAGATTGTATATGATCACTTCCAGTCAGACCCTTTATCTCCTTCCTCTGACGTTAATGATGTGTCAAGTGAGGGGTAGGGGCAGGAGGAGGAGGATAGTAGTATGGTGATGAATGAAAACCAATACTATTTT
Source organism: Inga oerstediana (assembly GCA_963210345.1). Lineage (NCBI taxonomy): Eukaryota > Viridiplantae > Streptophyta > Magnoliopsida > Fabales > Fabaceae > Inga > Inga oerstediana. The sequence goes on from OY723409.1 coordinate 33,655,309, forward strand.
TTTGTTTTTGAATATTAAAAAAATTAGTTGTTAAGGAAAAGTAGCCAAAACATATGAAAAACCCAATTTGGTACTTCATAGTTATTAGTAAATAACCATTACTTATGTTAACCATAGCAATTTATATGGACATGTTCGGCTTTATCTATAACCCTTTCCTTTCTAAAGGACATGTTCTACTTGATAACCTGTGAAACCCTTTCAATTCTACTTTTATTTAAGTTTAACAAGAAATGATCTTTAATACTAAAGGAGACGTTCACGGTACAATAATCCACAAAACCATTTCTATTTAAATGTTCGAAAACTAAACTCCACTTTTCCACTTCTATTTCAACTTTTGACTTTTGTTCTTTATTGACATCATGGACAAACACAAGAGATCTTCTAGTTCATCATCTTTTGATCCCACTGGGTAAAACCAAAAGATGATCTCTCTCCACCAACAAGCATTAGAAGGCTTATCCACACGAACTATGAGCTCCAACGTATAGCCAAAGTTTATATAAGGGGGTAAGGACGCTTGAAGGAATTGACCTCTCTTGTTTACTCTCTAAACGAGAATGTACACAAATTATTGAAGAAGGATGAATATGATGATGCAGCAGATCCTTTATCTCCATAATTTTTTATTTTTTTGTTTGTTTACTTACATTGTCATTTTCTTTTTCTCTTTTTAAGTGTTGGTTTGTAATATGTGGTTGAACAAGCAACTTCAAAAGTTATTTTAAAAATGTAAAAAATATAACGGTTATTAAGTAAAACCCGTCACTTTTTAGAATACCATGTCAAATACCTAACGGTTATTAAGAAGAAGCTCTCATCTGTTTTAAAACTTGATGATTGTAATGTAAAAATGTGAACTTTCGTACATAGAATCATTACGGTTGTAAATTCAGAATCGTAAGAAAAGGCCACTTTTTATAATAGTTCTAAAATTATAACCATGAGTAATTTTTGTCAAGTCTTTTAAAACACCTTCTATCTTGTGCCTCTTTACATTCCCAAGTTATTACATTTAACACACTTGTCTTTAGTCAAACTTTACCCACCATCCTTGGAACGTCACAACTCTAGTTGACTTTTCCGGCCATCGACAATCATTTTTAGTTGAACCACAACCTCCACACTTTTGTTGAACTTTTGAACAACAACCACAAGAGTTTCTTTGCTTTCCCTAACTCACATTTTTGCTTTGGAGCCATAGCTAGGTCGTATTCTTTCGCATGTTCTTTTCTCCTTATTTGTATGTATGATTTCTCTTTTGCATTTCACATTCTCCATTTTGCATTCCGCATTGTCCTTTTTTAATTTTGTCTTACCTAGCTTCCACATTGTCCATTTTTCATTTCTTGTTACCCAACTAAGTTTTGACCTTAGTCATGCATCATTTTTTTTGGAAAACACATTGTTATGTTTCTTATGGCTGCCTGAATGAATATGTTTTCTAGGTAAAATGGCTAGCTCTTGTAACTCCGAGATTAATAATTTTCATAATGAAACCATAAACATGACCTGAGAATAAGCAATAGAAAGAGTAAATGATATTGTAAAGAGGGGCCACTGCACCTTGATTTTTGTGAATAAAGCAATGAATGAGGGAGAAAATTTCATGTGATATGGAATGATGATGGTCAAGTTCTTGACTTGTCAGACTTCAGCAGCTACATCGGTGTAACGACAAGGACCAATGTTCTTATCACATTGAGTTACTAGGGTAGGGGAAAGAAAGAGTACATGTAACACCCCGAATTCTGAGACTTGAGCTTAGAGAATAAGCCTGAGATTAGTGGACTGCTAAGCCCTGGTTTAGCAGGATCCCAAATTGCGATTAAGGGTTAATGACTCCAAAAGTGGATGTGGTTAGTGATAAATAACCCTTTTGGAGAATAGGATGTGATTTGACACTCGAATATGATTCGTGTGTGTTATGAGCAGCGCCGAAACCCTGTATTTGAGTTCAATTGTGGATTAACATCCAAATTGACTTAGAATAAAGGGAAGAATTGAATGGGGCATTGTGATGGAAATGGTGTCATGTTATGGTATTTAATCATTGGAATTGATTTAAATTGAATTGGACACATTGGTTGCAAAACTGGAAATGCTGTCCAGTGTGAATTCTGTCTGGGCAGTCTTCTCGTGTGGACGTGTTTACTAGGCAAATGATGTCATAAAATTATGAAACTTTCCAGTCTTAAAGTTCACATTCCAAGCTTCAAAATGGACATAAAATTTGTGCCATTTCATTTTGGGAACTGGGAGATATGACTGTCCAAAGTTTGAGGTCGAAAATGGACTCTGTTTTGGGGCAGTGATGAAATTTGTGTAATTCTGGAATCGTGTGGTGATTTCTAGTAATGGATCATATTTTTCCAATGAAGAGGACTTAAATACCTTTCATTTGGCTTTGGGATCACCTCATTTCGATTTTTCTAGAATTAGTTATGATTTTTCAAAGATTGGGCAGAAAATCTGCCAGAAAATCCGAAAATGCCAATTTTGGGAATTATGACATCAGCATAATAAAACATGACATCATCCTAATATTAAAGCACCTTTTCTTCATCTTCCTTCCTCCAAACCGACGCCATTCTGCAACAGAAATAAAGAAAAAGGGTTGAGAGGGTTTTGGGAGAAAAGGAGAAGAGAACTCGCAAGGTAAGCCGATTTCTCCGACGATCTAGCTCCTAACGCGTATAACTCCGATCCTAAGCTACTCCTTTATGTTCTTTAAGGTTTGGAAGCTCCTCTTTTGGTGTTTTGAAGTTAGGGTTTTCAGCCACAAGAAGGAAAAGCTAGTGGGAGCTTGAGGTAACTTCCAAACTCTTGCATATTGACTATTCTGGCTGTTATAGACAATTTAATCGGTGAAATTTCGCCGGATTGTCTTTGGTTCTAAAAATGGAAAATGGGTTTGTGGGGATGTTATGCTGCCCAAATTGATACTAAATGGTAGTTATAACCTAATGGAATAGTCAATAAAGTGGTTAGGAGTATAAAGGAACGCGTTTACGGAGCCGAAACCGAAAAACCCCAATTTTTCCCGGAGTACATGTATATTTCGGCCAAGGCTATAAATGGGTCTTAGAGTTGGATTTTCAATGATTTGATGATTCCATTGAGTTCAGGAGCAAAAATTAGGTGGGGTTACAGTTGGGCACTTTTTCAAAAAAGGCCGAAAAAGCATAATTACGAAAACGCCCCTGAAACCCTTAAAGTAGGGCTGTCAAGGGTAATTTTGTAATTTACATTGAATTTGATAATTTCAAGTTCGGAAATGGATTCCTTGGGCGAAAATATGTCAGAATAGCCCATGTCAAAATTTCAGGAAAAGTACAGTCGGATCGGGTACGGTGGGGCCGGGCCGGGTCCCCGGGGGCATTTTAGTAAATTTTCAATATAGCCTCATATAACCCCCAGAAACACTATGGAAGTGTCTAAATGGTACATTTGACATTGTAGGATCGAATGTGAAGCCCCGAGTGGCTGGCACGCAAATCGAGGAGAAAAGACTGGAGGTAGGGAACTTACCTCTCCTGCATGTATTGATAATTGTATTTGTGTATTGATGCATGTTATTGCTTTGCATGATTATGTGAAACATATGAGAATGATTGTAGCTCTGTTTCTAGTTCTGCTATGGCCATGAGTATGTCATGTGAACATTGAGCATGCGGATATCATTATGTGAACATGAGTTATTGTGATGCAAGCATGTCATGCATTAAATACTTATCTTGCATGCATACTGGTACCTGTTTCCTACTGAGATTCCCCAGAATCTCACCCTCCCCTATAAATATTTTAGGCAGGGAAGGAAGATTGAGGATGAGCAAGCATCCAAGGACGAAGAGGACTCATTTCTGGGTGAGAATTTAGTAGTTGGTTATCAATACGTTATTGGGATTATGTATCTGATTGTATGGATCAGCATTTGAGAATGTATTCGGATAAGTTGTGTAATCCCTGTTATTTGAGTTGTATGGGCTAATGTGCCCTATGTTTATTGAGCGAAGATATGATCCCGTGATTGTCGGGAATTTATATTGCGTACTCTGATAATTATATAAATGTGATTTATCTTCACATAGTAATTATATTCGGAGTGTAAATATGAGACCGTGTTGTAAATGATTTCGAAAAGTATTTGTGAAACCCCGTCTGGTTAATGGGTTTATAAAAGTTGTGTTGACTTATTGGTCTCTATTTCACGTTAATCGTGTAATCCGGATATTAATTACGGCAGGGGGTTACAGTACACACACAATATTTGGGACAATCTTGTAGTAAGATATATGCGCCTGCTAATTACTTTCTATTTACTTATAAAAAAATGTTAACTTGAATTGTGCACTTTGTAGTCAGCGTATGATATAAACGACACTTAGAAGTAATTTATCCTCAATGAGGGTGGGAAAGCACCATGCACATTCCTTTATATAATGACAAAGGCGTATTTGAAGAATTCAAAAGAGGCCAATGAGACAAAAGTTCCTAAGGAACTTCGGACCATAATTAAATAGTAGGATTGGAGAGAATTTGTCCTCTCATGTCAACACCCATTAAAATTTCAATATGCACACATTAATAAAGGTACAGTCTACATGCATACATAAACAACATAATTATACTTATAAAAGTACTTGTTTAAATACAGAAATCACTCCCGTAGGGTTTGATAATATTTACAAGTTTGTCCAAAATATCCAAATATAAAGACTACATATAACCACTTGCTCTTATCTTGGGGTCCACACCCATCAGTTTCCCGTGTCTGACACTTTACCCTTGGAGCCACTGGTTCCCGCTGGAACATTTATTATTTATGAAAAAGGGTGAGATTCCAAAGAATCCTAGTAGTAATAGACTATCGTTCATATAACATGCGAAAAGTAAATATGTTGTGCTATATGTTATGCACAAATTAATGAATAATATAATAGCATGTATACATGGGAGAGGAGCTTAACCCTCGCCATCCATACACCTTGGTTGGATTGTTACTCAACAACTAAGTAATAGTGCCCTTCTCGCACCAACTGCTCCTTCTAGAAAAAACCATGTTGATTAATTAAACTACAAATAGTGGCATACAGAAACATATGAACCAGGCATAATGATGAAGGATTAAGTCATTACCTTAAAACTTTTCACCTCGTAAAGCGTGCCTTAAAGTTCATGCTAATGACTCAGCTCTCAACTCGGTCATAAAATTTCAAATGTATAAGAATTAGGTTGAAACCTATTCATGTACCACTTTAGAGACTTCCAAAGTGTTTTTGGTGGTTATATTAGTCTATATTGACAAATTACCAAAATGCCCTTTGGGACCCGGCCCGGCCCCGATGTACCTGGTCCGACTGTATTTTTTCTGAAATTTTGACCTGGGCAATTCCTACATATTATTGCCCAAAGAATCCATTTCAAGCCTCAGTTTTCACAAAATAACTACTAAATGACAGTTTTGCTCTGGGCAGCCCTTAATTAGGGTTTCAGGGGCGTTTTGGTCATTTCGCTTTCTAGGGCTTTTCCGGAAAAGTGTTCAACACTAACCCTATCTAATTTTCCCTCATGAACACAATGGAACCTTCAATTTTATGAAAATCCATCTCCTACCACCTGTTCTTGCTCTGGCCAAAACTTAGGGCATAAAACGGGAAAATGCAGTTTTTGATTTTCAACTCCGAAAGCTTGCTCATTTTCACTCCTAACCACTTGATTAATCATTTAAACACCTAATACCTAAGATTTGAGGAAATTTGGGAGCATAACCCCTTAGGGGTTTCCTTTCCCAAATTTACAAATCAAAGCAAACAAACCACAAATCAACTAACAACTTCAACAACACCCATAACAACAAGGATTTGAAATTTGTGGAGTTACTTTTGATTTTCTCTTGCTTTCTCTCGCTAGACAAAATCTTTCCCTCCTCAATTTTTCTTGCTAAACATATGAATCCATGGAGAAGGAATTACACAAGTTGAAGACCAAATTACAAGAGAAAATCACCCTTACCTTAGGTTTTTCCTCCTTCTCTCTCTAGAACTTCAAACTCACTCTCTCTCCCTCTTGTCCTCTTATGGCTAACAGTTTATGAGAAAGAAAGAGAAGGATAAGAGTTTTATAAATAACTTGTATTTCCCTTAATTAACTTAATTAGATAAAATCCCAAAATGTTGACTTTTATGACACAGGTACATAAACCTTATCTCCATGTATTTATGTCCTAAAGTCCCATTAGAATTAAACTAACCTTTCCTCCTCTTGGCTAGCATAAAAAGACGCCTAGTTGCTTCTCTCTAAATGTCTCAATTTGCTTTATAACATTGGTTAAGTAACACATACACTTATGCAACATTTTGGTCCAATTTAACCATGTGTTCCAATTTTCTCATAAATCCATATTTATTTGGCCAAGATATTCCAAATATATATTTCCTCTTTATTTTCCTTAATTAATTGAGATTAACCTCAATTAATTGGAAAATAATTAATTTTGTGCTTTATTAGCAAAATTATGATTTTGCCACTACATTTTTTAGTAAATTCCTTTGCTTCTTTTCCTTGGCCAAAATTATCATTAATATTAGGCCAAATACTATTCTTTACTATTTCTCCATTTTGGGCTTTAATATTAGGCTTTTTTGAAACCCAAGAATTTATTTCATAATTTATTCTAGCTCAATCCTCATGAAAATGAAAATTTACTTACTTCATAAATTTCAAGTTCATGAATATTCATCGTTTTATTGAATATTTCCAATTATTACAATGTATATTGGTGAATAAAATTTAAGGCGTTACATCTCACATAATCAGGAGTCATTCAAGGTAATAGTTATTCACAATTCATAAGGCTTGCGCATATATATATATATATATGTGTGTGTGTGTGTGTGTGTGTAATATTAACTACATTGTTGTGTGTTTTCCTAGATAATAAGCCAGGTAAATAAGGAGATGGTGAAGAAGAATAAGTATCCCTACAAGGCAGGGCAAATGGGGTAAGTTTTCATTACTCAAGAGTTGTCCACTCCGAGTGGGGAGGGTATTAGACCTCCTCATCATGAACTTTTGTCGAAGGCGAGGCAAAATAAAGATGGTTTTTTCATAATCCTCAATAGCTTATTGCTAAGGTTTTGCATAAGGAGATGACAAATATAAACTTTATCAACTTCTTTATCAGGTATTTCTTCAACTGTGATTAAACAGTTAGCTACTTAGAACTTTGATTATATTTTGATATGTTGGTTTTGGCATTTCAGGCACCTGTACCATACTTACATCCTCTCCTATGGTCTCCATGACAAGATCAAGTTCATCTATGTTAATTGTTGGAAATTGTGCCCAAAGGGCCAATCATTATACTTTAAACATTATTAATTTAATGTTATTTCTTCATTCTGTTATCATATTATTTGCATGTTAACTGTGATAATTGTATCCTTGGATAATTCATAAAGATTGTCCTAAAATGTCCCTGGTTGGTCATCCATGCGGGAGCAGAGATGAAACAAGATCAGTATGACTTTGATAAGATATGGAGATATGAATCAAAGTCTTAGGCACTTGTAAGAGTACAAGGTGCTGGACCGACCCACTATGAGAAAGCTACATGGATCAAGTCATAAGCTTTTCTCATGTATAACCACGTTACAATGCCCTTTGACCAGAGGTCATCATGGATTCCTAGATGAGAGTTGCTAAGCTTTGAACTAGTCAAAAGTCACCTTTGACCGGGTGATGATAAAGGCTACAATCGGGCTTGGTGGTTTTTCATGCAGAGGAATATGAATGATCAAGATGGAATTTGTCCCTCACATTAGTAGAGAGATATTACTGGGCCCCTCGATGAGTGAGTCTGAGAAATGTATGGCCATACTATAATGGAAAGGAGTTTCCATTTCTATTGTCAGACTACTCAGGAATCGAGAAAGTAATAGTCAGGAATAAGAGGATGACATTATCCATGTCTCATCCTTGACCGATATATCGTGTGACAAAAGGGACGTGACATGGTTGTATGACAAGTTGCATCGTGTTAACAATCCTCATATGAATCGGGTAGTCGTGATGTCTTGCTAGAGGCCGCTTGCGACTTGTGGGTTAGTACAGTCATTGGCCTACTGCCAACTTCATATGGGCTTACAGGGTCGTACATAAGAGTGGTCCAACACGAGATAATGTTTAATTAGGGTGGACGAATTATATATATATATATATATATGTATATATGTAATATAAAAAATTCGTTAATAATATTATATAGATATGTATTTTTGAAATACATATTATATATATATGTATATATATTATATGATATTATTATATTGTATTAGTTTTAAATTTAATATATTAAGATAAATTAAATCTAATAACTAACATGATAGAGATATGGTATCTCAGATTTAATTTATGAAGATAACTTAAATCTAATGGCTCTTTATTTGGATTAAATAAATAGGTTAAATTAAAAATGTTGGACATATTTAATTTAAACTGAATTTATTTAATTAGCTCATCAAGATAATTAATAGTTAATTAATTTTAAAATTAATGATGATTAATTTTGAAATTTGAAAATAGCTCTTATAGGTTATAAACTTGATAGAGCAGATATACTGACAGACACATGAGAATTGAGAGCCGCAAGGGAAACCCTAGGAGACATTAGAGGTGCTAGCACGCAGTCTCAGTTGGAGAGCATTTGTGTGGATACCGATAGAGGGAGCGGATCTGACGTGTTGGGTCTTAGAGATCGTGAAAACCCTGAATCATAAAAAGTAAGAATTCTTCCAACTTGGTTTAAACACTGTTGATAGATCCTCGATTATGATTGGTGAAAATTTTTAAAATTCTTTCGTTGTGCCTGCCGATTCTAATATTAACAATGTCAAACAAAAGTGACACTTACTTTTTGCCACCTTACATTCAAGGATGGCTACATTATTAACTTTTCTTAAATTAATTTTTATTTATTTTATAATTGTCTTGATGGTGTGATCTATTATTGTACATTTATGCTCATAGTATTAAATCCATTGTGGAAAAATATTTGGTACTATGACTCTCTTGGCGAGGATCCAAGGAAGAGAGACCATTCATGCAGAAGACATTCAACCAATAAGTTATCCATGCATAATCTTTTATGATTCAGTTTAGCTTACATGTTTCTATATATATAATTTTTTATTGTATTTTCTTAGAGTGGTGTACAAGTACTACACACAAAATAATCTCAACTGCAGGAATTTCAACTTCACTAATGGCTGCTTTAGAAACGCCTTCCAATGGCTGAGACCAAAGGTATATATATTGTTCACCAATGACTATAATATTAAATTGAAGCACACATATGGTTTATATATGATGTAGACGCAATAGGAACTTGTCCTAGAAAAACCATAAATTACAAATACATTAGCAAATGTGGAAGTAGATAAATAACAAATTTAAAAGAAAAATAATGATATTGAAAAAAGGAACGCAATGAACTCACATTCCTGAAAACACTATGTATACTAAACTCAACACCCAAAGGAAACAATGGCCCAAGAAACTCCAAGAATAAACAAGCACAAGAGTATATCACTCTCTTATGCCATTTAGTATTCTCTCAAGAATACATAACCAACAAGTATAAATACTTGTTAAACGAAATTATTATTCATAACTCCATAACTTATCTTAAAATAGCATACATATAAGGGATATTTATAACCCAATAAACTACTAGAACTCTTAACACAATAGGATTCTTCTAAAAAAACATTAATATAATCTAAAAAGCCCAAAAGGATAGTGAAAGATAATGATGGATATGATTAAAGGATAACTAAAAATATTGGGGATATTTAAATAAGATTATTTGAATAATCTAAATTGGTGTGAAAGTGTTTAACAAATAATGAATTAATTAATGAAGGATATTGGGAATATTGTATATTTAATAATATGAAAGGATATTAGATAACTTAAAATTATATAATTTATAAATGGATTGGGCTCAATGGATAATAAAGATATTTAATTGGATCATGGATGACAACCTGATTATAGGAATAGAGAATCAGATTATGAAAGACAATATGATTCATGGAGATAATATTATGGGCTTTTAGATTAAAATGATAATCACCTAATAATAATAAAAAAATAAAGGGCCAAGGTGTAAATTTAGCAATGATCAATTCCACTGTGAGCACCCATAAGACTATATATTTTCGGGTGAAAAAGTAGACATAGCAATTTATTTGGGAGCATATATAGCAATACCATTAAGGAGACTTAACTTATGTTACTTTTTGTACTGTGGGTGTAATATCCCAAAAAGTGATTAAGGGCTAATCACTTCAAAAGTGAATGTAATTATTGTTGAATAAACACTTTTGGAGAATGTGTGATGGGAATTTGGTTGTTTTAATGATTCCAATGGCTTCCTTGTGAAAATTCTTGTGGGGAGAGTGTTTATTGTGAAATTGGAACCATTGGGAACAATTGTGTAAAAGTTGGAAATTCTGTCCATTGAAACTCTATACAGGGCAGTCGATTTGTATGGACGTTTTAAATAGGCAAATGGTGTCTAAAAATTCTGAAAATTTTCAGTCTTAAAGTTCACATGCCAAGATTCAAAATTGACATATTGTTTGTGTCATTTCTATTTGTGAGCTAAGAGTTATGATTTTCCAAAGTTTGGGATAGAAACTGGAATCTGTTTTAGAGCAGTATGGACTTTTATGCAATTATGTATTTTTGAGGTTATGAGCTGTAGTAATCCATATTTTCCCAATAAAGAGGACTTAAATAGCGTGTCATTGGCTTTAGGATCACCCCATTTTGATTTTTCTAGATTAGTTATGATTTTTCAAAGTTTCGGCAGAAATCTGCCAGAATTTTGTAAAAATCCGAAATTGATGGAAATTTAGTAAATAATTAGAAAATAATATTATATCATATTAAATCATCATCCACCTCCTCCATCAGTCCAAAACCGTGCCATTCAGCTGTAACAAGAGAGAGAAGGTGTGAGAAATTCTAGAGAGAGAAGGAGAAGAGAACTTGTACGGTAAGTCGATTTCTTCGGTAAATCCTTACCTAACGCGTATAACTTCGCTCCTAAGCTATTCTTTTATGTTCTTCAAGGTTTGTGGAGCACAAATTTGGGTGTTCTAAGGCTAGGGTTTTCAGCTACCTTGAGAAAAAGCTAGTGGGAGCTTGAGGTAACTTCCAAACTTTTGTATATTGCTTATTCTGGCTGCTGTGGGCAATTTAATCAAGGAAATTTTGCCGGATTGTTATTGGTTTTAAAGTTTGGAAATGATATATTCTAGGGGTTATGCTGCCCAAATTGGGTCTTAATGTTAGTTATAACCTAATGTAATGGTTAATAAAGTGATTAGGAGTATAAAGAAACACATCTGCGAAGCTGAAACCGAAAAACCCCAATTTTTCTCAGGGAACTGAGAATTTTGGCTAAGGCTAGTTTGGAGGGGTTAGAGTTGGATTTTCAGTAATTTGATGGTTCCATTGAGTTCAGGACCAAAAATTAGGTGGGGTTACAATTGGTTACTTTTTCGGAAAAGGCCGAAAAAGCATAATTACGAAAACGCCCATGAAACCCTTGAAATTGAATTTGATAATTCTGAGTCTGAAAATGGATTCCTTGGGCAGAAATTTCTTAAGGATAGCCCAGATTAGAATTTCGGGAAAAGTGCAACCGGACCGGGTAAGGTGAGGCCAGGCCGGGTCCCCCGGGGAATTTTGTAAATTTTCATTATAAACTCATATAATCCCAAGAAACACTATGGAAGTATCTAAATGGTGCATTTGGAATTGTAAGAATCGATATTTGCCCTGTTCGTGATCCACCTGCGCTAGAGCACAATTGGAAAGAACAAGGTAGTGACTCTTTTCCCTTATACTATATGTGATACATGGTATATTTGTTTGATCATTGTTTGTGAGTCTATCACCTATGGCCCATCGGTGTTGATGGTGGGAGGATCATACCTTCGGGGCGGTGGAATCCGAGGGATGAGACTCTGTGAAAGCCATAAGGCTATATGTTAAAGCTGGAAGTCTATTTGTGAAACCTTCACCTGCGGCCCATTGGTGTTGACGGTGGGAGTACCGTGCCTTCAGGGCGGTGGAATATGGGATATGAGATTATGTGCATATGTGGCAGCCTGCGTGCTGTGCTTTATGCTGTGATGCTGGTTGATGATTTTCTTGCATGCTTTGTGATTACATGTGGTATGAGTGATTTGTTACCACTGGGATTCTTTTGAATCTCATTCTTTCCATTGACTAACCTTCAGAAAGGGCAAGTGGTTCCAAGGGAAAGGAGACGACCAAGGGCAGATAGGGCTCCTTAGGGAGATTTATATTTTGGTGTTGGTTATCATGTTTTGTTGGGAGATCACCGTATATCTTATAAATGTTGTTTTGGAGACAGTGGTGTAATCCCTAATGGGAATTTATAAAACTTTAGTTTATGTATGAAACCCAGGGGTTGGCGGGATTTTGTTGTTCACTCTGATATGTAAATGTGATGTAACTGCACAGGGTAATTATATTCGAGTTGTGGAATTTGAGACCAGGGTAAGGCAGAAATTTTGAAAATATTTGTGAAAACCCTTCCGTAAGGAAGGGATTGTAAATGAGTTTGATTATTATTGGTCTTTATTTCATTTTAAAATATGTATTTCAAATCATAATTATGAATGGGGTTACAGTGGATCCCACCATTCCTTTTTCCCTCTCTATTATTTTAATATTTGTTTAATGGAAAAATACCACTTACACCCTATGGAAACAATTTTATTTCAGTTAACCCTAAAAGATTCTGAAATTTCAATGCACCACCTTGGGTCAAAATAAAATTAAGCTTTGTAGTAAAAAGACAATAATACCCTTATTTTATTTATTTTCATAAGAGCATTTATAAGACAAATATGAGCATTTTCAAGACAAATAAAGATATTTACAAGGCAAACATGTGAATGACCCGGGAGTTAAAAAATTTTTGTCAATCACATATTTGCCTTATAAATATTTTTATGTCTTAAAATGCCCATATTATCTTGTAAATTCTCTCTCAAAAAAATAAAGTAAAGGCATTATTGTCTTTTCACTAAAAAAACTTAATTTCATTTTAACCTAAGGGGTGTAGTAAAATTTCATAATCTTGTAGAGGTTAACTTATGGGTGCTAGGTGATACTTTCCCATTAAACATACTAAAATAATAGAGAGAGAAGATTAGTAAGACCCATAGTGCAAAAATTAACAAAAGTTAAGTCTCCTTAATGGAGTTGCTATATATGCTACCAAATAAATTGTTTATGCCTACTCTTACTCCCAAAAATAGATAGTTCATATGGGTGCTCATAAAGAAATTGTTCATTTCTAAATTTGCACCTTCGCCCAAAAATAAATCCTAATATGCCATTAATGATTAATTGACACTTGAAAAACTAATTAATGACTCTAGACTCATGGGCTTATTTAAAAAACAAAAATTACAAAATAAATAGAAAAACAATGACAGAATCTAGTTGGATTGATATTCAAGTAACAGTCTCTTGACTAATCTCACGCAAAGTGATAAAGTTGCCCTTCATGAAAGAGGCAAGTTTCACCCAAGAGGGGGGGGGGTGAATTGGGTAATGTATAAAATTTCATGTGTTATGGTATTTTGAAGATAAATGAAGAAGGAGTAGAGATAAGATAATTTGCACAAAGATATTTATACTCGTTTGGCTTAAACCCCAGGCCTACGTCCAGTCCTTAAAGATCAACACCTCCAAGATTTTCACTAATCCTCCAAGCAATATTCACTGGGCTCTCGGAATGCCTCAGGACAACAACTGTCCTCGCAAGGACTATGAGTAGAAATATTTTACACCTATAATCTTCTCTCCCTTTTACGATAAGTCTTACGAGCAGAACAATCTCTATAGCCTTTCTCTCCTTCTTACGTATGCAAGTCTTATGAGCAGCAACATTCTCTCTTGCTTATACCCCTGTAAGTCTTACTAGTAGCAATATTCTCTCCTGCTTACACCCCTATAAGTGTTGCGAGCAACAACGTTCTCTCTTGCTTGCACCTTGAAAGTCTTACTAGCAAAAAGTCCTAGCAGGAATTTTCTCTACTGCTCCTCCTGTAAGGAAATCTACCCTCTCAAGGTCTCTCTACCTTGAGATCAATTTAAAATACAATTTGAAATGTGTTACAAAATATCTTATAGAGTGGATATAATAATCACTGAAGTATAATATGATTATAACGAGAATTATGAAAATAGAGACTCTTGTAAGTTTTTCGATGTACGCTCTTGTAGTGTGTTATTGTATATCTCGTCTGTCTCAGCCAAGCACTTACAAGAGTAAGCTTTACAAGAGTGTTCATGCCACACTTGAGTACATAATCATTCACTTGAGTGCTTAGGCTGTTCAGCACCTGTTCACCTGGTTCCTGCAGAAAGTGTTAATATTGCACTAGAAGTGCAGCACCATACACGAGTGCATTACCCCTCACTCGAGTGCACCATCACATGTTAGCTTGATGAGGTTTTTTGGTCTTGCTTCAGAATGCAAGGTTGCAATGGTTCACTTGAAAGTATTGCTATAGGACTCGAGTCTTAGTTCCTCACTCGAGTGCATATATAGTCACTCTAGTATACTTCATGGTTTTAGGATCTTGTTCCTCTCGGGATAACACTTGTATGGCTTCACTTTTAGGACTTGAGTAAACTTCTCATCAACACTCGAGTGTTGAGACAACACTGGAGTGCACCAGGAAATTCCTTGTTTCTGCTTGACTTTCTGTGAAACACTTGCATATTCACATTACTTGGACTCGAGTGCTAAGATACACAGAACTCGACTGCATTACAGGAACTTAAGTGCATTAGTAGGATTTCAGTTTTAGCAACAGCTTCTGTGTCATACTTGTGGGAGAGTAAGTACAAACTTAAGTGTATAAGCTCTCAGAACTCAAGTGCTTTAACAAAACTTGAGTGCATCAATCATTTTGAATTGTAACTTTCTGTTAACTTGTGAAATGCATTTAATGATTGAATTGGCTTATGTTTACATCTTCAAAACATTAATTCCTTTACAAAACAATGTACTAACACTTTGTTATCATCAAAACATGGATTCTAACATTCTCCTCCTTTTTGATGATGACAAAACCTTAGTGATGGATTTGAAAACTTAATTCATTTTGTAAACCTTCTAGAAAACTCTTATTTGATTTTCAAATGCATAATCATCAAATTTACCAAAGTTTAAAGTTAGTTCAAAGTTGTTTACTGTTGTTTAGCACTTTTCATGAAAGATTTTCACTACACCACTTCTAACAAGATCAAGTCATATTATTTGATTCAAATGTATAACTCTAGGATTCATAATTGAACAACGTAATTTTATTAATTCAAACTTTGTTACAAGGTTCAAATTTAAATCCCTTAATACATGACATTTAAAATAAAAAAAATCAACTAGAACATTAACTCCTCCTTAACTATTACCTCTATCTAAAAGCTCAAATACTGCCATCACTCCTTCTTCTCCCCCATTTTGTCTTTATCAAAAAAGGGAGGCTGAGGAAAAATGATAGGATCAGTATCAGATGGCTGAGGTGGAGTGTATAAAACTAATGCAGTAGAGGGATTTATGAATGGTGGTAATAAGGGTTGAGTATTAGGCTGCTAACCATCCAAGGTGACATCTATAGTGGTTGAAGTGATAGGATCAGTATAGGTGAAAAACACTATGGTTGTGGTAGGATTAGTAATAGTAGGTGAGACAGAGGTGGTTGGTTGAGGTTCAGATATTGGAGGGACAGAAGTAAGCTGAACAAGTATGTGTGTGTGCAAAAAGGTATCCAGTTCATTCAGTTTCCTCGTATGATCCTCATGAGTCTTAATCATCATTTCAAAGTTCAGATTGGTCTTTCCTACCAATTTGATGACTTGAGACTCCATTGTCCCAACTAACTTCTCATATTTTGCAAACAAATCCTTTTTCAATATGGCCATTGCTTTGTTGATCAACTCTGATACAAAGCCTTGAATTGATACACTGAAGAATGAAGGAGAAGGAGATGGAGATCTACCTTATGCATAGGACTAAGCCTCATCGGCCCTTGAAGGTATAGTTTCACACTGAGGTGCAGTTGTTTTACCGTAGGGAAAAGACATTCTCATATGATTAAACTGAGTTATTCTAAATTTAGGCATCTTCACCTTCTCGGTTCCTTCTAAGTACTATATCTTATTATGCCTAAGAATAAGGGATACAAGCTGAGGATATGGAATGGTGGTGGTTCTAGTAGAAAAGAATTGAAATCTCCTCATTTTATTGAAAATCAGTTCACCCACATTCCTCTGTTACCCAGCCAAAAATGAAGCCATTAAATAATAATCCCTCTAGGCAAAATGTGTGAAGTTTTATGATTTATTGATGATTCTTTGGGTGTAGATATAAAAGAGGGCTCGGTGAGAATCTGGCATGGTAACAAGCTTGAAATTCAATGGTCTTACAGGTTCACCAGGTCTTAGCAACTGAAAAATTTGGGCAGTTGTGAAGTCTATGTTTGGGTTAGATGGTGGTATAATGTACCCAGTACGGTGTTGATAATGGAGGGGGTAATCATCAAGGTTGTTCTCGAACAGTGTTAACAATTCCTTCTTCAATCAATTCACCAGTTTCAGATGTTATATTTTTCACTTTCATATTGCAATAGAAATTTCTAACAACTGAAGGTGAATATGGAAGGTGCATAATCAGCCATGGTTGATAAAAATTTAGATAAGGTCTAAGGTTTATGGCACAACAATCATTTAGATAATCCAGATCCATATATACCATTAGGCAAAAACTATGGCTAGAGAATTCAGTATCATATACCATTTGGTTGAAAGGTTTCAATTCCTAGGTGTTGAAATTTTTTGGAGGGATAGGATCAAGTTCTTCTTCTTCCAGTGGTTGAGAGTCAGCTGGTGCTCCTGACTGTGAACTAGCATAACTAGACTGGCTAAGGATATGATGAGATGTAGAGGCATCAGCTTGGGAGCCAATCTTGCCAACCAAGGCATCCAACTTCGACTATTCCATTGCTTGCTTGTGTTGTTTGTTAAATAAGCTGTCTAAAGAAGACTCTTATGGGACTTCTGTAGCCTTCTTCTTCCCTCTTGCTTGTACCTCCTTCATTTTGGACTATGTAATTATTGGTTCCTTGATAGTGACTCCCTTGGCTTTCTTTACAGGAGGTTGACCATCCTTCACTTTCAATCTAAGATGCTTCTTCTTTGTTAGAGTCACCTTCTTCTTGGTGATAGTAGTATTAGAAGGAGGAGGTGGAGTAGGAGTTGAAGAAGGAGTCAAAGTTAGTGTTACTGTTGGTGTCACCGTAGGTGTAGGTGACTCAATGGAAAGTAAATGAGAATGAGAGGATGAAGATGATTCTTGGGTTGCCTGAGGAACTTTCATTTGAACCATTGTAAAGAATTGAAGAAAATAGAGGATTTGAAGCAAACTCAGTGATAACCAATTACAGCTTGGTAGTGTGGATTTAGAGGAAAAATCTGATACTTGGAGTGGATTAGAAGGTTGGAACTGATGATTGGTGGTATTGGAAGTGTCGATTGAGTGAGTAATGGTTAGAATTTTAACGGGTGTGAGTTTTGAGTAAAGAAACTCTCAGGTGAGAGTAAAAGAGTGCGCTGTTTGAGCTTTCGGTCCTACTATTATAAACCCTCAACACTCGAGTATACTACCTATGCACTCGAGTGTATATGCGTATGCACTCAAGTGTGCCTTTTGCACTCAAATGCAGCTGACAAAAAAATCAGAAACTTCCAATTGAGTACCTGGTTTGAGTGTAACTTGTAGATAGCCATGTTTATTTTCCATCCTCATGTATCTTTGTTCTTAAGTCCTCTAAGATCACTTGAGTAAACCATGCTTTCGTCTCAAGTTGTTATGCTATGTTCTTCCTGAACTTGAGTGCTCTTTCTATACTTTCAAGTGTGTACTCGAGTGTGTGTCAATACTTTATCTATTGTCTGTTAATCCCTAATTTACAAATTGAAAGCAAAATAAATGATTCTCAAGTTTGAACTCGAGTATTCATTATGCACTCGGGTTTCATGTCTTGCACTCAAGTGTTCACCTTGCACTCGAGTGTGACACCAAGAGTACATGTAAGCTCTATTTACCTCTATTTCAGTGAACGTAAATAGAGCATTCCTGCAAAATAAACTTCTCCATACTCTGATGCTTAAGTTAGTATAGTAATAATCAAAACATGTACATAAGCATATATTGAACATAATTAATAACAAGAAAATCTTACAGCTCATTGGGATTAACCATTCCCAATTCTCTCAATATATATAAAAATTTATCTTTAGCTATCAACTTTGTGAATATATCAGCGAGTTGAAGGTGTGTAGGAATGAGTTCTACTTTGACATCCTTCTTTTGAACATGGTAATGAATAAAGTGATGTTTGATATCTATATGCTTGGTTCTTAAATGTTGTATAGGGTTCTTGGCCAAACTTATGATACTAGTATTGTCATAGTAAATAGATATATCCTTCAAGTAGATTCCCAAATCCTGAAGTTGTTGCTATAGCCATAATACTTGAGAACAACAACTTGCTGCAGCTATATATTCAGCTTCAGTAGAAGATAATGAAACTGACCAACAAGTGCCGGGTGCAGTGGTAAGGCATCTGACACTCCCCCAGGCGAATGAGAGTTCGAACTTGGGAGAAGCACTTGTTGGGAGGGGGAACCTACCCTTGGTGCAAAGCACCTTACAGGGGTGTGCCTAAAAATATCCCCCGCTCCAGATTAGTCGGTTGCCCGGGGTTACCTGGTCCAGTGTTAGAAGGCCAGGGACTCAGGAAAAGGCGCCGGATACCGGGGGGATTCCGGGTTAGGGGGCCAAAGGCCCTATCTGCCTGTTGTTTACCAAAAAAAAAAGATAATGAAACTGTGTTTTGTTTCTTGCTGAACCATGATACCAGGGAGCCTCCAAAAAATTGGCATTGTCCATTGGTGCTCTTTTTGTCAGTTTTATATCCTCTATGATCTAAATCTAAATAGGCCATCAAGTATTCATTTCTTCCTTTTGGGTACCATAGGCCAAGTTCTACAGTGTCTCCCAAGTACTTGAAGATTCTCTTCACGGTTTCTGCATGTGATACCTTAGGAGCAGATTGATACGTTACACACATCCCAATACTGAATTATATATTTGGCCTACTTGCTGTTAGATAGGGTAATGAACTAATCATTCGCTATATTTAGTAATGTTGAAGCCAGGGCCTTTCATGTTGGCATTTAGCAGTATGGTAGTGCTTATTAAAATGTCAGCTCCATTGGCATTTTCCATTCCGTACTTCTTTAATAACTCCTTCAAATATTTGGTTTGGGATATGAAGATCCCATTCTTTTGTTGCTTGATTTGAAGTCCAAGAAAGAAGTTTAGTTCACCTATCATTGACATTTTGAATTCTCCCAACATAAGCTTTGAAAATTCTTAACAAAGAGATTTGTTAGTGGCATCAAAGATTATGTTATCAACATATATTTGAACTTATAATAAATCATTCTTGTTATGTTTGATGAATAATATAGTGTCTACTTTTCCTCTAACAAAGTTTTGATCAATAAGAAATTTACTCAGTCTTTCATACCAAGCTCTAGGTGCTTGTTTCAAACCATATAAAGCTTTCTTGAGTTTGAAAACATGATTAAAACTAGGAGGTTGTTCCATGTAAACTTCATCCATAATATAACCATTTAGAAAAGCACTCTTAACATCTATTTGATAAAGTTTAAAACCTTTAATGCATGCAAAGGGTAAGAGTACTTGTATGACTTCCAATCTTGCCACCGAAGCATATGTTTCCTCATAATCAATACCTTCTTCTTGATTATAGCCTTTGACAACTAGCCTTGTCTTGTTTCTCACAATGATTATGGATTCGTTAAGTTTGTTCTTGAACACCCATTTGGTCCCTATGACCGATTGATCTTTAAGTTAAGGTACCAAATCCCAAACTTGATTTCTTTGAAATTGATTTAGCTTTTCTTGCATAGCAATCACCCAATCATTGTCAAAAAGTGCTTCTTCAATACTAGAAGGTTCAATTTCAGAAATAAGTACAGAGAATGTAACTTCATTACAGATTCTATTTCTGGTTTTGACACCTTGATGAACATCTCGAATTACTTGATCAATTGCATGATCTTTCATGTGTCTCCATGCTTTAGGTTAAGCATGATCATTGACACTTTCTTCAGTTTGAATATCATCTATTTGAAAATCATGTTGATTTGAAATAGCTAGATTTTTAGTTTTCTTTATCAAATCAACTTCTTCTTCATCAAAAAATTTTGTGTGAGAGTCTATTTTATCAAACACAACATGAATAGTTTCTTCTACAATGTATGTTCTTTTATTAAAAACTCTATATGCTTTACTTCTATTTGAGTAACCTAAAAATAAACCTTCTTCAGACTTTGAATCAAATTTACCCAAATTTTCTTTACTCTTGTTGTGGATGTAGCATTTACATCCAAAAATGTATAGATGAGTAAGGTTTAGCTTTCTTCATTTGTAAAGCTCATATGGTATCTTTCCAAGTGACTTTCGAATATATGCTCGATTAGAAATATAGCATACAATGCTCATTGCATCTGCCCAGAATACTTGCGACACCTCTTTCTCATTGAGCGTTGCCCTTGCCATCTCTGTGAGGACTCTGTTCTTTCTTTCCACAACTCCATTTTGTTGAGGCATTCTTAGAGCAGAGAAATGGTGATATATTCCTTGATTGTTGTAGAAATCTTCAAAGAGTTGACTATTAAACTCACCCCATGACCGGTCCTGATAGAAACAATAGAGATACCTTTCTCATTTTGGACCGTCTTGGCAAACGTAATAAATTCAGAAAAAGTTTCATCTTTAGAAGCAAGAGATATAGTCCATGTAAATCTTGTAAATCATCGACAATTACTATAGTATATGGATTTCCTCCAAAACATTTTACTCTTACTGGTCCTACTTAATTCGTATGAAGTAATTGTAAAGGTTTGGATGTTGGAATCTCATTAAAGAAGATTTAGTTTGTTTTTCTTTTTAACAAGCATCATAAATCATGCTATTTTTTAATTTAAGTTTAGGAAGACCAACAACTAAATCTTTTCTAATCATTTTGTCAAGCTGATTCATATTGACATGAGTTAGACACTTATGCCATAACCAACTTTCCTCAGATTTGCATAGAAAATAATTTTTAGAAGAATTTGAATTTAAATCAATAATATAACAGTTACAATCCCTTTGAGCTCGAATCTTTGCTTTGATAGATTATTTGTTAAGTGGTAGATCTTTCTTATTTACTATCAAGCATTCTTTTGAGTCAAAGATTACCCAATTATCTTTATTAGTGCTTTGACTCATGCTTTTGAGGTTGTGGCATAATCCTTCAACATAATATACATCGTTGATTTGAATACCATTGGATTTTCCAACTTCATCAATTCCAGCAATACGTCCAGATTGGTTGCCTCCAAAGGTTACTTTACTTCCTTCTTTAGCTTCTAACATGGTGAACTTATCTCTGTCACCAGTCATGTGTCTCGATCATCCACTATCAATGTACCATTTGTTTGCCTGTGATGCTTTGAGACATACCTAGAGTAATATCATCAAGTTTTAGGTACCCATACTTTCTTGGATCCTTCATGGTTAGTATGAATTACTCCTGGTACATGTGTTCCTTTCAAAACCCATTTATATGTGCCAATGGCCTTTCCCTTTCTAAAATGACATGATAAAGTATAATAAACTTTGCTATTGCAGTAATTACATGATTCAAATAGATTTGATGCGTGCACTGAATTTTTAAAATATTTCAAGTAAGTCTTACTACCTTTCTTCTTCTTTCCTCTGTTTTTATCTTGAACACAGTTATATCCAATTCAAGATTTATCATGTGTTACTCTTTGTGATTTTAAAATTACTTTAAGATTTTCATTTCCTTTACTAAATCTTTCCAAATTTTTCGTTAGGTTTGTTATTTTCTTTCCTTTTTCTTCACACGATGCACATGATGAACATGATATGATAGTACTTTCTAATTCTTTTACTTTCTTCTTATAACTAAACATTTCTTTAGCTACCTTGATGAATTCAGTATGCAATGAATTATATTCAGATAATAATGCGTTATAAGTAGGTTCAAAATCACTCACCTCAGAGTCTGATTCTTCTTCTTTGGCTACCAAGCATATATTGGCAACTTCATCATCATCGCTTTCTTCATCCGATGAACTGTCACCCCATATGGATGATATGTATGCTTTCTTTTTCTGCTTCTTTTTATCTTTGTTTTTGAAGCATTTAAACTTGATATGTCCTACTTGTTGCTCTTAGTTTTCTTTCTTGCTTGGTCATCCTTGATTGTTCTTGAAGTCCGTTGGTGTCTTCTATAGAACTTTTTGAACTTTCTTATGATCATTCCTATATCTTTATCATCAAGTTTATCTTTACTTTCTGATGATTCTCTTTCTTGATGACTTTGAGGGCAACTCTTCTTTTCTTTTTGTCATCAAACTTTTCTAAGTCCTTTTTGAATTTCAGCTTTCCCTCATACTTAGAAAGACTACCAAAGAGTGCAGTTACGGATCTTATTGATTCACCTTTGGCTTCTTCGATAGCTATTACCTTCGCTTCCCATTCTTTTGTAAGAATGTTAAGGATCTTTCTCACTTGGGAATTTTGATCAAAGGTTTTCCTAAGTGCTGATAGCTGGTTGATAAGATGGGTATATCTGAGTTCAAATTCAGAGATCCTTTCTCCAGGTTTCATCTGAAACATATCATACTTGGTAATTAAAGTGTTGATTTTATTTTCTTTGATCCAAATGTTCCTTCGTGTGCGATCTCTAGTACATCCCGCATGTCTTTAGCCGTTGGAAGAGTGTAGATTCGGAAATACTCCTTTTGGCTGAGGGCGCTCTGTATAATTAGAATAGCTTTTTTATTTAATGTTACTAACCTTTTATCGTTGTTGTCCTATTCCTCTGGGCTCTTTTTTATGACTCTATCTTCTACTTTCATTGTTGGAACATAATCACTATCTTATATTACATTCGATAAACCGTATTCATTCGCCATTACAAATACTCTAAACTTAGCTTTTCAGAACAAAAAATGATCTTCGGCAAAACCGGGAGGTCTAGTGATAGGAGCTCCATCTAGAAGAATATTTTCACCCATTGTTGCCATTGAATGGATCCTTCTCAAGTTGTTAAACTTTTCCAAGAAGACTTTGCTCTGATACCAAATGAAAGAGGCAAGCTACACCTAAGAAAGGGTGAATTGGGTGATGTATAAAGTTTTGCACGTTACGATGTTGTGAAGATAAATGAAGAGAGAGTAGAGATAAGATAATTTACACAAAGAGATTTATACTGGTTAGGCCTAAAACTAGGCCTACGTCTAATCTTCAGAGATCAAAACCTCCAAGATTTTCACTAATCCTCCAAGATTTAGTGGGCTCTTAGAACGCCTCAAGACAACAACTATCCTCACAAGGACTACGAGCATAAATATTCTATACCTAGAATTTTCTCTCCCCTTACGGCAAGTCTTATGAGCAGAACAATTCCGATGACCTTTCTCTCCTGCTTACGTATACAAGTCTTACAAGCAGTAACGTTTTCTCCTGCTTGTACCTTGTAAGTCTTACAAGCAAAAAGTCCTACCAGAAATTTTCTCTACTATTTCTCCTATAAGGA
Organism: Inga oerstediana; assembly: GCA_963210345.1. Taxonomy (NCBI): domain Eukaryota; kingdom Viridiplantae; phylum Streptophyta; class Magnoliopsida; order Fabales; family Fabaceae; genus Inga; species Inga oerstediana. Next base: position 33,679,140 of record OY723409.1, read on the forward strand.
AATCTACCCTCTTAAGGTCCTTCTACCTTGAGATCAATTCAAAATACAATTTGAAATGTGTTTAGAAACTTTCTTACAGAGTGGATATGATAATCATTGAAATATAATATGAATACAGAGAGAAATATGAAAACAGAGGCTCTTGTAAGTTTTTCGATGTATGCTCTTGTGGTGTGTTATTGTATATCTCGTCTGTCTCTAATGCTCTGTATTTATAGCTAATCTATGTTAGCTGTTGTGGAGTGTCTCATTGTGGAGCAGAGTGTTTTGTTATGAAACTGAATGTCACATTGTGGAGTGTTCGTGTTTTCAGACATTCGTTCATGGTGGGTCAACTTTTACTAGCAAAGGTAGGGAAACCTGCTATGAATGACTATAAATTTATATATACTGATTTGTTTGTTTTAAAATTTTGGTTTTAATACTGTATATATATATATGAATGGCTGTAAATATATTCTTATTTGTTGTATTGTTGTGTATATGAACGACTATAAATATATAATCTAATTCATTATGTACACATATATATGCAGGGGGATATCGAGCTTTGATACATCACAGTTGTTACCTAACAACTATTATTTATGTCAAATAGATGTAATGATTGTTTAAATAAAGCCGTTAGCATACTATAAATATATTTTTTTAAAAAAAACAAAAAGCGTTATTTATGTTACTAGATATATAACGATTGTGAACGCCCTGTTTTGTCCGGCCTCACTTAAAAATAAAAAAAATAAAAAATAAAAAAAATGAAAATCCTCTCATTATTGATGATTGGTGTCTAAATTGGCAATCATTATTAAAGGGAAAAATGAAAAAAAGGAAAGTAAGAAAATCCTCTCATTAATGATGATTGGTGTCTAAATTGGCAATCATCATTAAAAGGAAAATTAAAAAATAAAATAAAAAATGAAAATAAAAAAGTCCTCTTATTGATGATGATTGATGTCTGGGAATCATCATTAAAAGAAAAAATAAAAAATAAAAATGTCCTCTTATTGATGATGATTGGTATCTAAATTGGCATTGTCATTCATTAAGGGAAAATAAAAAAATATAAAAAATATCTCTCATTCATAGGTTTAAATTAGGAAATTACTTGTAAGGAAAGTATAAGAAAATAAATAACAAATAAAAATAAAAAATAAAAAATATATATCTCATTCATGTTGATAGGTTTAAATTAGGAAATTACTTGTGGAAAAAATAATAAAAAAATTAAAAAAAAAATCTCTCATTGATGGTGATTGGGTCAAGTTAGAAACAACATTTATAAAGAAAACCTTGTCTTGAGACTATAAATATGGGAGCAAGGGTTGAAGGAAGACATACGAGAATTTTGGGAGAGTAAGGAGGCAAGGTAGAGAGCTAATTACTAAATATATCTTCTTGTAGCGGGTTCATTGTAAGTGGTGCCTTCTTGCTCCTTTTGATACTATCTCTCCTCTTGGTTATTCCCATATGTTCATTTGATCCTCTTCTATTGTTTGTTGTGTGCTTGATTAAAGTGGACGTATCTATGAACTTGACTTTATACAATGTCACAAATTATGTATTAACTTACCTATTGGCTTGCTACTAAATGTTTCATTTCTAAGCCAAAAAGTAGCAAACTATCATGCATGAATTTTGTGAACTTGTGGTGATTTTGTAAGTGCCATAATTTTATTATATTATCCCTTCACTTTGTCTCTTTCATAGCAAGGCTCAAAGCACCATAGGTACATACTCTCACCATGTCTTTATTGATTTTCTGGCCATCTTGAACTTTTTACAATGAATGATATGTGAAGAATGCAATTCCTTGTTAGCTTGATGAACTCTTTTTTTAATTTCTTTCGCAAATAAAAAGTTTCAAAATAAAAGAAAATGAGGTTCTTTTCTTAAAATAAATGAATTTAGTTTCATATGAGAAAATAAAGAAAATTCTTTTAAAAAAAAATATCAAAAACACAAATCAAACAAAAAATATTTTTCTCAAATAAATTATGTAAATCTTTTTCCTAAAAGAAACCAACCAAGCGCCACACCTTTCTACCCCTAACGAACTACGTGGGCTTTGATTTCTCTAAATGGTACGTAGGCCCTAGATTTTCATCCTAGGTCAAGTTCAACAATGTAAATAATTAATCTTGGTTTTTCATCTTGTAAATATTTTATTTTTGGGTAATTATGATGAAATTTTAAAGGGATATTTATTTTTCGATAATTGACTTAGGGTAACCATTCTTATGAATGGGTGTTGTGGGGTGTTTAACACCTTCCCCATGCATAATCGACATCCAAACCCTGGTTTTATAGACTAGTTTCAATTTTTAAAAATATTTCCAAAATTATCCTTTTTTAAAATTTTGGTGGCAGCTCCATGTTTTTTAAATTTCGGGCGCTACAACGGTTGTTAAGGTAGGACCTTTATGTATTATGCAAGTATTACCGAATATTACGACGGTTGTTTACATGTGCTTGTTGTTTATTTTTACATAATTGTGCATTTTATGGACTCACCAAGCTTTAATACATAATATCTGTTATATTAGAATTGTTTATAATAGATACTGAATAAATCATGGTTTGGAATCGTTATATATCTACGCCGAGTATATATATTGCCTGCAGATATGACAGTTCAAGACCGTGATTTATGGTCGATAATAACCGTAATATATCAGTGGTTCTACAGTAGTGGTTGAAAGCTTATAAACTCTTGGCATTATTTCCTATTTGAAATATATATGCCGCAAGCCTTTAATTCTTTATTCTCAAATGAATTCATCATCATATATGTTTGAGTGTATTTATTACTATCTCTTCTTCTTGTGTTGTCTCTGTTAATATGTGTCTACGCCTTTCATTCATTCATGCATATGTGGATATATAATTATTGCATGCATATATCTGTGAGCATTTTTTTGCTCTCTTTCTTTTTTCCCTCATATTGATATATGCCGAGCATGCACTTTTGCAAACATGGGAATATGTGTTTTATGTATATATGCATATGCCTCTGAGTGTTCTTCATATATATGTGTGTGTGATTATAAATGTGAGATTCTTTCTCTCCTTTATGTAAGCTTTACATTGTTCTATTTTTTTCTTATGCTTGAAACTTTGATATGCATGCTCTCTGGTTTGCATGATAATGAATGATATTGGGTTCTGGGTTTTCATGGGTTGATGCCCCCTTTTGTTTGTGTTACTTTTCTTCTTTAATTTTTCCTTCTATCCAATCAAGTTGAAAAGCACGGTTTGAACCTATTAGTGAACTGAAACAAGAAATTTCACCCTCTGTGAGCTAAAATGCTCCTAGAACATAAAGAAGATACATCCAAATTGCTTACGGAGTGCCGTCGTCGACTGAAGGAGCTCAAAAAATTGGGTTTTTGGAATCAAGCATTTTTGCATAAGCTAAGGCCATGCATGTGTAGAGCTCAAAGATAGGAGTCCAACGACACTTAGATTGTGTCAAACAATGCTCGGATGAGGGAGATACAAAGGATAGAATTCGGCAGGTTGCATTGTTGCTGCCGCCAATTAGCTTGTAATTTGATTTTGGAAAAGGACGTTTTTGGATCAAATAAAAGGAATGGATGTGTAGTTCTCATTGGGCCGATTCCAATGTGTAATATCCCAAATTTTAGTCACCAAAATTCATTTATATCATTGAGGTATTAAAGGGAATAAAATGGTGAATATTGACAAATTTGAAATAGCCAAACAGTGTAATTAGTGGCTACATAAATTTTAGGCCACAATAAGACATAAAATATGATTTGTGTTTTTATAAAAGCTCATTATTGAAGCCCAAAACATAGAAATTGGAAGACCACAATTTTTGGGTCCAGTTAATAGTGCTTTTGGCCAAACACAAAGAAAGGGAAGAAGACCCAATTTAATTACAAAAATGTAAGGGTAAAATAGTTATTTGGCTAAATAAAAATTAAAAGCCAATATTTTCCCCTTTTTATATGGTCTTGGATGTCCAACAAGGAGAAAGCAAGAGAAAAATATGTACTTGGTTCAAATTAATCAAAGATAAAGCATTGTGAGTTAAGTAAAATAGGTTGAAAAATCAAAAGTAAAAACATGCAAGAAATAGAAATTAAATATTATTTGATAAGGAGGTGGATGGAGATATTTCTAAAATCATTAATCCTCTTCCAAAGGGCCAAAACTTTCGGTCAAAAAAGAGGAGAAGAGGAAAGAGAAGCTAGCCTAATTAAATCAAACCATAGTTAGGCAGTTAACCATGACTTTTGCAAGATGCCATGACCTTTTGACACATGGCTTTTTCTTGGTTATTTTGGCCAATTTCGGTTAAGACAAAATAAAGGGCTGAAGTGGATTAAATCAAACACAATATCTCTCTTTCTCAAGCTCACAAAGTCGGTTGAAGAGCCAAGGAAAGAGAAAAGAGCAAAGGTAAAAGGTGAGCTTCTTAGCTAATTTTCACTTGGTAGATCACCTTTTTAGCTCAAACACTCTTCATAAACATTATTCTCCTTAATGAGAGCTTCATTATCATGGTTTTTGAATTTCAAGTGGAGGTGTTTTGAGCCATCTTGCAAGAGCAAAAGGTGGAGAATCAAGAAAAGAACTTAAGAAGGAGCTAGAGGTGAGTAAGAGCATCATGTTGATGTGTATGTTGCTTTGATTGGTTGAGTTTTGGTGGGTTGTGTTGGCAGCCCTATATTTCAGTCTTTTAGGGTTTATTAGGGTTTAGGATGCTTTCATATCATATAGGTGATTATATGTTGTTTTGGAAGCAACTGAACTAGGTTTGATGATTAAGTTGTGAATTGCTTGCTTGATATAGAAAACCCTAAAATTCTGATCTGAACAGACCATTAAGAAGCAATGGGAATTTGATCAATTTGATGATTCCATTGTTTTTAGAACGAAATATTATGTGGGAAAAACATGTGGTTATAATTTTTAGATAATTATACATAATTCTGGAATTTTTTGGAAATTGAATGACCTTGCTGCCAGATTCGTTTTCCAGAAATATATGTGTTTTGGCATGTTTTTGAATAGCCAAACCTGGTCCAAACCTTATGAAATTTGGCTTGATAAAAGTAGACATCCTGGGCTTTAATTGGATAGGTAATATAAGCCATTTGGACTAGTAGATTGGAAGATATAATTTGTCAAAGTTAGACCATAAATCTAGATTGAATTCTAGAGCAGTGGCCAATAAAGTGGAATTCTATACTTATGTGCATTGAGATGAATAATGGTTATATTTTCTCTAGGAAATAGATTAATTAGGGGTCACATAACCTTTAGAATCATCACAATTAGACATTTGTACATAACAGTATGAATTTTCAAAGGTTAAGGAAAATTCTAGCAGATTTCAGTTAACGAGCGAAATTAAAAAAGGCAATGGCATAATGTAATAACTTTAAGGGTAAAGATAACCATCAATATGAGTTTAGAATAATACAAGAATAAGTAATAACTCAATTCTTGTACATTTGGAATTTTAGAATATATTAATAGCCCGAGCTGGATCAAAGGTACTGAACAGATAGTAAAAAAGGAAAGGGCAATTCCAGGTAGTAACTCTATCTTTCATACATTATGTGAACTTGTATATGCTTTGTGTATACTATCTTTTATGATATGTATTATGCATTGTCTAATTGGGGCAGGAAAAGCACAAGTACCTTTCAGGGGAAAAGTACAAGTACCTCTCGGGGGAAAGTATAAGTGCCTCAACGACCCCAAAAGGGGATCCAATTATGAGATATAGTACCAACAAGGTACATTGCTAGTCTGTGGTCATGAGCCCAGTTGAGGTACTGATAAGTCGAGGTTCTAACAGTGGTTGGCTATGAATATGCGCACATTTCGGTGATTATGAGTTTTACAGTGTTATTATTCTGTTGCATTATATGGTACTTGGCATATTTATTTATCACATTTTATATGATTGATTACATGTTACTACTGAAATTCGTCTAAATCTCACCCTTTCAATAAATGTGAAATATTCTAGCAAAGGATGCTGGCTCAAAGGGGCAAAAGCGTACTTACCGGCAATTGATGGTTCCGATGCTAATCAAACAAGACTGTTGATTATCTGAAGACCTTTTTATTATTTTAAGGTCTGTAATTATTGTGAATACACCCTGTTGGGATTTCTGTAATATAATCATATATATTTTATCAGTATATTTATGCTATTCTTGTATGCCTACTGAACTCCATGCTAATACTTTGAATAATGTTGAAATAAATAAGGGCGTGAGATAATGACACCAAGAACACATAAAATAGAGCTAAACAAGGAAGATATGACCTTCCAAAGTTAGCGGGTCACGAAGACCCGCCAAAGCTCAAACTGGTTCAAGAAGACTCTGCTAGAGATTGAAGATGATGATGTGGCAGTCAAAGTACCATGTCATCAGTCAACCCCTAAAACGTGGGCCAAGTAGTGGTTGCCATGTCAGCACTCATAGGCCGTATTACCAAGGCCACGACATTAGTTTATTTGCCACATAATCGAGCCATATCACCTAGTCAAAGGTGACTTATTAGATAGTCAGCAAAGAACATCAACCATTTGACTGGCTAATGGTCAAAGAGTTGACCAATTTTTAGAAAACAAAAGTTATTCTTCAAAAAAAATTTTTTTAGAAACTTTTCATGTGGTGCGTGGGCCCAGTGGGGCTACTTTTTGTCACATCGCTAACACAATTATGTTAGATATGATTAGTTTTGATGGTGTCAAATATAAATGTCAAATGATAAGAGTAAAAAGTTTATATAATACTTTGACTAATTACTGTGTTTAATGTTGCATACCTTGTAGATTAGTCAAACAAATATCGAAGATAATCAAGAAAATAAAAAAGTTGTCTTGTTGGGTTATGGAGAATGATCATCAAGAAGGAAATCAAGAAGAAAGATTTTGAAGAAAGAAGAAATTACAAGATCTAGTGAGAATATCAAGGTTCAACCTATTAGAAGTGATACTGGAGGTTTCTATGATGATACTGGAGGCTTCTATGATCAAATGATGGTTGAAATAGGTTAATACGAAGCTAAGATGACTTATATATAAGTTATGACACTTCTAGAGGAGTTTTACTAGAGTGTGAGCTCAACACCCGAGTGCCAGAGGTGTTGCACTCGAGTGTTGGGGCTACTCTGTTCAGCTTTATTTTTCATTCTGCCAGATAGAGGTCTGGTATTTTGGCTATATCTCTCAAACCACATGTCAGATTGACCTAAAACTAGTGGCATAAGAAATAAGACTCACAACACGAAAAATGTACACCAAGATCACATTGAAAGAAGCTCAGATGAAGGAGATATGATCTGTGGAAGATGACACTGAAATCACCGTCACATTTCAAGACAGGTTCGGTATTTAGACATAACTCACAAATGATACATTGGATTGAGACGAAACTAGTGCCATATGAAACTAGACTCAAAGCTCTTTCCATGGATAGGTAATTTGCCTAATTGGAAGTTATATTCTAGGAGCTATGCCTTCTGAAAGTTGACGCTTGTACAGTCTAGTGCGATAGACACTCTTTCGATCATAACTTGTAGAATACAAGGAGTTTGGAGTTGATTCTTTTTGCATTGGAATGCATATGGCAAGAGCTTTCTTATGATACATAATTTTTCATATTTAGAATCAAATAAATAAATTGAGTCTAATGTAGCCCCACATCACTCACGAGTGCAAAAACACACTCTTGAAAAATGTCATGCGAGTGTTGTCCAGAAGCGGCTGAAGTGTGGAGAAATTTAGCAATACTCGAGCATTGAACAAAACACTCGAGTAAGGATCAGAATTGCACTCGAGTCATGCAAGTGTTGACATGAAAGTGTTAACCCGAGAAGAAGCATGTACTTGAAAACAAGAAGTGCACTCGAGTGATGTCCAGATTGCACTCGAGTCCTGTGAGTGAAGAGCAGCAAGTGTTTGCCCGAGAGGAAGCCAGAACGTGAAAATATGAAATGCACTCGAGTGAGCCATACTGAACTCGAGTGAAGTCCTAACAGAACCAAAACGTAGAAAGTTCAGACTCTCATAGCCATCAATCCAAATGTGGTTAAATGTTATACATTTATTTTGTTTTCACTTGTAATTATTCCTAAACGTTAACCAACTTATATTTCAAGTGAGAAACAAGAGATTAAATATTTGGTTTGCATCTTCAAGAATGGAGGTCACGTATGGCAAATATCATCACTCAATGAACAATCCGAATATGGTTACATGTTATTGAATCATTGTGTTCTCACTTGTTATTGTTTCTAAATGTTAACTAACATATATTTCAAGTGCGAAACAGGATATTAAACTTCGGATTGAAGTTTCAAATAAGAAAGTCAATTACGGTGAACTTCATCATTACACACCGAATGGCGGCTACCTACCACGACAAGCAACTGACACACCACGAAAGACTCTCGAATATTCAAACATCTTCATACCACTCCACAACGTGACGTATAGCTGATAGAGCTCAATATTTATATATTTTTATTAATTAATCTTAGGCTTTTGTGGAACTTATTGAATATTTTGGGCATAATCAAGTGTTAAAGTGAGACTTTAGTGAAAGAATAATTTTGGAATTAAAGTGGTTAAATTGTTATATTTTTAATTAATATTTGTTATTCCCATTGTTATTTAATTGTGAGCAAAAGGTATTACCTTTGTGAATTTAATTTTGCAGGTGATGATGTGGCACAACTTGAGTGGTTAAGGTCAAAGATGTTATTTTAGAGCTTAATGAAGGACAAAAGTGGAACATCACAAGTACAGAATTTATTTTCACATTTTTTCTAAGTGGAGGTTAAATAAGTAAGGGCCTTGTTTGGTGGTTGCAATTGTATGCCTAATGTTAAAACACATTTTCATCTCCTTATCCAAACATGGCACAACTTATTTAACCTAGTGAATTGAAGAAGAAAAGGAAGTGGGAACCATTGAGTAAGGGTGGCGGCTGTGTAGTAAAAGGGAGAGGCAAACCGATAAACAATTGAAAGGGGCTGAACCGAATTAATACCAAGGGAGCTGACCGAGTAAATAGAGATTTGGAGAATGAATTAAGGAGAGCATGGACCGAATTGAAGGAAAGACAGCTGGACCAAATGAAGAAGAGAAGAGACAGTCAAAATGGTTGAATACAAGGAAAGAAAGCTGGACCGAAATGAGAGATTGAAGGCATCCGAAATTATTGACCCAAGTGGTTTGAAAAAGCAAGCCGAAATGAAGGATGTATCAGCTGGACTGAAGAGCATCACGGAATGAAGGGAAAAGGGAGGAGGCGTGAGGCATAAGGAGGAGGGAGGAAAGTCCATTGTGGCGGCTGGGTGAAGGGAGTATTGTGCGCTATGAGAGTGTGAAAAGAAAGGAGAGACGCGAATTGAATAAAAGAGGAGGATGGTTGCAGCTGTGTAAAAGGGAGATGGAGAAAAGGAAGCACGTGTTGTAGCTGTGAAAAGAAAAAGCGGAATGACCGAATAGAAGAGGAGGCTGCTGCATCTTAGTTCTCCATGGCTGCTTGTTCATCCTTTCATCAAGCTTCATCCTCTTCTTCTATGAGTAGCTAAGTCTTAGTGATTTCCTTGAGTTGGGTAATGGTTTGAGCTTCTAAACTTCAATGGAATTCCTTTAAGCTCTCTTTTTAGTTCATGATTATGTAGCTTGGTTAAGTATGTAATTGTGATCTATATTGTTATGCCAAGTGAATAAACTTGGTTGTTGAGCTAGGAGTTGATTAATTAAGCTTTGTATGATTCATATTTTGAGTAGGTTGAATTGTTTATTCCAACTTGGTTAAGTGGATTTAAATGATTAAACTGAATGTTTTGAATTGTTGTAATGGTAATTACAAGCTAGAATTGGAAGTTGATTATTCATCTACTTGAGTCTAAATTATTTGGTGGTATTCATTTAATTGCTTCGGTAGAATGAATTAAATGATTATTGCAAGTATGGAGCTAGTGGTAACTTAGTTCCATCCTCTTGACTCCTATTGTGGAATTCATATCATTAGCAAGCAAGGAAGACTAAAACCCCAACTCAAGGGAATCCCATTTCATTATTATTCTAGTTTATTAAATTTACTTTGTTGTTAGTGTTAAGTTCAATTCCATTTGCTTCTTTGTTTTAAAAATTGAAAAATACAAAAATATTGTTTTAGCTTAGATTACTTCATAGTTTTAAACTCAAATCCTCAAAATTATTTCTCACAACTTTAAGGCTTTTTATCACTTTACTACTTAAGAACTTGGAAATTAATCTCCTCACAAGAATGACCTAGGTTGAGCTACTACGCTACATTTTCAAACCTAGTTTTATTTTGTGAACTCACACTATATGGGGTCATCAAAATTGGCGCCATTGCCGGGGAGGATGATTGCCAAGGTTTTAAGTAGTTAGGTGTTCTTTTTTGTTGTCATAGTGTGTCTTAGTTTAGTAGGAAGTGTGTAGCACTCATTTGAATTTTGGTGAAATTTTGATTTTCGATTAGCACTGTCTTGCTGGAACTGAAATATTTGTTCCCAGAAAATTCTGAAATTTTATATATTAAAGTTTTTTCGCATTCTGAGAAAGACTAATAGCTATAGCTATTAGGTCTACTGAATTTGAGCCAAATTCAAAGGTTTGCTATACTTTTCTGATTTTTCTTTCTTTTTTTGGTATTTTTCTATGTTTTTGATTTAGTTTGTTCTTAGGGTTTTCTTTGATTTTTCTTGGTTGTTAGTGTGTTTTTGAGTTTTTTTAGGTAGTTGTTCATTGTTGGAGTGTTTGATAGTGATTTAGTTATTTTTCATATTCATAGTTGTTTTGCATTCCATTTGCAATTAGAAAAAAAAAACAAAAAGAGATTTACATTTTGTTGCTTTGCTATCATGTTCTTAGTGGCCATTATGTGGTTCATTATTGTTTTGTGGTGAGCAACTTTGCATTCTTCATCCTTGGATATTTGTTGGTTGCAACTTGAGATTTCAGGTAGCTATCACATTCTGTAAGTTGTGCTTCCAGTGACTCTACTTACATACTTGCGGTTTGAGGTACTACTTCACTGATATACCAACTTGTTCTCCTTAAAGGTGAATTCTTACCTTGAAACTCCTATTTGCCTCTTGTCACATTGTTTTGCACTTGCCTTGTTATTGCTGAAACTGGTCTTACTCTTTAGACACTTGAATTTTGTTGGTTGTGGTTAACTCTTTTGGTTGTCAAAGATTAGTTATCTTGGTTTCCTACAAGTTGCTAATTTTTGATGTATACAACCCTTCTTCATTTGACCATTTGACCAATTACTTTGCTGTAATTTATGTGTCTATATGAGTCTTTTTACTATGCATGATAGATCTCAGAAAACTGAACTTGTGCCTTTAGATAAAGATATTGACAAGACAATTAGGTTACTTAAGAAAGGTAAGAAAGATGAATCATCTAGTGTAGGGCTTGGACAAGTCATTGACACTGAAGCTGTTGCACATACTTGTGATAATCCTTTTCATATTGGCTCTTCGTTCATTGTAGATCCCCATCTTACCATGGATCCAGTTCCTCCTCCAGAAGATGTACCTCTACCCATTGGGGAGCGTAGAACTATCAAAGATCTTACCTCTTCTACTGATATTATTGATCCTTTCCTCTCTTGTCCAGAATTTAATATTAATTTTGAGTTGAAAGGTCCTTTGTTGAGTCACTTACCAAAATTTTATGGTTTACCTGCAGAAGACCCTAACAGGCACTTGAGGAATATGTACATTGTATGCACCTCCATGAAACCAATGGGAGTTGATCTATATGAGATGTGCCGGAAAGTCTTTCATTTCACATTGGAAAACAAAGCTAAGGAGTGGTTCTTGATGCTACCTCACCACAATCCTAATGCTTTAGCATCTTGGGACAGCTTGAAGAGTGCCTTTTTGGAAAAATACTTCCCTTCTTCAAAGATAACATCTCTTACTAAGGAAATCTTCGGTGCTAAACAAGGCCTCCATGAATCTTTTTATGAGTATTGGTGTCATTTTCAAGAACTTCTAGCCAAGTATCCACATCACCAAATCCCAGAAGCTCGATTGGTGCAATATTTTCATAGTGGGTTGCTTCCTCAAGATAAGAAGAGTTTGGATTCATCTTCTGAAGGCACTATTCAATTGCTTACACCTGAAGAAGCTTGGGCTTTAATTGAGAAGATAGCTAGTAATGATCAACAATTTGAAGGGTTGGATGCTAGACAAGTCCATGAGGTCTCACATGCTTCAAGATCTTCAAGGGAGTATGATAATTTGTCATCCCAAATGACAGATATGAGAACTGACCTCAATAAGCTCATGGCCCATCTAAACAATGTGAAAATTCATGGGTCACATTCTCAAGCTCTAGTGGCTCCTAGCTGTGACATATGTAGCTCTCACATGCATATTGCTCCTAATTGCCCACACCAACTTGGGGAGGTCTCGACTGTTTTTCAAGGGAGACAAGGACATAATCAAAGGCCTTGGAATCCCTACTCTAATACATACAATGAGGGTTTGAGGTCCCATCCCAACTTTGGTTGGAGGAACCAGAATCAATTTCAAGGGAGTTCTTCAAATCAAGCTCCAACGTAAGGACCTTCAAACCAATCTAATCCCCAATAAACAGTGGTTGCTACACCTGAATCCCATGCTACTAAAGATGAAATCTCTCAACTTCTCAAGTGTATGAACAATGTGTCATCTTCAATGGGTAACTTAGCCTCGAGATTTGATGAAGAGAGAGCTCAAACCAATTCTAAATTTTCTGATATTGGGACTAAGTTTGACACAATCTTTAACAAGTTGAAGTTGTTGGATTCTAAGAATTCTAACCTTACTTCATTTGTCACTCAAATGTCTGATAGCCTCAATGAGCAACAAGCTAAAAGTGGACAAGGGTTGCCTTCCAACACTGTGATCAATCTTAAGGATGTACATGCTATCTCTTTGAGGAGTAGTAAAAAAGTGGGTAAACAAGTCCGATTTGAAGAAAATGTTGAGAGTTTCAAATCTGGAATGCATTCTAGTGATAGGCACAATGAAGAGGTTGAGGTTCCCTTGCAACCACAAGTGGAAGATATTGATGGTAGTGATGATTCTGATCAAAGCACTCACCTTGCTATTGGAAAATCTGAGAGTATGGTTGAACAAAAGCTTCTACAAAGGCATTCTTCTCCAAATTTAAATATGGATAGCAAGCAAGGAGTGCCAACTTCAACAAATGCTAAGGTACTTGACCCTTCAACTTCTTCTTCTTCAAGCAAAGGGGAAGGTAAAAAGGTAAATCTCTCTGAAATTCCATTTCCTAATTCATATGTGCTTAGCAAAAAGGTTTCAAATGAAAAGAAATTTCTTGATATGATGGATATTTTCAGTAAGATTGAAGTTAATTTGCCTTTGCTTAATGTGTTGAAAGGAATACCTGCTTGTGCTAAATTCTTGAAAGATTTGTGTACCCAAAAGCGTAGGTGTAAACCCAATGAGTGTGTTCAGTTGAGTTCTAGTGTGTCTGCTATGTTTAAACCCCATCTCCCAATTAAGTGTAAAGACCCTGGCTCATTCACTGTTCCATGCACTATAGGTACCATGCCTTTTAGTAACGCTCTTCTTGATCTAGGAGCCGTTATAAATGTCATGCCCTACTCTGTTTACACCTCTCTTGGCCTCACAAACATCAAATCCACTAGTGTCATCCTACAACTAGCTGATCGTACCATTAGGAAACCTCATGGCTTATTGGAAGACATCTTAGTCAAGGTCAAAGACTTAGTGTTCCCTGCTGATTTTTATGTCCTAGACATGTCTATTGAGGTCTCAGTTGAGGAACCATTGATTTTGGGTAGGCCTTTCATGCGCACAGCTAATACTATCATTAGCATGAAGGATGGGTACATAACTATGGAAGTAGGTGATCATGTCATTCGGTTCAATGTTTATGAAGCTATGAATCACCCATTTGAGGACTACTCTCTTCTTGGCTTGAATGAGATTGATTTGGCCTTGGAAGAGGCAATTGATGAGTCGGCTTTCTCATTATGTGTGAAAAATGATTGTCATGATGATGTATGTGCTATCATTGGTTCAAATTCTTCTCCCTCTATTGATTGTGATGATGATGTGTGTAGTATTGATTGCATGTCAATTGATAGCTCACTTTCCACTTCCAATCCTTTTATTTTTTATTTTTCTAACCTTGGTAGTACTATATCTTTATTTGATAGTTATCATGGTGTTGGGAAAGAATTATTGTGTAGCTTTACAGAATTTGAGAATGTTAGTGAAGTGGATTCCACTTTTGGAAGTGGAGCAACATCTATTAGCACTGAATCTGCTCCTATAGACACAAGTAGAGTTATTGTTGAAGATGAGGAAAGAAATCAATGTGCTACTGATGGCACGATTGCAATTCATGGGTCTAAGCTTCACATTCCTCCATCTTACAAGTTTCAGACTTCTCCTACCCTCAAGGATGATTGTGTGGGTAACCTCACTTCTTTCCAATTATTGAAATACTTACATTCTCCTTTTGGTGATGAACTTAGCAGGTCAAAAGTCATAAATTTCTTTGCTGAAAATTTTGGAAATAATGGACAACCACATGTCAAGATTGCAACAGGGGAGAAACTCAGTTCTAATCAATTACTACAATGTTGCATACCATTTCATGATGCTACTTCTCATATATTTCACTCTTTGAATGATGTAGGTGGTAGTCCAGGTTGCTTTGTGAATGAGCCATATTCTCAATCCACATCTGAACAAGGGGGACATACTTCCAATCCAACAATTATTGGGGATTCTCATAAGAAAGGGAAGTTTCTTTGTGCACTTAAGTTGAAAGAACTTTTACCTTCAATTGTGCAACCCCCTGAACTTGATTTGAAACCCCTTCCCCCTAACTTGAAGTATGCTTTTCTTGCTAAACATGATCAATTACCTGTCATTATCTCTAGTTCCTTAAGTACATCTGAGGAGTTGAGTTTACTCCATGTGTTGAAGAAACACAAGAGGGCAATAGGGTGGACTTTAAGTGACATTCCAGGTATTAACCCAACTGTGTGCACCCACAAAATACTTTTGAATGAGGGTTCTAAACCTGTGAGACAGCCCCAACGTAGACTCAACCCTCTCATCTTAGATGTAGTTAAGAAGGAGGTCACCAAACTCTTGAGTGCAGGGATCATATATCCTATTTTAGATAGTGAGTGGGTCAGTCCGGTCCAAGTTGTTCCAAAAAAGAGTGGAATAACTGTTGTACGAAATGAGAAGAACGAACTCATTCCAACAAGAGTCCAAAACTCTTGGAGAGTTTGTATAGATTTTAAAAAGTTGAATGAAGCAAGTAGAAAGGACCACTTTTCCCTCCCCTTTATAGATCAGATGCTAGAAAGATTGGCATGTAAATCACATTATTGTTTCCTTGATGGTTTTTCTGGTTATTTTTAGGTTCCTATTGCACTGGAAGATCAGGAAAAGACAACATTTACATGTCCATTTGGGATGTTTGCATACCGAATGATGCCTTTTGGGTTATGCAACGCTCCTGGGACATTTCAAAGATGCATGCTCTCCATTTTTAGTGACTTACTTGAACAAGGTATTGAGGTATTCATGGATGATTTTTCTATATATGGGAATTCTTTTGAAGAATGTTTGCTGAATTTGGAGAGAGCATTAGAAAAATGTGTGCAAAAGAACCTTATGCTAAATTTTGAGAAATGCTACTTCATGGTAGATCAAGGGATAGTCTTAGGTCACTTGATAAGTAAGAGGGGTATAGAAGTTGACAAATCTAAAATTGAAGTAATTTCATCTCTTCTTTATCCCTCTAACTTAAGAGAACTTAGATATTTCTTGGGGCATGCTGGGTTTTATAGAAGATTCATTAAGGATTTTAGTAAAATAGCTTGTCCCCTATCTAAGCTTCTCCAAAAGGATGTGGATTTCATCTTTGATGATGCATGCAAAGTGGGTTTTGATGAAATTAAGTCTAGACTCATTTCTCCACCTATACTCATTACTCCTAATTGGGATCTTGATTTTGAGCTTTGTTGTGATGCTTCCAATAGTGCTGTTGGTGTAGTTCTAGGTCAGAAAATTGGTAAGACCTCTTGTGTTATTGCTTATGCTTCAAAAACATTGGATAAGGCTCAAATTAATTACACTACCACTGAGAAAGAGCTCTTTTCCATTGTTTTTGCACTTGAGAAGTTTAGGTCTTATCTAGTGAATTCTAAAGTGATTATCTATTATGATTATTCTGCTATCAAGTTCTTATCTAGGAAGACTCATACTAAGCCTCGGTTACTAAGGTGGATGCTACTACTTCAAGAATTTAACACAGAGTTTAGGGACAAGGCCGGTGCAAAAAATCTTGTTACTGACCATCTAAGCCGCTTGCCCCTTGCTACACAGGGAGTAGTTGATGCTGAAGTTACTTGTGATGGTTTTCCTGATGCCCATCTCCTTGCTATTACACTTCATGACCCATGGTTTGCTCATATTATGAATTATCTTGCTGCTGGGGTGTTCCCTGATCCTTTATCTCGTTTTCAGAAACAGAAGTTGAAACATGAATCTCAATACTATTTGTGGGATCCTCCTTACTTGTGGCGGCATTGTAGTGATCAAGTCATTAGGAGATGTATGCCGGATGATGAAATTTCTTCTGTTATAACATCTTATCATTCTTTGTTGTATGGTGGTCACTTTGGGGTAAAGAGAACTGCTAGGAAAATCTTAGACTGTGGTTTATATTGGCCTAGCCTCTTTAAGGATTGTTATGCTTTTTGTAAAACTTGTGATGCATGCCAGCGTTTTGGGGGTTTATCTAGAAAGCATGAAATGCCGCAACAACCCATGTTGTTTTGTCAAGTTTTTGATGTTTGGGGAATTGATTTTATGGGTCCATTTCCTGTATCTCATGGATATTTGTACATTTTGTTGGCTGTTGATTACCTTTCAAGGTGGATTGAGGCCATTCCTACAAGGAAAGATGATACCTCTACTGTTATAAAATTCCTACGTACTCATATCTTTTGTAGGTTTGGTGTGCCAAGAGCAATTGTGAGTGATCGTGGCTCACATTTTTGTAACAAATTGATGGACAACTTGCTATCCAAATATGGTGTTCTCCACAAGACTTCTACCCCATACCATCCATAGACAAATGGGCAAGCTGAGGTGTCTAATAGGGAAATCAAGTATATTTGGAGTGAATTGTCAAGCCAAGTAGGAAAGATTGGAGTCTCCGGTTGGATGATGCTCTTTGGGCATATCGTACAGCTTTTAAAACTCCCATTGGCATGTCTCCTTTTCGGTTAGTCTTTGGTAAAGGTTGCCATATACCTGTTGAGCTAGAGCATAGAGCTTACTGGGCTGTGAACACTTGCAATATGGATCTTCAAGGTTCTACTGAGGAAAGGATGCTTGAGATACAAGATCTTGAAGAATTGAGGTTGGATGCATATGAAAGCTCCCGTATCTACAAGGAAAAATCCAAATTATTCATGATCAAGGCATCTTACAGAAGCAGTTTCATGAAGGAGAGCATGTGCTTATGTTCAAGGCAAGATTCAAGCTCAAAAATGGGAAGCTTAAAACCAAATGGCAAGGTCCCTACAAAGCGGTCAAGGTGCATAGCTTTGGGTTAATAGAGCTTGAAGATCTTGCAAGTGGCGTAAAGTTTCAAGTAAATGGTCACTTGTTGAAGCATTATCATGCTAGTCATCAACCACCATAATGCACACGGTAGTCTCTTTCCTTACCTTGTTTCTTGTTTTATTTGATGATATATGCTATTGAACAAGTGTGGGGGAGGGACTTACCAGTAGTAAAAGGTAGTTTGTTTGTTTGCATTTTTCAATTGAATAAAATCCATTGTGAATCATATCCTTGAGCTTAACCTTATCCTACACTACCCTTTTCTCTTATCCTTATGCCTAATTTCTGAGAACTATTTCCACTTATGTCTTGTCCTCTCTCTCCTTGTGACGATGATGTGTTGTGCTTCAATCTTGAATTGGACTTCACAACATTCACTTCACCCAAGAGATAAGTGCGTCTAGGTTCTTTGTTTTTGTGCATTACATTGAGGGCAATGTAAGGATTCAGTGTGGGGGACTGTGCGTTATTCTCATGAGAATTCACTGTGATATCATATGCCTCTGTCTCCTGCTTGTTTCCTCTGTTGTTCTGGTCCAATTCACTGAGATTTTTGAAGCCTTTAGTCATGATCAAGTATCTTGATTACTCTTAGTTGGATTCATGGTTGAAACTTGCTTTGAATTAGTGAATTGCCATAAAATTCAAGTGTTTTAATGATGCATGGTTTAATTTTGATGAGTTTGTTAGGAAACAAAAAGCCTAGTTGGAAGGTATTTTGGGCCTAATTGTTCATTTCATTGTGTGATTCATCTACTTAGATTATTGCTCTCTAGAACTTGTTTTATTTCTTGCTTGAGGCTACATTTTGCAATGGTATAGATAGAGATGACATTGGCATTCATTTCATCACCCATTTACCCAAACACAAACCATTTACCATTTACCTTTGTTTAGCCCCTTGAGCCCTTTACTTTCATTTCCATTTCATTATACAAATGCTATGTTTGCATCCTTTATCAAGTTCTTATTAGCACTATTGAAAAAAAGTACTATTATATATTAGAAAAGAAAAAGAAAAAGAAAAAGTGTGAATACAAAAAAAATCAATCAAAGAAAGAAATAAAGTTACAATTATGTGAATTAAGTTAGTTCTATAGTGCTAAGTGATCTAGCAAATTATTTGGTGCAAGCATAGTGTTTGTTACATTTTCCATCATTGGGCCTATTCAACATTACAACCCTACAAAGTCCTTTTGATTTATTTATGCCATTGCTGCAAATAGTGGAGAGCCTAGAAATACTACAAGCTTATGGTAGAGTGTGGTTAAATTGGATGCGAGTGAAAAACTACCTTATATGAGAGAAGAGTGCAAACACTTATCCTAGTTAAGGTTTCCAATTAAGCTCATTATAATTAAACATTGCATTGCTTTAACTACTTCAATTTTTGGTATGTTCATTGAATTTGGATTGGTGGATACCTTGTTATTTGACTAAGTGTAATTCTTGAAGCTTGATCTTGCCTATCCTTTCAACTTTCACCCCTCTCTTCCTATTGTGAGTTTAATGTTTTGCTCAGGAGTGCAAAAGCTTAAGTGTGGGGGAATTGATAGAGCTCAATATTTATATATTTTTATTAATTAATCTTAGGCTTTTGTGGAACTTATTGAATATTTTGGGCATAATCAAGTGTTAAAGTGAGACTTTAGTGAAAGAATAATTTTGGAATTAAAGTGGTTAAATTGTTATATTTTTAATTAATATTTGTTATTCCCATTGTTATTTAATTGTGAGCAAAAGGTATTACCTTTGTGAATTTAATTTTGCAGGTGATGATGTGGCACAACTTGAGTGGTTAAGGTCAAAGATGTTATTTTGGAGCTTAATGAAGGACAAAAGTGGAACATCACAAGTATAGAATTTATTTTTACATTTTTTCTGAGTAGAGGTTAAATAAGTAAGGGCCTTGTTTGGTGGTTGCAATTGTATGCCTAATGTTAAAACACATTTTAATCTCCTTATCCAAACATGGCACAACTTATTTAACCTAGTGAATTGAAGAAGAAAAGGAAGTGGGAACCATTGAGTAAGGGTGGCGGTTGTGTAGTAAAAGGGAGAGGCAAACCGATAAACAATTGAAAGGGGCTGAACCAAATTAATACCAAGGGAGCTGACCGAGTGAATAGAGATTTGGAGAATGAATTAAGGAGAGCATGGACCGAATTGAAGGAAAGACAGCTGGACCAAATGAAGAAGAGAAGAGACAGTCAAAATGGTTGAATAAAAGGAAAGAAAGCTGGACCGAAATGAGAGATTGAAGGCATCCGAAATTATTGACCCAAGTGGTTTGAAAAAGCAAGCCGAAATGAAGGATGTATCAGCTGGACTGAAGAGCATCACGGAATGAAGGGAAAAGGGAGGAGGCGTGAGGCATAAGGAGGAGGGAGGAAAGTCCATTGTGGCGGCTGGGTGAAGGGAGTATTGTATGCTATGAGAGTGTGAAAAGAAAGGAGAGACGCGAATTGAATAAAAGAGGAGGATGGTTGCAGCTGTGTAAAAGGGAGATGGAGAAAAGGAAGCACGTGTTGCAGCTGTGAAAAGAAAAAGCGGAATGACCGAATAGAAGAGGAGGCTGCTGCATCTTAGTTCTCCATGGCTGCTTGTTCATCCTTTCATCAAGCTTCATCTTCTTCTTCTATGAGTAGCTAAGTCTTGGTGATTTCCTTGAGTTGGGTAATGGTTTGAGCTTCTAAACTTCAATGGAATTCCTTTAAGCTCTCTTTTTAGTTCATGATTATGTAGCTTGGCTAAGTATGTAATTGTGATCTATATTGTTATGCCAAGTGAATAAACTTGGTTGTTGAGCTAGGAGTTGATTAATTAAGCTTTGTATGATTCATATTTTGAGTAGGTTGAATTGTTTATTCCAACTTGGTTAAGTGGATTTAAATGATTAAACTGAATGTTTTGAATTGTTGTAATGGTAATTACAAGCTAGAATTGGAAGTTGATTATTCATCTCCTTGAGTCTGAATTATTTTGTGGTATTCATTTAATTGCTTCGGTAGAATGAATTAAATGATTATTGCAAGTATGGAGCTAGTGGTAACTTAGTTCCATCCTCTTGACTCCTATTGTGGAATTCATATCATTAGCAAGCAAGGAAGACTAAAACCCCAACTCAAGGGAATCCCATTTCATTATTATTCTAGTTTATTAAATTTACTTTGTTGTTAGTGTTAAGTTCAATTCCATTTGGTTCTTTGTTTTAAAAATTGAAAAATACAAAAATATTGTTTTAGCTTAGATTACTTCATAGTTTTAAACTCAAATCCTCAAAATTATTTCTCACAACTTTAAGGCTTTTTATCGCTTTACTACTTAAGAACTTGGAAATTAATCTCCTCACAAGAACGACCTAGGTTGAGCTACTACGCTACATTTTCAAACCTAGTTTATTTTGTGAACTCACACGACATGGGTTCATCAACAGCTCATAATGAAAAACTATCAGATATCCAAACACTTGCATCCCGCTCCTCTACGGGATGCTCTACTCTACAACAGACAGCGGCTAGTTGGTAAAATGCACTCAATGGTCAAATCTTACAATGAGACTCCAACGGACAAATGCTTATAACAGTTATCTTCTACAACTCATTTATAAATATGGTAGCATTCAAAGAAGAGAAGGTAATAATGAGAGCTCAACAACGCCAATATGTTTATATCATGAGTCATCCACTCCGACCCAACTACTCTCTGTTCTTATCTATTTTCTATATCATGTATATTTGAGATAGAGCTATATTGTACTTCAGTGATCATTTTATCCACTTTATGAGAGAGTTTGTAAGCATCTTCATCTGTATTTCTGAATTGATCTCAAGGTAGAGGGACCTTGAGAGGGTTGGTTTCCTTATGAGGGAAGATGTAGAGAGAATTGCCAGTAAGACATTTTTCTCATAAGACTTACAAGGTGCAAGTAGTAGAGAACGTTGCTGCTCATAAGACTTACAGGGGTGTAAGCAAGAGAGAACGTTGCTGCTCTTAAGTTTTGCACGAGTAAGCAGGAGAGGAAGATCTTTGGGATTGCTCTGCTCGTAAGACTTGCCGTAAGGGGGAGTATTTCAGTGAGAGATTTGTAAAAGGTTTCACAAGTACCCGGCTAAACTTATGGGATAGTAAAGGCTTTTCTTGTTCCCGGATTAAACAAGAAGATAGTGGATTTGAAAATCTCAGGAGGAGCCTGGGGACTAGACGTAGGCCATCACAGATTGGACTGAACTAGGATAAATCACAGTTTGCATATTCTCTTCCCTAAGCTCTTATATTTCCAGCATATATTATTTAATCTAACTATTGATTTATAATTTATTACCTTCATACTTACCACTTTCGTTAAGATGCAAAAAGATTTCCAAAGTTCTTAAGTTTTTATCATACACCCAATTCACCCCCCTCTTGGGTGATAGCCAGTTCTAACAAATTCAAGAGAATGTGGCGAGTGGAAGAAAACCCACAAGTGGCTGTAAGATGATGCATTGATGACACATGCCTCGACTGAGAGTGGGCATCTCTAAAATCTTTCTAATATTTTAGAATGTTTAGACCCATACACATTTTAGAGGCACGTGTAAGCACGTGGGACCTTTGATTGAAAAACGATTTGTTCCTAAAAATCCCTAAATTTGAGAGCTCTATTTTTTATATGCAGTTTGCATATGCTTGAAGCAAGTTTGGATCTATTTTGGGTCAAGAAAATGCTGATCTACACTTAGAAATTCGTTAAACCTTCACATGGAATCTATAATTGATTCTTTTGGTTTGGGATAAATTGGTGCAACTTTAAAGAGGATTTCAATTGCAATATAAGGTTAATGTTGAAAGATTCTTTGTAATAGGAAATTATTCAAATGAGTTTTTGAATACGAGATCCTATCCAATCTTGACTCAAATTCGATTAAGGTAAAACCTGAAACTAAAAGCAACTTGAACTTATTAACTAGCAATAAGTCCCTCCACACTTTCAACAACATTGATTCAATTAAAGTTGTAGTAGTGACTTGTAAGTTAATCCTTTCACAAATGTTATGATAAAAAATAAGACAAGGAGAGATGCATGAATCACCTCAACCAGTGGGAGGTATGCTGCAAACACATATAAGTGAGTGGATGTAAACATGACAAAGAGGAGCTTAATATTATAGCTAGATGTTACATAAGTTTATATAATCGTAAGTGCCCTATGAGAGGGAGAACCCAGTCAAGAGACAGTAATATGAGGTACTAGTGCAAAATACTCCTTTTAGCATATGTTAAAAAAAGGCCTTTCCTTATTGCATATGGGCAATAGTGGAACTAACAGAAGCAGTAAGTAGTAGCACACAATGACTGTTATATTGATACAAATGCCATATATGGTTGACTTATGGTGTCTAGGGATGAGCAAAAACCCAGTGGTCCAATATGACCCAGTTTGACCTAAAGGAACTTGGTCTGATCCAGTTTGAAAAAACTGGCCTGAAACAAAAAAGGACTAGATTGGACCAAACTGCCCTCTTCGGGTTGGACTGCACCTGGGACGAGGGGGTTAGACAAACTGTTATGGTCCTATCTAGCCTGAATCTATTTTTTAAAATGTAACACCCTTATTTATGACTATATGTAATGTATATGGTGGGCTTTTTATTGCTTTACTGAGATAATCATTAATTAATTAATCTTGTTTTACGCGTCAAACCCACACATCTATTAGACTTGTATTTTTTCTATAGTAAAATTTATTATATTTTATATTTAGCAACTATATTGAATATCTATTTATTACTTCAATATAAAAATATTCAAAAATTATTGAATTGATTTGGTTTTAATGTTTTAAAATGAGTTTTAGATGATTATAGGTTATTTTATTGTGTTACTTATTTCATTTACCATAATGAATAAGGGGAAAAAAAGAAAGGGTTCATTTTGTAGGATGCTTAGGATTGAAGGAAAGCGGAACGAAAGTGGAGTGCGAATGAGGGATGCATCTTAAAAACATTATTCGTAAACATGCCCTGTCAATTTTCACTCCTACTAAGTATACTGTTAGTCTAAATGTTGTTTTTCTTGTTCTAGATATGTTGGTATTTTATGGATTCCTGGGAGCAATTCCGGATCAATGGACAAATATATATATCATTGATAGATCGAATTCTAGCCCTTTAAAACTTTATGTTTGATGGCGGATTTTTTTGGTAATGCCTCAGTCATATTTTGTGTAATTTGTCCATCAAGTTATTTGTGACTCTTTTTCAAGCCACATATAAATGGACGTTTTTCCTTATTCATACATACCTCATTAGAAGTTTCCAGTGTATAAAAATGAATTTGTGAATTTTTATTCAAATTTTCATTTGAAATTGTGGTTGGAAATGTTGTCATGTTGTAGTCATAACATTTCACGTGACTATACTAAACATGGGGCTAGTGGCAGGGACAACATGTAAGATGTAGTTCAAGTCTGGGCTGCTAGTCCTTTATTCCAACTGTGTCATCATTCTAGATTCTAATTCTTCATATCCTATGCAATCTGATGAGGAGTTAAGTAACATATTGAGGAATTCATTTCCATATACTTAAGGAATACATTTGTTTTTCCCAAATATACTTAAGGAATACATTTATTTTTGCATGTAGTCCACAGCCATTGGAGATCAAGTTTATGTTTTTGTTGAGATTTAATTGCTAGACTAGGATAACGGTTGAATCTCAATCACTTCTACAGGCACTTAAACAATTAGAGAATGTCACTATTTCCTCTCCATTGGGGCTAAATCCTAAAGTGGACGGTGAAAGATTGGTTGATGTTAATTCACTACAAGCTAGGTTCTGAATCTATATATTCTCACTTAGGCCTGTCAAACTGAAGTTCATTTGGGTATTTTGGCTGCTAAAAAACTATAAAATATTTGCTTATTGTAACCTACTAATTTACTTTACCATGTAATGATCAGGTTGACCAACAAGCATATGCAGGTAAACTAATAACACCTTTTCAATTTATACGTGGCTTCAATTTTTTCCCCTTCAGCCAGAATTTATGGCTTACACACATAATTGCTGCTATATCTTTGTGTTGGGCATTTATTCAGGCTATGAATAAGTGGTTACCAAGTTATGTGAAAATGCCTTGCAAATCATTAGAAGGGCCCAATAAAAGGTATGGTGGAAAGCCATTCCATTTTCCATGGATTTCTTAAATTTAGTCTTCTTTACGTTGCCATATACTTTTAGAGTCACTAGTTTGACCATTTCTTTTTGGCCTTTCCTTGATTATTTTCTAGTGTTTGTTTGTAGGGAATAAATGTATAGATGCCTTTATTCTAAATGCCACTTTCCACGTCTATTTTTAGGAAAACGGACGTAGATAAGAAATCTTACTATGTCAGTTGTATTTATGACCCCTGAAAAACGAAGTAAAATGGATGAAATAATGGACGTGAAAAGCGTTTGCTATAGTAGTTTTTTCACGTATCTTGAATGTTCTTTTTCATTGAATTTATGATTAAATTCTTTTCTTTTAGAATTGAATTGAATATATTCCATTCTTTTCATGAACATTCATGCTGTTGTTTAGATGATATTATATGTTATCTTGTTATAATATTTGAGTAGGAGCTTTTGGAGTGAATCTAGAAACCCAAAGGAAAATTTGTTCAATAAAGGATACGATTACAAAGGTGATAAGCTAACTAGTATGAGTGAGATGATAGTCAATATAGTTGTCTCTTGAATACAAAATTAGTGAACTTATTATTTAATTAACTTATTAGTCTTTCTTGAACAAAACAAAATTTGTATATCATAATTGTTCAAGTGACCAAATTATGATTAAGTCTATTTGATTGAGCATATGAAGAAGGCAAGCTCAATCGAGATATCTATTGAGTTGGAAAACCTCCAAATCTCTTGTATTCAAGAAGAATGAGATGTCAAATACATTATACCAATTAGCCTTCAGTATCCAGAGGCTGAAGCACCCTGAAGGAAATAGAATGATTATGATACCAAGCATAGAATAAATAAGACTGTTCAGATTTCTAATGGCATACCAACATGAGCACATTTAAACTTAGGTGAATAAGGAAGAGCTACTTTATGAATTACTCCCTCTTTCACACATAAATAATTTAATGGCAAATATTCCTCTTCCTCTATCCAACTTGAACCATTTAATCTTTTCATTCAATTGATTTTCTACCTCTAACTTGTACAAGAGAAATATCTCTTTAAATAAGATTTATGTATATGCCTTAGTTTAACATGCCATGTAACACCCCTTTTACTGTAATCATTATGATGAGTTTTACGTAGTGAATTCAAACCACTAAGCAATATTCTTTTGTAAAACTCTTTCTATTTCCAACCTCAAGATAGGATTCTAACATGTAGTTGAGTGGGTTTTTCTTAAATTTCAAAATCTTGTGGAAGCATTTTGTAGTGGTTCGTAGCTTTGTTCTTACTCTTCGATTCTTATCTTTTTTCTTTTTAATTCAATTAGACTGATTCTCTGCTCATACATAATTCATTCATTTATATACACAAACTACGTAGTTACACAGGGCTACCAATGTATCTAAGTCTAATACAAAAACAGTAGATACATTCCCATCTTCGTTGCACCTTCGTATTTCCCTCTTGTAATCCTCTTCTCTATTCTCAATATACTTATATAGTTGGGTGAGGAAGATTGTGATTCATGAGAATCTCAATAGCAAACATTGCTAACTATACATGCAAGATAATGCTTAGTGTATGACATGCTTCCTTACATAAATTCATACCAATATAATGACATTTGCATGCTCAATGTTTCGTGCAACATATCTATGGTCATAGTATAAACAGAAAAAGAGCTTCAATCATTCACATATATCCCATACAATTCATCAAAGTAATAAAACATATCAACACAAGCATGTAAATATCAAATACATGCAATTCAGGAAAGTTTAACTACCTTGTGTCATTATGTCCTCCTTTTGTTCCTTTTCTTCCAACCATTGAAGTTGCTTCTTCTTTGTCACCTCATAGCCTTAGTCACATAACCACATTTTGTGTTAACTCATTAGTGCAATGACAATTGAACATCTAATATGGCTATATTAGCCCCAAGTGCTCAACTTAACCCTTAGAGTTCCCATTTATTACAATATACCCTCTTAATTTAGCACCATAGTCAAAAGCTGGCAGAATTTCAACCAACTTTAAAAATTCATAACTTTGTCTAGGAAACTCTACTTAGGTTGGTTACAAGTCCTATGTGTCTCTCATTAAGTATATTTTGAAGTAAAAATATCTCCTTCAGTCAACTACACGCACAGAGTTCTAGAATTCCCAATCAATTCACCTTATTCCAGAATCATTCCAATTTAAATATCTAACTTCATCATTACTCTTAATGTATTGATCCAAATGGCACAAATGACCTAGGCTTGATAGTCTACTTTTATTCTGGAAAATATCATGGCCATTGAATCATATTTGGTTATTCAAAATGTTGTCACAACCATTCTGCCTCCCAAAAAATACAATATGGCAGTATTACCCTTAAGTTCCAAATATTCAAAAATCATACCACACCATAACCTCACACAATTTTGCCCAAGGAATCCATTAGAAACCTTAAATTCGACAAAATCACACTCCTTCCTCCTGCCATGCATCTGATCGAAAATTCACATTCAAAACCACAATCACCAAGTTCATAATTTTACCACTACAATGGCCTATAATCATCATTATGCACTATAAATCACCATTTATATCATCATATCAACATCTAAACCTAAGAATTACTTAATAGCCAAAATTAGGGAAGCACCCAAAATCCACAATACTCAACTAACCACAAGATACGGGGTTCAAATTGAAGCTTATACTCACCTCTAGCCCTTTCTAGTGCTTGTTCTTGCTTTCTTTTACTTTGGCTCTTTCTAGATGACTCAAAACACCTCCCCTTGAAATTTGAAAACCATAGAAATGAAGCTCTCATCAAGGGGAACAATGTTTATGAAGAGGTTTTGAGCTAGAAATGTGATTTAGGTGGTGAAAATTGAGCTATAACACCTTACCTTCTTCTTTGTTCTTGAATTTGCTCCTTTCTCTTTCCTTTTTCTTTTTCCTTTCTTTTCTTTCTTTTTGGACGAATTTTGGAGTGTTAAAGGGAGTGAATGGCTGATTTAATCATTAATCTTCTGCCTCTCCAAATGCTTGGACGAAAATCATAGAGAATTGGAAGAGAGATGATGTGTTGTGGCTTCTTGCAAAACTTTGTCTAATTAATTAACCAACAATGGTTTGGTTAATTTTAACTTCACTTATTCCTTATTTCTTCTTCATTTTTGACTGAAATTACCATTCAAAAGGAGGGAATTATGTTATATTGACCAAGTCTTTCTTGCATTCTTGCCTTTTTGGTTAACTTCCAAGTTGAATCCAATTGTAAGACTTGTTGACTTTTCTTCCCTTCTTTTTTGCTTGGTCAAAGAGTATGGAATGACTTTAATTAAATTCTCTTTCTTCCCTCTCTTCTTGACCGAAATGCTGCAACAAAAAAGATGAAAGAATGTTGTCCACATGCCTTTTGGTGTAAATATTCAAGTTGACTAAATTCTTCTTCCAAAAGTGCTTTGAAACTTTAACAAACTCTTTCTTTGCCCCTTTGGACGTTTTTTATGCATGTGAGAGGTGGATTAATTTTTCTTTTTATCCTCGTGATTACTCTTACTTTTAAGAGCAAATCCTAGCCTTTTATTTTACTTTCCAATTTTAACCTCAATATCAAGTGGCAATTGTCTCTTTTACTTTTGATTATGGCAATATTATTTCTTGTGCCATTAGTTCTTTTAATTCCCTTTCTTACTTCTTTCTAGACACTATTTCCCTTTTCCTTTTTTCTTTCAAGATGCCATTCTCTCTCTTTTGGATCTAAGTTAGGCTTTAGATCTTATTTGACTTTAGATAAAAAGGTTGGGCATTTTCCCCTGACTATTTGGAACTAAATCCCATACTTTAGTTCCCAAGCTAGTCTCTAAAATTCATTATGGCTCTTGGACATTCTTGGCACTCTTCCTGAGCCGAGCTGAGTAGTTTACTTTATTCAGGCTTATTCTTCAGCCTTTAGTCCCAAAATTAAGGATATAACATGCCACATATCAAAGTATTTCCTAATGTGAGTTTAAGTAATACTTACCCTTTTCCTTAAACCCTTAGTAGTTTGGGAGTAGGTGCCCTTCTATTGTGTTTGTCTTGTGTGGCTGCTTGTTGTGCACGCAAGCCTCTTGGCCCATTTACTTGTTCAATCTCACATGTTATTTATATACCTAGACCCTGTCACTCTTAAATATTGTGAGACTTGTTCATTATGAAACACCCGCTCAATATTTGCAATGTGTACTTTTCCAAACCCAATTACTATTTACTTATATTTCTTTGGTGGCACTAAGCTAGCTAATTCCATAGGAGTAATAAGGGTGACAAATTTGAGCTGAAAGCACTCATTCATGTTAGTAAAGATGAAAGAATGCAATAAGCCGATCTACTGTTATTCAACAGTGAAGTTATGTTTGAATAACGAAGAAAATAATGTGATTGTTTACGAATCCAGCGACAATATGGACATCTCTGGATTCATTTATATTAATGGAGATGGAAGTGTGTTTTAGGGGTTGTTTGGTACTAGGAATTTGGAGAGGAGGGTAGATGGAAGGTTTTATAAGTTGGATTTAAAAAATTAAAAAAGTGAGGTTAAAATTTTTAATTAATTTTTCTTATTATTTTATCTTTATCTTTTCTCTACTATTAAAATTTTATAACTCAACTTATCCAATTTTTTTAAAATCAACTCAAATTTTCTTAATCCTCCCCTCTAAATCTCTTATATCAAACTGCCTATTCAAAGAAGCTTGAACTTGGCGGTTTTCATTATGGGTGATTGATTTGCCATGTACTTGGGGACATCTAATGCCCCTCTATCTAACAATTTCTATCTCCCCCGGTAAAACTCAAATGATTTCTAATACTCGCTTAAATGTTTTAATTTTTCAAAAGTTTTTTTCTTTTTTATATGTCATTAGATTCTACATGAAATAAGATATTATAATATTTTACTAAATTATAGTGTGAGTTTGATTTTTAATGATTTTTTAGAAAAAATTTTATAGTATTTTTCTTTGAAAAATTATAAAATATTCAGAATTGTAATGTTGCTCATTGTGTGTAAATTATAAAAAAATATTGGAGAAGTTATATTAGAGGATAGGGCTGAGCAAGGAGCCTGCAACCTTGTGAGCCCGACTACACCTGCAAGAAATTGGCTCATTTTGAGCCCCCCCCAAAATGAACCTATAATGGGGCGAGTTAAAACCAGACCATGTAAGACTTAAATGGGCGGGCTACAGGCACATCTTCGAGTTGCCCGTTTAAGTGTATTATTAGTTTTTTTATTATTAATTATTCTTTATCAATCTCACTCACTCCTTTTTTTTATTTGATAAAGCATGGATTTCATTATCACAAAAGAGACAGTACAACAAAAGTCAACAAGAAACTAACTTTCATCAACCTCCCCCTTTTAAATAAAAGGAGGAGGTCGATCAAAGAGACAACAATTTCCATATAACCTATGAGAGTGTGTTGCTAACTAATCTATAATAGTTATAGCCTATCTGTAAATATGGGTGACCACAACTTTCCAATCCCTATGAAGAATTAATCTAACAGCATCTACTATGTCCTTGAAAGGATAATCCCTATCACAACCTCTAACAATATAATTTATAGCTTCTATACTATTAGTGAGTAAAACAATATTCCTAATCCATTTAGACCTGTAACCCCCTGCCTTATTTAACGTAATTATAATTCGATAAAATGTAATAAAAGAGGTTTGAGACCGCTGGATAGTTCAAAACTTATTAAATCACCTACCAAGCAGTAGGACCTTACAAGATTTTCAAAACTTCTTTCCTATCTCGGTCTCGTTTTCAATTACCGAATATAATCACCTGTGCAGTTAACTTACATCCATACATATCAGAGTTCGTAATTTAAACCCCGGCAACCCCCGGGTTCATCTATACATTCATGGAGTTTCAAATCCTGATTAGGGGATTACAGAACCAAGTACTTAAACTATTTATATCTCAAAATGTAATACAGAAATCCCTATCCAAAATGATTAACCAATAAAACCATACTAATGTCCCTAGGAAGCTCTAACCGCTCCGGGTCGCTCGCTTCTCCTTAGAGCCACTCGCCCTGTCTGAAAGGTTAGTTCAAAGGAAAGAATGAGATTCAAAAGAATCCCAGTAGTAACTAAACATTTATACCATATATAAGCACACAGCATGTAAGCAAATCATCATACAGCAGCAGCAGCACATATCACACTCCACCCTCATCCCCTTTCTCCGCCGGGA
Organism: Inga oerstediana; assembly: GCA_963210345.1. Lineage (NCBI taxonomy): Eukaryota > Viridiplantae > Streptophyta > Magnoliopsida > Fabales > Fabaceae > Inga > Inga oerstediana. The sequence goes on from OY723409.1 coordinate 33,710,237, forward strand.
AGGCACACCGTCCTAACCCGAACCGTTGCTAGCTACTCAGGGACTATTGGCGTGGCAGTGCATACATATAGCCTTATAGCTCATACAGCTAACCGGCTTTCACAAATGGCCCGTCGGCCTCACCTTATAGCTCATACAGCTAACCGGCTTTCACAAATGGCCCGTCGGCCTCACAAATAGCCTTTCGGCCCACATATACACATATCTCACACCTCATCCTCATCCCCTTTCTCCGCCGGGAAGGCATACGACCTTCACTCGAACCGTTGTTAGCTACTCAGGGACTATTGGACTGACGGTGCTAACACATATCCACATAAGTCGCAACATACGAACTTATCACAAATCAATGATACTACGCACATACAATGCATCACATATGGTACGAAAGAAAAGTTACTACCTGATCCCTTCCTGATGTCTCTGGGCACAGTGGGCTCACGCGGATAGCAGATGTCAAATCCTATAATCAAAATAGGGACATTTGGTTAATTTCCTTTTCCAAGTTCTTACTTCAATAACACTCTAAGTTGGTATTCATTTGGACTCTTTAGATGGCCATTAAATGCCTATTCATATACCTAAAGGGTTGGGATAACTATCCCCAAAGATCCCTCTTTGGAAAGCTAAACTCTGATTTTTGGACCCCTCACTCGCACCCCTCACTCGAGCACAGAAGGCCGTGCTCGAGCACAACTCCCATTTTCACTCGAGAACATGCGAGTGAGACGCAGGAAGTGCTTGCCCGAGAGCAACTCCCGCGACCAACCTACACTCTCACTCGAGCACAAGAGGCTGTGATCGAGCAGAGACCTCGCTAGCACTCGAGCACCACGGAAGTGAGGCCCTGCGAGTGACAACCCGAGAGCACTCCCGACTCTCCAACCACAAGCGCACTCGAGCACGGAGGGCTCACTCGAGCACGACCCCAGTGCTCGCGAGTGCCAGGCGCACTCTTGGCATTCACCCGCGAGTGAACACCTGAAACGCTCACCCCAGTGCATTTATGCACCCTCACTCGAGCACAAACATGCTCACTCGAGCACGTTCATCCAGTGCTCGAGTGAGTTCTTCCCTCACTCGAGAAATCACCTCAGAAACCAGATCGCAGCAACTGGTAAACTTCTCCAAAATCCACCAAATGAACTCCAATGGTTCTTAAACTTGTGTCAAAGCCCATTATCACTTATTTCAACACAAAGAACCCATTGGCAACCAAAAACAACCCAAATTCAAACCATTCAACACATTCTCACTCTAAATCATAAATCCACCAAAACCACAACTCAACACATTTCCCTTATTCAACTTCCCATCAATTTCTAATCACTACCAAATGTCAAAACTGACCAAATGAACAGTGACCCACTAATCAAAGCCTACCCTTCACTCAACATCATAATTAGGTCAATTTTCAGAATTCTCTAAACTATACCAAATGTAATAACATTTGTATCAAACTTCATCAAACACTCACCTCTTACACTTGCTGAATTCAGAACTTGGATTCCTCCACTTTCAAATTTCCTCAAGTTTCCACACACCACCAATCACAAGTCTGAAAACATAGAAAGAGAACTCTTGATCATTTGCACAATATTAATGAGAAGTGTTTAAGCTTGTGAAGTCATTTACCTTCACAAATTTCAAACCCTTCCTTCCTCTTTCTCACTTGCTCGCCTGAAATGGAGGAAATGGAGAGAGAAATGAGTAGGTGAAGATGATGATCATTCCTTCCTTCTTCCCATACACTTGGCCGACTAAGATGGAGAGAGAAAGAGTTTGAAAATATTGACTCATCCAATGGCTCTCATTTGGACACTTGTCATCATCTCATTCCTCCCACAATGATTTCACATAAGCTTACATGTATCAAATTCCACCTCATGTTCTTTCAATCTCAACCATTGATTAAGATTACTAAAGAGTTTCCTCTCCAATATCCGACCAGTCAGTCGGTAAATTTACCGTTTTACCCCTGATTAGTACAATACTCATTAAATTATGAATAATTTCCTTCATTTCACATTGCACAACATATACTTCAAATATGCTTAATTAACATTAATTACATCATTTGAAGTTATTAATCCTTGATTAAAATCCAGGATGTTACAAGACCAACATAAGTTAAGTCCATGAATAAAACTTATCATCTCAGAAATAACTCTTATTCCCTAATGTATGCCAGTGTGTATTATTATTATTATTTTGGATAAAATTGTGACAATAAACACATGTTTTTAGCATATAGTTGCAACAGATCTTAATTCAAGCGTAATTAGTTCCCACTCTCTTGAATGATATAACAAGAAGAATGCAAACAAAGTACAATAAGTATTGGGGAAAAGCTGAGAAAATGAATCCATTATGTTATGTAACTTTAAAGATTATAAATCTAGAATGATAGATTGATGCTTTTTAGGTATGATTATGATATTTTTTATTAAAAAAAAGGGCTTAGATTTAAATGGGTTCCCCATAACCTGTTTTAACCTGCCCATTTATGTCCCCGGCCCATGGGTTAAATGGGTAGATGCATGAGTATGGGCTAGCCTATACCCATGTAACATTAAATGGGTGAGCTATAGGTTAGGCCATGGGCTGGCCAACTCGCCCATTGCTCTCAGCCTTAAATGGAGAAGTTAGAATTATGGGTGGAAATAGGCTAGGCTAGGCTAGACTTTATCTAAATAGGCCTGGGCCTCCAACAGAAATTTAGAGCCTGGGCCTAGGCCTGAGCCTGTATGTAAACTTTTTTTAGGCCTAAGCTTGAGCTTTTAAAAGGCCTGAAGCCTGTTTAAAAGCCTACTTAAAATATAGGCCTTTAAATAGCCTTTAAAACCTATGCATCTAAATTCATATATAACCGCCTTCACTAAACGCTTATTTAAAATTTACATTATGTCTTAAAAGCTTAGCATCCATTCTCATTGTAATATAAAGGCTTAGTAAGGAAAAGAAAATAATCTCCAGTGACAACAATTGTTCGAGCAAATATGAATGAGAAAAACTAATGTATGCTGACTAATAAGATATGTTTTATAAAATTGACCAAGCATAACCAATAATAAGTAAAATTATATTTTATCTCTTTTACTGTTCCCACATGAATTGGGACAAACTCCTCCTACTAAGATTATAATATTTAATTTGGAACTAAATAAACTCATACAAATTATTATACTTTAGTGGACAATGCAAATTAAGGGAGAGGGAGCAAGTTAGCATTGTCATCTCGAGTGATCGGAGAGAAGAGAGGTGGGGGTTAATGATTGATGCAAAAGTAAGGGTTGATAGTAATAATGATGAAATGTGAAACTTAGAATTAAGGTTAAGTTAGTAAATTTATAAATAATTTATACAATTATTTACATAACATTATATATTCTTATATTATAGTATAAATTAAAAAAGTTAAATAGGCCAGGCCTGTAGGCTTATAGGTTAGGCCTTATGAAAATAAGTCTGTCTTGTTTATCTAAATAGGCTTGATAATATGTCTGAGCTTGAGTCTAGACTATTTACTAAATAGGCTAGACTAGGCTTTATGTAGGCTAGGCCGTAGGCCCCTATTAGGGGCCTGACCTATTTCCATTCCTAGTTAGAATGTTTTTAAAGGAATTAAAGATCAATAGAAAGTGGGCATTATAGAGCCCTTATCGCGTCCCTCTCTAGATGAATTCATTGTTTGGAGATTGTAATACTAAAATGTAACATTTAGACAATAAGGTTTTTCTTAGAAACACTACTATAGAAGCTAAATAAATAATGGTTTTAGCAAATAAACATCACGTATGTTGAGACAGAGTACATGCAAAAATATATGACACTAATAATTAACAGTTAAATATATGCACTCTCATGTATTGAGAGGAAAAATTCACGAAAACAAAAATATCACAGTTGTAATTATCAACCATCATGTATTGAATGACAAAAGTGACGTTTCTTATGAAACAACTATCATGAAATACTTCTAAATGATTTTTCTTTGAAAACAAATTCATAACAGTTATAATAGTTGACTGTAATATATGGATGAAATAAGTGACGTTTATTATGAAATAACCGTCGTGAAACACTTTCAAGGGATCTGTTTTCTAAACTTTAAACTACTCTAAATCAAAGTACCTTTTCGTAAAGCATTCATGTTAAATAACTAATGGTTATAAATAACACCTCTAAGCATTTTCTAAATATACTTAACAGTTTTAACTTAATAACCATTGTATATTTTATTATCAAATGGTTTGTATGTAAGAACAGTTAATTAAAACTTTCGAAACCTTTTCTATTCCATACACTGACTTTATGTGCCTCCTCGTTCTTAGATGATTGTCACAAGAACCAAGTACCCTTTCATTACCGTCCACTGTGCGTGGCTGATCCTATTGAATTTCCAATGCTTATAATGATGATTTGAAACCATCACTTCCATTCTATTTACACTCATCATTTTCATGTGTTTTTCCTATATTTTCTTCATCGTCCTCCTCTTTATTCTCTCAATCATTAGGATGAAATGCCATGCTGAAAAATTGTCAGAAAATCCTCTATGTCATCCTCTATTTTTTGCTCCCCCTCCCCAACCTCCACCTCCTACTCCCCCTCCCACTCCGTCTCCACCTCTTCTACCTCCGTCTCCATATCCTATGCTTCCTAAATTAGAGGCAATGATGCGGTATGCAGAACACATTAATCATGCTGTGAGGCTCGTTAGATATCTGTCGAGTATGAACAAGAAGGCCGATCTCATACTTGATGAGTATGAGATTGGCCATGATACTTGTTAGATCCCATATGTTTTGATGATAACAAAGATTGGATTAATGTTACAAAAGGTTTTAATAATAAACAAAAAGGTTTGAACAAAGTAACTAATTTTTCTGTGGTAGGCAAAACCATTACTTGAGTAGCTACTCAAGTAATGAAGAAGAACTAAAAGACAGAGAACAAAGAAAAGCATCACTGGCAGATTTTTGAAGGCATTACTTGAGTAAGCCCTCGGGTAATGAGCCTTCATTACGCGAGGGATTACTCGAGTAATGTGTGATAAATTATTCCAGAAGATCTTTGTCAAAAATTGCATGGTATTACTCGAGGGATCACTCGAGTAATCTGAAAAGTTATTTGAAACATTACTCAAGGGATCACTCGAGTAACTAGAGAAGAAATCATCTAGTAACTCTTGGCCAAGAAATGATTTACATTACTCGAGGGATTACTCAAGTAACCAGATATGAAAAAGGCACATTATTCAAGGGATCACTCGAGTAAGTTGAAATGAAAAGATTGAATTACTCGAGGGATTACTCGAGTAATCAGGTAAGCAAATAAGCAGGTACTCTCAGCCAAGATTTAGATGACGTTACTCAAGGGATTATTTGAGTAATTATAAAATAATTTGAAGCTTTACTTGAGGGGTCACTCGAGTAACCAGACAAGAAAAGAAAGACTTACTTGAGGGATCACTTGAGTAATCAAGTCTGCCAATTTTGTAAAATGAATTATTCAATGGAGTACCTAAGTAATCTGGTCAGACAACATTGACTTACTCTCTGGCTTATTTTGAAAGAAACTACTCGAGGGGTTACTTGAGTAATGGTGATGTTTACTCGAGTAACCACTCGAGTAAAAATAACCAGAATTGCGTTTTTAAATTGTTTTTGATCTATTATTCATTAATTTGTTATCTATAAGACTAATCTTTCATTGTATTAGTTTCCTAAGTATATTTACAAAGAAACAATGAAGAGGTTATGCATTGAGAGAAAAGTCAAACATATCATCTGTAACGTATGAAACGCTCACTTACCACAAATGGCTAGCTTTCAAATTCAAAGAATAGTCAAACAAAGCTGTGTAACTCTAACGGACATGTTTGAAATGTTTCCAATGGACATTACAATTTACTTATATATATGGAGCTTTCAACAAAGAACATATACAACAATAGAGAACATACCAACACACATCGATCAATATATTCTTAATGCTCTATTTCTTATATTCACTCTTTGTACTATAGTGATTATATATTTGCTCTGTGAGGGAGATTTTCATTAAAAACTGAATATTTATTATTGAGACAACTTAAGGTTGTGGAACCTTGAGTTGGGGATTTGATTACAATGTGTAAAGGGGAGCGAGTATCCAGTGAAGGAACTTCGTTGTGTAGTGAGGTGCCAAGAACCCACTAAATCTTGGAAGATATAGTGAAACTCTCAGAGAAGTTTGGAGGACTGGATGTAGGTCAAAGTGGTTATGGCCGAACCAGTATAACTCCCGGTGTATACTTCGGTGATATTTCTCCTAGCTCTTAACTGCTTTAAATTTCCAGTCAATTTTTATATACACAACAAATTTTCTGGTATCACCCAATTCACTCCCCTCTTGGGTGAAATGCTTGTACTAACAATATTAACATACTCTCAGATAACTAAGGCTACTCCTCTAGTAATGAGTAGCTTGATATATAGGGTATGGCTCTAAAAATTAGCGGTAAACCTCATGTCATCAAGCTACTCGCTACTGTTATGGTTTTTTCTTTTTTTTTTAAATTTTTGAAAAATAGAAAAATGTAATTATTTAGGCACCTATAGACCAAATAATGCTTGAAAAAGACATAGCTCACAGTTGTTAAAAAACCATGATATATGTAATCAAATGAATAACAGTTCTTATGAAACAACAATCATGTAACACTTATATCAACGCGTGGAAACAAAATGATAATTGCGTGCAGATTGCTTCTCTTCAACTTCTTACACATAAATGATGGTTCAAAATCGTCACTTCCAATCTATTTAAACTCCCTATTTTCATATATATTTTTCTTCATTTTCTTCATCATCCTCCTCTATTCTCTCAATTTTATCATAGTGAAATGGCATGCTAAAGAGTTGCTGGAGAATCCTCGACGTCTTCCTCCACTACCACCACCTGCACCTCCACCTGCACCTCCTCAACCTCCACCTCCTTCTCCTTCTCCTCCTACTCCCCAACCTCTACCTCCACCACTTTCGGCTTTGCCTACTCTCTATCTCTACTGCCTTTGCATCTACTACTGCATTGCCTCGTCCTTATAGATGATTCATCCCACTCCTCTGGGGATGATGGTTAGGTGTTTTTTTGTTCCATTTTTAGTTGTATTTTTAAAATATATATGTTAGAATTGGGCTTAGAATAAATGGGCCTAATTAATAATAATTAATATTTGATTATCTTTAATTAGGTCCCTGGTTAGTTAGTATGATTCTAGGGATTATTGTTTTGAAATTTGAAATTCCTTTTCTGCTTGATATCTCCAATATTATAGAGAGAAAATATCTAGGGTTAGGTAGACTTATCTTTTTCTCATCTATATGTACACATTATTGGTATTCAATAAGATTAGATTTTCACCAATCAATTTGCTCATGGCATTAGAGCATTAACCACCAATGTCTTTCAAAGAAGCGCTAACTCACCATCCACGAGCTTCCATGTCTGTTGACAACCAGCACACAGACATGCTGGTATCACACGGATGCTCAAAAAAAGTAAAGGCTTAATGATAGGTAATTTCAAGAGTGACGATCCTTTCCTAAATCTTGAAGAACTCCCTATGCTGCACAGGATTATGGATAGATAGTCTTTTGATAACCAAAGTAAGGATGAAAATATCACTCCCTCGATTACCTTAGCGTACGCAGGTATGTCATTTATTATAGTTCTAAGTTTTATTACAAAATCTAAGAACATATGGGTGGTTAATTCTATGGCAACAAATCATATCTCAAGCTACAAAGAATTGTTCTCCACTTTTTCTTCTTATTCTCACCATTTTCAGGGTACAAGGGATATGTCAATATCACTATTTTAGAACATATTGTTATAGAGAATGTCTTACATGTACTAGAAATACCTTGTAACATGTTGTCAATGAAGTGCTTAGTCTCTCAACTCAATTGCCTAATCTTATTCAATAAGTTTTACTGTGTTTTTCAGGACATAGTCTTGGGGAGAGAAATTAGCAGAGTTAAGGATAGTAGTGGGCTCTACTACATAGAAGGATGTTCCAATAATAAAGGTCATTTGGTTATTTCTACTTTTAATTTAGTTTCGGTGCCATAAAAAGGCATTATGTTATGGTATTCTAGACTAGGTCATCCAAGCTTTGATTATATGAAAATTCTGTTTCCTAAATCTTTGCATAAAAGTACCCCTTTTCAATATGATATTTGCTGTTTTGCTAAACAAACCCGCAACACCTATTTACCTACTAGATACCCTCACTACACCATTTACACTAATTCATAGTGATGTTTGGGGAACATCTACGATAGAAACAAATAGAAAGGCCATATGGTTTCACATTCATTGATGATCATACTTGGCTTGAGTGACTATTTTTAATAAGGGAAAAATATGAAGTTCATACAATTTTTAAAAATTTCCACGCTTTTGTTAAAACACAATTTAACACCTCTATCAAAATTTTGAGAAGAGATAATGGAAGGGAATATATTAATTCAAGTTTTCAATTATTTTGGCTGCAAAAAGTATACACTACTAAATGTTATGTGTTAACACTCCACAACAAAATGGAGTGGCTGAACGGCAAAATAGGCATATTTTGGATGTTGCATGAGCGCTCTTACTTGAAAATAATGTTCTAAACATTTTTTGGGGAGATGCAGTTCTTACAATTGCCTATCTTATTAATATTGCTGAATAAGGTTTTGAGTTTTAAAACACCTATTCAATCTTTTGTAGAAATTTTTCCAAACTCAGCATGTCAATTCTATTCTTAAACGTATTTTTGGGTGTACAGCCTTTTTTTATGATAGTGGTGGAAAATTAGATTCTCGATCTATAAAATGCATTTTCTTAGGTTATTTTCCTACTAAAAAAGGATACAAGTGTTTTTCTCTAGCCATAAAAAAATATATCACATTGAATGTGCAATTTCATGAAATACTACCATTCTATTCCAAATCATCCATTCAGGGGGAGAGTGGTAGTGAATGGCTAATTTGTTGTATAAAAGATAAAATATTTGATCAACAAATTATAATAGATGATCTAGAAATATCACTGGAATTATTGCCAGTTTTTTCTGAGCCTGAACCTACTCCAAATAACCTTCAACTTTATCTCCCAATAGCTACAAATCCAAACAGTCCTCAATGTCTTTTTCCAGTAGTTGCAAATCAAGCCACTGAAACTCCTACAAATATTTTTGAAACTTAGTTAGAATCCTCCAGTATACTTGAACATATCTCTATAAACTCACATGCTTTTAGTCCTGAACCTCATGATGGAAACAAAGATAGAAACAGCAAGAACTCAAGACAAACAAATAGCAAATGAAGAAGATTTCATTACTATTCTGACGCAAAGTCATGAAAATCAACCTGAGATTATTTTTGAGGATCTACAAGTGCTTATTGCTTTAAGAAAAGGCAAAAGGAGCTACACTTGACATTCTATTGGGAGGTATGTTTCCTATGAAAAATTGTCACATGAGTTTAGAGCATTTGTGACTACTGTCAATAAAGAAGAAATTCCAAAGACATTTCATGAGGCTATGAATGATCAGAGCTGGAAATTGGCTATTGATTAAGAGTTGAAAGCGTTGGACAAAAATAAAACTTGGAAAATCATTAAACTACTACACAGGAAGCCTATTGTAGGAAGTAAGTGGGTTTTTACAAAGAAATATGACTCGGATGGTGTTAGTAACAAATATAAGGCACGTTTGGTTGCTCAAAGATTATCAGGAAACATTTACTCCTGTGGCTAAATTCAATACTATAAATGTTTTACTCTCTCTTGCAGCTAATCTAGATTGGCTATTGTATCAGCTAGATGTCAAGAATGCTTTCCTAAATGGTACTTGAAAGAAGAGGTGTACATGGAAGTGCCATTGGGGTTGCGAAGCCCAAAAAATTCCAGTAAGTTTTGTAAACTATTTTAGTCACTGTATAGGTTAAAACAAACTCCAAGGGTCTGGTTTCAGAGATTTATACGTGAAGTAAAGAGTTTTGGGTATAAACAGTGTCAAGTTGATCATACCTTGTTTGTTAAAAACTATAATAATAAGATTACAATTTTAATTGTCTATGGGGATGACATAGTGGTGACAGGGAACGATGTAGAAGAGATTGAAAGCTGAAAAATAAGCTTGCTGCAGGATTTGAAGTAAAAGATCTAGGAAATCTAAGGTATTTTTTTTGGGTTGGAAGTTGTAAGATCATCCATAGGCATTAGCGTATCTCAGAGAAAGTAAACTTTAGATCTTGTCAAGGAAACCAGGATGCTCTTTGCAAGACCTGTAGAGACTCTAATGGAATCCAATTGTAATTTGGTAATTTGGAGATTAAACCAGATGGCAAGTTAATGAACAGGGAGATATATTAGAGATTAAAGGGAAAACTGATCTATTTATCTCATACTAGACCAGATATATCCTATCCAGTAGGGTAGTGGGTCAATTTGCTAGCAATCCTCAGAAAGAACATATCGAAGCTGTAAATAAGATTATTAGCTACCTAAAGAATACACCTGGTAGAGGAAGTTTCTTTTTAGAACACAGACAATTGAATCTAGAGATCTACACTGATAGAAATAAACGAGTACCATGGAGTAAAGAACAACATGGTGTAGAAGTCTATACTGATGCAGATTGTGCTGGATCAATATATGATATATGCTCAACTACATGGCATTGCACATTTATCTTGGGAAACCTAGTGGCCCAGAGAAGTAAAAAACAACCTGTAGTGTCAATAAGCTCTGTAGAATCATAATACAGAGCACTGACACTAGGAATCTATGAAGGAATATGGGTAGTGCGTGTTTTGAAAGAATTGAGATTAGGACCAACCACACCAATCAAGATGTGGTGTGATACAATGGAAGCCCTCAAAATGGCAAATAATCCAGTACAACATGATCGTACTAAGCATGTTGAAATTGATTGGCACTTTATTAAAGAAAAGTTTGAACAAAAGTGATTGACTTAGCTTATATACCTTCGGGGAAACAAATAGCAGATGTGATGACCAATCCTCTTATGAAGCCCAAGTTCAATGAGTTTACAAGCAAGCTGGGAATGTCCAATATCTATTCTCCAACTTGAGGGAGAGTGTTAGGACTGGGATTAGAATAAATGGGCCTAATTAATAATAGTTAATATTTGATTACCATTAATTAGGACCCTAGTTAGTTAGCATGATTCTATGGATTATTGTCTTGAAATTTGAAATCCCTTTTCTATGTGATAGCTTTGATATTATAGAGAGAGAATATCTATGGTAAGCTAGGCCTATCTTTTTCTCATCTATATGTACACATTATTGGTATTCAATAAGATTAGATTTCCAGCACTTAATTTGCTCAATATAAATATAATTACTTGGGTACCAATATAAAAAAATTAATAATATACCTCACAATTTTCTCAAAGATCCGTGATAAATCAAATAAATAATAGTTCTTACAATAAAAACCATTAACTATAACATACCTCACAGTTATCCCTTTATAATAATAAATGTGTATGACATCTAAGCCAGCCAAGCCATGTGATTTTGTGGCTCCTCTCTCATTTCACTGTTCATATGAACAGTGACGGCTTGCATTGGGCTTTGTGTCGGAGCTGTAGGTGGAGTACAAGCCATATATATTTTCTTGCACCAGAATAAAAAGGAACTTCAGTCACGTGGGCAGGCATTATATATAACAAAAGAAGGAAAAAACGAACTTCACATTTATACTCCAGTCATATTAATTACCAACAAAGGGAATTCATTTTTTGACACATTCATTTTCCTACTTTCAATTTCAATCATTATATATAATGGGAATTTATACTTTGACACATTTATTTTCCTGCTTTCAGTCAGTATATATAACCATCTGCTGAAAAAATGAACTTCACAATTATACTCCAGGCATAATAATTACAAAAAAAGGGAATTCATCTTTTGACACATTTATTTTCCTGCTGTCAATCACGTGGGTGGGCCTTATATATAACAAAAGCAGGAATAAAACGAACTTCAGCATATTCAAATGACAAACGAACTTCAGCCATATATATTTTCCTCACGCCCAAACATTCTAATCAAATCCTTTCAGTTGGGGTTCTCTCTCATTTCTATTTGTTTTTCAAATTGTTTCTGTCTTCATCCTTTGCCAAAATTACAAAATGGTGGGACCATACAGTCACCTTGACAGCATCAAACCTGGGTTAACAACTTGGAGAATAATGGTTAAGGTGGATCATTCATTTCCTAGGACTGATTATGACTTGTATAAGTTGGATTTATGCTACCCAAAGATGGTTTTATCTGTTGACCTTATTGTATTCGATGAGAAGGTATGTGCTTCTTATAATATGTGTTAATGTATTTATGTTGTTCTGTAGGTATTTCATATCTGCATGTTGTTCTGTATAATATAAATCTATGTGTTTTGTTTATCTGATTTTCTGTTTTTTGATTTGCATTGCAGACCACAGGGCTCACGAATGCTCCTTCGTATGGGTACTGATGAGGTGATTGATCGGTTTGCCAACGTTTTGACACCAAGAAAGGTTTTTTACTTGAAAAACTTCATCGTTGGGGAGGGTGGTCAAGGCATTCATGACAAGTATCATGTTGTGGTCCTCACAAACACAACAGTCCAGGAGTATATTGTCGATACGCCTGAACATGGTTTCAAAATGGTAGATGTTGTTGATATCCGAAAGGGTTTGCTGCATTCGTCATGTGCCTCAGGTATTAATGAGTTTTTGTATTCACAATGTGTGAGAGGTTATTTACATTTGTTCGTCATACCATTGTTTACTACTTCTGATCTATTGGAGAAAACAGATATCTGTGGTCTTCTTTCTTCTTCTATTAAGTTTTCTTGGGAAAGAATCCATGGCCTCATAACACAGGAGATAAGTTTCCAGCTGGAGGACAAGCAGTTGAGTAATTGTACTGAAAATTTTGTATGAATATGCTAACATTGATAGGGTGATTCTAACTATTACTGCATCTGCTCAGTGGCAATAGGTTAAGTGTGCGATTGCAAGGTGACAGTGCTGGGAATCTCACTTGGTGTTGATTGTTCAGTATGGTCTTATTAGGAAGGAAGGAGGTACTCCTATTACACACTACTATGACTTGTGAACTACATTCATTAAATTAATTATTGAAAAAGGGTCATTTGATTGCCTTTGCAGATGAGGTGACTATTGGAAACTTCAACTACGCAACTCGGATTTTCTGGAACCCAACATTTAATGACATCCTATGAGGAGAGAAATACTTGCAAGAGCATGGAGGGCATGAAGGAGTAGGTTGGCAGCCACTTAGTGTGTAGTAGTAATTTCTAAGACTAATGTCATGTTAAGCAAGCGTAGATGCTAGAAGTGTGGAATGTTCTTTTGTGGTTAACATATTCAGTGTATGTTTAAAAAACTTACTATCTTTGGTCTTTTGTTGTAATAGTTTTTCTATTGGGTTTGTGCTGGGAATCTCGCTGATGGGAGGAGTGTTCTTTGTAGTAGTGTAACTGGGTGGCTGGAAAAAGTGTTATGTGAAGCTTTTATTTCAATGAAGTAAAACTATTAGTTCATTCAATCCAGATAAACATGTTTGGGATTGAAAAAGTTATTTTCCAACCCAAACGAATATAAAACTGACTACTGTTGCCAAAATAGAAAAAAGAGATATAACATAAGCCAGCAAATCCCTAACACTAAGGGATACTTTGTGGAGTACTGAGGACTTAATAATCATTCAAAAACAGTTTTTGTAATCAGACCAATTCGAAAGAACTTGTAATTAATAACAGAGCAAAGTTCTGACTATTGTTGCCAAATGGAAAATAGTGAGATACAACAAATGCCAACACATCCACATGTTAGGGATAAAATAGCTACAAGGTAGTTGGTTATTCAAACCAGAGAGGAATGCCACCCCTTGGGGTTGATAAATAGAGTTCTGTCACTATGTCATTTTTTAGAAAGAAGGCTGTTGGGTTTTGAGTACATAGCTGTAAAGTATGTCAGAGCAGATAGTTCTGAAGTGTGTCAATTTGAAAAACAAATAGAAATGAGAGAGAACCCTGGACATATAAATAATCAACCCTGGACACCTATAATGTCACTGCGTCATTTTTATATCTTATTGTAATTAAACAAATGCTCAAACAGCCAGCCAAGCCACAAGGTACCAATAAACCCTAAACCCTAATAGAGATCTGTCAGTAAATCAATTCATGACAAATTAGTTTGACTCCTTCTTTCAAAATCATTTGACACCGTTTGTGGGATAAAACAGAATCGATTCATGACAAATTAGTTGGTTTTCTATACTTAAATGGAAAATTATCCCACATGGAAGGTTGATCATTGGAATAGAGATCTGTCAGTAAATCAATTTTTGAGATATGGCGCCAGTTGGGTATTGATTACATAGCTTGACAGTTGGTCAGAACAGATAGTTCTGAACTGACATATCTTTGAAGATAACTGGAGTTTAGTGACTGAAAAGTTTGTACCTTTTCGTAACTCGAGGTGGGTGCTAAATGTAGTACCTTAGATTTTGATCCGTTGGGTGTTTGTTTTCATTATTGGATAACTGTTTTGTTTAATCCAATGGGTGCCTCCCAAACGTGACAGGTGCGCAGAGGGGAAGGAGGCTATTTAACCTGCATGTCTTTTGACCAATGGGTATAGTCATCGGCTATTAGGTAAGAGTTTATATTGGATTAGTTTTTTTTGCTTTTTAAGGTTATAAGTGTGGAAGGGCATCATTGTGTGGGCTGCCATTCTGACTCCATCTGCCAGTGGCTGAGTTAGATAATCTAACACTAAAACTAATTCATCATATAGGGCATGCGATGGGGTGAATGTTGGCAAGAGAATGCAAGCATTTCCCTAGAAATATCCTTTTGGTCCTCCCTTCGTTTGATCTTTGTCAAATCTGAGACTCTCGAAATCCATAATCAAAACAATGAACAATAAGCGTCTTTGATAGGTAGATGAACCAAAACTGCCCCAAAAATAAAGATAATAAGCTATATGTCCTTAAGAAAACCTATCTTAAAGAAAACCTATCAAGAAGGAAGCCATTAAGCTACCTTGATATTAGGTAATTGTGCCAATTGCAAGACGGTTATCATCAAGCATATGCCCTGTCAAGATTAAAAGTATATTTCACAACTGAACATCACAAAATCAGAAGTAAGCTATAGATACTCAACAATAAATTGAAGCAACAAACATCAAGTTAAGAAGCCAGTTCATCCCTATATTTTGCTGTTGCGGCATTTGAAGACTCCTAGAAAAAAATGGGGTGCCGTCATATATTTTTTTGGATCCACATGATATTGAAAGTAGAAAAAATGAGGCAATATGGTATTCAAATTAATGATTTCAAAGATGAGTTAAAAACGAGGAATAAATCTCCAATAAGGGCAAAACATAAGAATATCAGAGAATGAAAATCTGTTCACCATAAATCTCCAAGATCTTGGATCCTTTTTTAAGAATAAGTAATTTACCAGGGAATGAAAATCTATTCACCATAAAATGAACAGTTAAAAGTAAGAGGAAACATAGAATATAAAATCACCATGCAAAAATAATGTAAGATTGTAAATGGGTAAAAGCATGCCTCCAACTAAAATTATGCTCAAAACACTTCTTAATTGCTCCAAACAACAAACAAGACATGCAAATGACCATGAATTACAGCTAATAGGCTTGTAAGGGTTGAATCATTTGACAAAAGGGGGAGAAAACATTTCATCAAAAACCATGAACTTTGAGACAGATATAGGTTGTATAAAAAAACCTCATTATAGCAATCATCAGTCTGCTCAGGGGCAGTCAAATCTGACCATAGTCAATCAAATGCAACTGTCCCAACAGCCTTCAACCAAAAAAATGCCAAGGAGTAGTCTATAAGTGGGTGAAATGGAGCATAAAATAGAATTTGTACTGCAATGGATGACCTAGAATTAACCATCTGTAAATAATCTAATTGGAGATCAACAAATGTATATATGTCCTAACTATGACATGCCCAAAATTTTTAAGAATCGTGCAATCAATGAAATCATGCTTACCCCGTTTCCGGTGCAAATCCTTTAAAATACATTTCTTATGTAAATGTAAATTTGATCATTGAAGAAAAGAAAACCAAAACAATCTTGCCAGATTGAAATCATATTTAAACCTAGAATCATCCTGCATATAGAATTAAAACTAATAGTATTTGAAAAAAATGAATAGTCTACATTGGTACCTTCCCTGATAATCTAAGGAAGTTTAGTATAATGATAACAATAATAATAATGATGGCGATGAACTAATGGCGATGACCCCGTATGACTAATGATAAAAAAAATAATAACAACAAAGCTATGTGGTTTTCACAACAATTATATAATATAAAAGAAACTCAAAAAACTGTTGACTATATCGCAGAACTAATATATTAACTTTTACCTATTGTACTAGCATAAAAAGAAAATAACCTATATCAGCAACTAAAAGCCTAATAGCATTAAACTTAACGTGAAATAATACATACAAGTTAGATCAACATGGGGCAAACTAAGTGACAGAAACTGCAATCATCAGCAAAACCATTTGGAAAGCACAGATTCTTTTTTTTTTTAAAATGACAAGTTAACTAAACAAATGGGTAAACATGCATAAGAAACGGAAACCAAAGGCATAAGCATATTATCCACTGGCACCACCTCGGATCAATCAGTGATTAAATGATGTCCATAAAATACCTGGCATTTTGTATGCAAGGGGAAAAGGCACAAATCACTTTCAATTAAAACAATACTTGTGAAGGGGCAAAAAAATGATTGTGTTTCAACAGAAACATGTTGCAAAAGAACTCACCAACTCCATAGCCCATTATCAGCCAAAAAAAATATCCTTTTGGTCCTCCCCTCTTTTGATCTTTGTCAAATCTGAGACACTAGAAATCCATAATCAAAACAATGAACAATAAGCATCTTTGATAGGTAGATGAACCAAACTGCCCCAAAAATAAAGATAATAAGCTATATGCCCTTAAGAAAACCTATCTTAAAGAAAACCTATCAAGAAGGAAGCCATTAAGCTACCTTGATATTAGGTAATTGTGCCAATTGCAAGACGGTTATCATCAAGCATATGCCCTGTCAAGATTAAAAGCTTATTTCACAACTGATTTGCGAAAAATCAAAAGTCAGCTATAGATTCTCATCAGTAAATTGTAACATAAGCCAAGTAATCTTGTGATTGGAGTTTGCGAGACAATGATCGTAAAAGGCCTCATTATAGCAATAATCAGTCTGCTCAGGGGCAGTCAAATCTGTAGCTTCTCGATTAAATGTCAACAATGCTATGTGGTTTTAACCATAATTATATAATATAAAAGACAGTAAAAAAACTGTTGACTATATCGCAGAACTAATATTTTAACTTTTACCTATTGCACTAGCATAAAAAGAAAATAACCTATATCAGCAACTAAAAGCTTAATAGCATTAAACTTAACGTGAAATAAGACATACAAGTTAGATCAACATGGGGCAAACTAAGTGACAGAAACTGCAATCATCAGCAAAACCATTTGGGAAGCACATATGCTTTTTTTTAAAAAAAATGACAAGTTAACTAAATAAATGGGTAAACATGCATAAGAAACGGAAACCAAAGGCATAAGCATATTATCCACTGGCACCACCTCGGATCAATCAGTGGTTAAATGATGTCCATAAAATACCTGGCATTTTGTATGCAAGGGGAAAAGGCACAAATCACTTTCAATTAAAACAATACTTGTGAAGGGGCAAAAAAATGAGCAAGGTTTCAACAGAAACATGTTGCAAAAGAACTCACCAACTCCATAGCCCATTATCAGCCAAAGAAAATATCCTTTTGGTCCTCCCTTCTTTTGATCTTTGTCAAATCTGAGACACTAGAAATCCATAATCAAATCAATGAACAATAAACATCTTTGATAGGTAGATGAACCAAACTACCCCAAAAGTAAAGATAATAAGCTATATGCCCTTCAGGAAACCTATCTTAAAGAAAACCTATCAAGAAGGAAGCCATTAAGCTACCTTGATATTAGGTACTTGTGCCAATTGCTAGACGGTTATCATCAAGCATATGCCCTGTCAAGATTAAAAACTTATTTCACAACTGAACATCACAAAATCAAAAGTCAGCTCTAGATTCTCATCAGTAAATTGTAGCCACAAACATCAAGATAATAAGCCAGTTCATCCCTATATTTTGTTGTTGCGTTATTTGAAGACTCCTAGAAAAAAAAGGTGTGCCGTCATTTTTTTTTGGATCCACATGATATTGAAATTAGAAAAAATGAGTTCTCATATCAGAAGCATAGACACAGCATGAATACTGGAAATTATGTTTATCTCCTGCAATGATTTAAGAGTATAACAACACAACTCGAACCACCAATTTTGCAAACAAATCAATAAACCTAAAATGTGCAGCAGAGGTTTAGAGCCAATGATTTGCAATTTGTTTAGCGAAGGCCAATCACCAAGTTATGCAAAATTAAACATAATAATCATAAAGTACTTCACTGTAGAGTCAGCAAAATTACACATGCAAGCAAGGTTTAGAGCCATGGTGTAAGTTATTATCCATCAAAACGTAATACAGAAAAGTAACATTGTTTAAAAAGTATCTAATCACAGATAGTTTCAGCTACAACTCACTGCACAGAAAGCATAAAACATTGGCTGTTGAATTACGGTTCAAGTGTGATAAGCATCCAAGGTTCAAGTCTTAGCTTATGCTAGCTGATATGCTGAAAAGCTTCACCATAGACTATAAAATAGGAATAGGAAGACTAAATTAAGCTTAAAAAAAGTGTTTTTTACTCCTAAAAAACATAGCCATCTCAGTAGTAAACAAAGACCCCAAACACAAGGCATCTTAATAGATTAATTAGCCCCACAACATACCTTAGTGCTGCAAGTTCAGAGGTCTGCATCTGAATACCAAAGGAACGTGCTTGCAACATTGTAATAAGAATCTAATTGAGAATCCTCAATGGCGGACTTAGTCTGCATCTGAGAGGTGTTTTTTGGAAGAGTAATTAAAAGAATTTGTATTGAATATACAAATTAAAGGAATTTGCAACATGCACACAAGTTCATATATGTTTTATGGAAAAGAATTTTACAACAGAGGTAAATACCACTGATTGATCACCAAATCAGAGAAAGAAAAATATGCAATTATCAAATCACGGCAGACAAATATAACCTCCAAATTCGACAAGTAAATAATCTAAGTGGCTAACCATTTGTATTGGACAAGCCGACGTACACGATCTTCCAGTTATTGCACTTCTTCAAGTCTTGCATTGAAGAGGAAAGAAATGATTATGATATTGAAATAGGAGTAGACCTACAATGCACATGAAGAACACAAACAAAGATTCAGAAACGAACGGGAAATAGATGAAATAGGGAAAGGAAAGGGGAAAATTTTTAAGTGCAAACAGTATTAGACCTATATGCTCTCACCTTCAGTCTCGCATAGTCAGGCTTGCCGGCGACGACGTGGTCAAGGAAAGGAAAGGGGAATAGGAAAATTGAAATGTGTTTTCCTGGGCATGGGTCCTTATTGCTTGGTGAGCGAAGGAGTGAGGGATGGTGATGCGTAGCTGAAGTCTGAGAAGATAAGGAGGACAAACCTCCATGGATGCTGATGAATTGCCAAATTAGGGTCTGGATCTTTGTCTGGGCAGATGAGGGATTGAGTGAATGCCAATTATAGTGTCAGATCGGGATTGAGGAGTGGGCATCGGTGAGAGGTGTCTAAGCTTTTTTTTGCCAGGTGGAGGGGTGACTAAGCTAGGTAAATGATTAAACGAGTAAGATTGATGCACGGGCAGTGGAAGTGGAAAATAAAAAATAAATAAATAAATGTGTGGTTTTTTTAACTTTATTTAGTGAGAGTCAGGGGTTGGGTTTCTCTCATTGTCTCCTTTCTCATTTTCTTCTCATAATCTCATATCTATCGTTAGATTAAAACAATATATGGTTCAAATTTAATCTTTTATAAACTTATTTCTATAAACATAAATAAGTAAATTTAAACCCTTAAAATATAATCTATACCATTTATAATTGCAATCCATAAAAAATAAATAAATTTTAATTTATAAAATATAATAATAATAATTTTATAGAATATTAAATCTAACTCATCCATTTCATGATCTAAGAGTGGAGATAAGATTATGAGAAGATAATGAGAAAGAGGACAATGAGAGTATCTTCTCACGAGAATCAGATGTCCTTATTTTTTTTTGGTTATGGCATTTAATTTCCTGGTCAAAATTTTAGCTATGGCATTAGGTTATTGAATTTTTTTAATAGAAATTTTCTTGCTTTTATTTTTTTAACTGTATTTAATCTTGATGTGAGAATCAGATGTCCTTATTTTTTTTGGTTATGTCATTTAATTTCCTGGTCAAAAGTTTAGCTATGGCATTAGGTTCTTGAATTTATTTAATAGAAATTTTCTTGCTTTTATTTATAATAAATAATTGTTAGCCATATATTTGTTCTTCAAGTTGGATAGTAGAGTTATTTTTTTGATAGAGTGGTACCATCTTTTTAAACAAAATTATTTGGTCATTTTTGCCCTCATGAAAATCACAATTTGGCAATTTTCCCATTATGAAGGGAGGTTAAAAGTAGGTGAGTTGATGTATCTTTTGTTGTTAATTAATAGCAATA
The DNA here is from genome assembly GCA_963210345.1 of Inga oerstediana. NCBI lineage: Eukaryota > Viridiplantae > Streptophyta > Magnoliopsida > Fabales > Fabaceae > Inga > Inga oerstediana. Next base: position 33,731,024 of record OY723409.1, read on the forward strand.
AGTTTAATCCTTTGTATGTAATGACTCTTATGTTTGGTTATGATTGTAGTCCCTGCTGAGATGTGATTTAATTCTCCCAATATAATAGCAGTAAGTTTATGATTGTATCCTTTGTATTAGATCTTTAACATATTGGTGTGATCTAATTCAGGTTACAGAAGAATCCATTTGTAACATCAAGCAAAATTCACCATTATCAAATTTATTACAACAAACCAAACTAATAATTTGGGATGAAGCACCTATGGTCCAACGACATTGTATTGAGGCATTTGATCGCACCTTGAGGGATGTTATGCAATGCAACCGTCCGTTTGGTGGAAAGTGCATTTTGTTTGGTGGTGATTTTCATCAAATCCTTCCTGTGATACCCAAAGGGACTCATGCTGATATTGTTAATGCATGTATTAGTTCATCGTTTCTATGGGAGCATTGTAAAATATTTCAATTGACAAAAAACATGCGTTTGACATCATCGTCAAATGAACAGCAAGCCGAGGAGCTGAGGATGTTTTCTCAGTGGTTATTGGATGTTGGCGATGGTAAGTTGGGTTTGCCACACGATGGTGTTGCAGAAATTGATATACTAGAGAAATTATTAATCCGGCATTATGTAGATCCCATTGAAGCCATTGCATCTGCCACTTATCCAGATCTGTTGGATAATTTAGGCAACACTAATTATTTCAATGATAGGGCCACTCTAGCTCCTACAGTTGAGGTTGTCAATCAGGTAAATGAGTACATGTGTTTGTTATTGCCTGGTGAGTCAGTTGACTTTCTTAGCTGTGATGCTGTTTGCAAGACATATCAAGACCATGAAGGAGTCGAAGATCTCTATACTCCTGAGCTATTGAACAACATAAATTGCTCAGGGTTACCAGTACACAAGATCTCTCTAAAGGTTAGGACACCTATAATATTGTTGAGGAACATTGATCAGGCAGCTGGACTATGTAATGGTACACGTTTACGTGTGACACAACTTGGTCAATCTATCTTAGAGGCAGTGACGCTTAATGGGTCAAGACCTAACGAAAAGGTTTTGATTCATAGGATGGATATGAATCCTTCAGACAATCGCTTGCCGGTTCGAATGAGGAGGAGGCAGTTTCCTATATCGATTTCATTTGCGATGACCATCAACAAAAGCCAGGGGCAATCATTACGATGTGTGGGTATATATTTACCGAAGCCTGTTTTCACACATGGACAGTTGTATGTTGCACTTTCAAGAGTTAGGAGTATGGGGGGCTTGAAGATTTTATTACATGATGATGGTATGACATCCAAAAATGCAACAACTAATGTTGTGTATAAGGTGTTTAGGAACCTGACATAACATAGTTAATGAGGGTGTATGAAACACAAATGTTTAGGTTAGTTACTTCGTGGAATGTTTTTGTAATGAGGATGTCATGTATTTGAGGTGAACATATTTTGTGTACCCACTTGGTTGTATGCTTGTATTTGAAGAAAATGCTTCCCGCGCATCGCGCGGGGGAGTAAATGCTAGTTAGAAAATAATAGTGATAAAAGTAATACAATAATTAACGATTCTTACAATAGCACCGTTAATATATGTTTTTTATGAGCCATACTTAATGTCTTAATAATTAACGGTTCTTATGTAACACCCTAATTTTTATCACTAATATTCCCTTTATGTAATGAGACATTTAATGGGATAAAATGGTGAATTAAAGGGTATGAGAAATTTGTATACAAAAATGGAATTTATTGAAATTGCAAGTATATGCTGTTTCACTTCTTCCAGTGAGGCAGTGAGTATATCATATGGTGGTGGATGACCAAATAAAGATCAAAAATTGTGAAATTTGACAAGGAGAAAGTAGACATTCTAAGCTTTGATTTGATAGGTAATGGGTAATTTTTGGAGCTGTATACAAAAAGATATGTATTTTTGAAGTTTACCGAGTGAAACTGGAAAGTTTTTGGAACAACGTCCAAAGAATTTAATTTTGGGAATTGTGTGCTTCCATTTGTATAAAGGTTATGTTTTTCCTTGAAGCTAGACTTGATAAGGGTTCTATAGCCTTTAGAATTACTCCAATTCGATGGCTACAAATTTAGTTATGATTTTTCAAAGTTTGGGTAGAAAATATGCTAGAATTTCCAATTAATCTGAAAATTATAATGGGTTAAGGTGCAAAAATACACATGTGATTTTTCTCAAAGTGTGCCCAACAGCAAATGTTTTTTTTAGATGCAAAAGAAATTACGTGGTTACAAAATAGGTGCAAAAGTCACATTTTCTGTTAAAAGGAAAACATTGACCATGAAATAGAAGTTTGTTGACTAATTGTGATGATATGGATGATGACTTGGCAGGTGAAGTGTCTAAGTAAGAAATAAATGTTGAGAGAAATAAAATAAAAGGCAGTTAAATCAATAGGTTTTAAGTGTTGCATGTGTAGCTGGTTAATGAAAGAGTTGATCGAGAAGAGGGAATCATTGTAGGTGGTGACAGTAGTGCCGGAGGTGAGGGAAAGTCAGTCGCTAGGGCAATTTCTAGGTTAGAATGACTCAGAGAGCGAGGGGTGAGGGAGTTCGGCTGGGATTGATGGAGAAGAGGAAATCGGCATTAGAGGTGGTAGTGGTGACAGAGGCGATAAATAATCAGTGGATTTGAGTTCGTTAGAGGGTGAAATTCTTGCCTTCAAGGTTCAGATTCCATACGCCTATATCTCTATTTTAATCCAACCTTTTCTTGATCTGATTATGGTTATTATCTTTGGCTATTACATATGTGTAGGGAAAAGATTTTCATTTGAGTTATAATGGACTATTCTTTGATCTTTTGGCTGTACGAATCTGTTATATTTTGCAAATAATTTTTTAGTCTATGAAAATGCTAAGAATATACAAGTTCTCTTGATCAATCTATGTAAATACTTTTGATGTTCAGTGAATGCAAGTAAATTTTCATTCTTTTCCACGACTTCTGGGCAAATTTGATACAAATGCCTACTTATCAACCCATTCTACATCTTCATGAGCAGCTTTGCAAATTAATCTCCCTTTACTTTTTTGGACCCAGTTTTGTCCCCATCCCTGGCACGAAACATCTACCTTCCTTTGGAAGGAAACGTTCTTCCTTAGTTGCTGTCCATTTGTTCCCCTTCTGACTTGATATCGCTTCCTTCCTTCTCTGATTCAATTTTGTTTTGTTTGCCCTCTAATTTGATTTTGGTGTCACTATGCTTCCTTCAACCTCACTCTCATCCGATGTTGTTTCAATTTTTTCCCAAGTAGTTGATACTTTTCGCCCTCAGCTCAGTTTGCCTACGTTTTAAATATGATTTTTTCAATTTTTTTAACAGTAAAGTATTCTAGTCAACAACTGCACCTGCCTAGTCACCAACCATGTTGTCACAATTAGTCAACAAACTTCTATTTCTTGCTCAACATTTCCTTTTTAATAGAAAATGTGATTTTTGCACCTATTTTATAACCACATAGTTACTTTTGCACCTAAAAATAGCATTTGTTGTTAGGTGCACTTTGAGAAAATTCACATGTGTATTTTTTCACCTTAACCCTTAAATAATTATGGGATAATTAGAAAATGTTATAAAAACATCATCCTCCCCTTCCATGCTTCATAAAACCATCATCAATGGAGAAATAATAGAGAGAGAAGGAGGAGCAAATCTTGCCAGGTAAGTCGATTTCTTTGGTGATTTATCTCCTAACTTGTGTAATCCTTATTCTAAGCTTGCTTTCTACATGATTTAAGTTGTTTGAAATAGAAATTTAGAGTTTTTGGCAGCTATGGATTTTGGCCAAGAAGGAAGAGCCATAAGGAAGAAGAGGTAACTTCTTAAACTTCAAATATTAGTTGTTTTGGCTACTGTGAGCAATTTAATCAGTGAATTTCTACTAGATTTGCTCTTATTAAAAATTTGGGAAAAGTTGTGTCATAGGCGTTATGCTACCAAAATTGCATATAAATGGTGGTTTTAACGTAATTAAATTGTTAATAAAGTGGTTAGGAGTAGAAAGGAGAAAGTGTGCAGAGTCAACATTGGAATACCCCAAATTTCTTAGGAGAATCCTAGGTTTTGGTTAGGGCTAATTCAGGGGGTTAAGGCTAGATTTTTTATGTTCTGATGATTCTATTAAGTTCAAGAAGGAAAATTAGGTGGGGATACAGTTGATCACTTTTCCAGAAAAGCCTTAGAAAGCATAATTACCAAAATGCCCCTGCAACCTTGAAATAGATGTTGCCAAGGGTATTCTGGTCTTTTGGTAGTGAATTTGGTAATTCCAAGTCCAGAAACGGATTTCTTGGGCGAAACTATGTTAGAACAGCCTAGGTCAGAATATCAGGTAAAGTACGGTCGAATCGAGTATGGTGCGGCCGGACGGGGTCCCCAGGGGCATTTTGGTAAATTTTCACAATAGACTCATATAACCACTAAAAACACTATGGAAGTGCCAAGAATAGTACATGAACGTGTTTGAACCTAATTCTTGTACAATTGACATTTTAGGACGAAGTTGAGAGCCCAGTCATTGGCAAGCTTTACGAGGCACGCGTTTCGAGGCGAAAAAGGGTTAAGGTGGTAACTATAACCTCTTATATACTATGTAATTATTGATATGCTGTATGTTACTATATTCTGTGATATGAACACGATGCCTGTGGTATGTTACCTAGCTATGGTTAGATACCCAGCTTAGGTACGCCTGGGGTACATTAAGCAGTTGTGGTTAGGGGTCCAGTTGAGGTACACGTAGGGGATCCAAATAGCAATTTGGCCCTAAGCTTTGTGTATACTCATGCTATGATATGAATTTTTATTTTACATTATATGATGCATTGCATCTTAATTCTCACATTTTGTATGTTGGTTATATGTTATTACTGGGATTCCTCAGAATCTCATTCTTTTTTTAAAAAATGATAATATGCCAGTGGGAACCAGCAGATCCAAAGGAAACATTGTAGACATAGGGAACTGTCGGGCATGGATCTCGAGGTGAGGATATATGGTTATATATAGTCGTTATTTTGAATATTTTGTATAAAATTGTAAATATTATCAAACCCTGCGGGGTAAACATGTGATGTAATTAAGTACCATGTATTAATATATTAATATATTTACACTATTCATGTGTTGCTCACTGGACTACGTGCAAACACTCTGAAAATATGGAAAATAAGATAAGGGCATGACATATTACTAACTAATCGTTATGTATAGTCTTAAATACTAATTAACTAGTTTGTTTGTAGAACATCCAATCAATCTGACATTTATAAACTTTCACACTCAAAAGCTAGCTCTCTTTTCAGTCACCTTGGCGCTATTCTCCATATCCCTCACTGTTGTTCCTTACCACCATTTCTGCCAAACACAACCATTTTCTCAAAAATTTCTATTAACCGAGTTGTGCATACATTAGTGAGAGCTTTGTATTATCTCCAAAAGGTGTTCGTTCAACGTTAGGTTTTTCATCCTTCAACTTTAGGGTCTATATAAGGTTCATAACTTTTATTAATTATACATTTTGGTGCATTTATTCTGAGCAGATAACTATTGAGTTTTTATTAGGGCAATTTTTTCTAAATGATTTATGTTAGATGAGGGATATGGATAGTAGTGGATGTCTGTCGATCGGCCATCCAAAGACTATTACGATGGGGTAGCAGATTTTCTTGACTTTGCATGTGTATAAAGCCCCCTAAATGACAATATGATTCTTAGCTCCTATATAAAGTTGGGCAATGTGCAATGGTTTGATTGAAAAACTTGTGAGACGTACTTAGTGATAAATGAAATTGATCATACATATACATGTTGGACGAGACATAGGGAGACAAGTAGTAGGGTTAAGCATAGGGAAAGGCATGTAACACCTGATTTTGGCACAAGTTCATTTGAGAATGATATATCTATAAAGAAGTTGCTAAATTCTATGCCATCCACTTAAAAAATGTAAGTGATATTGGGCTTCCCTTGTCTAAGCATGAGGGAAGGACTAGTAAGGAAGGGATTAAGGGCATAAAAGTAGTGACTATTTTAAACCAACAGTTGGAGCAACCATAGCTATATGTGTAGTACAACTCCAAGGAGGTTGATGAGTAAGTAGACAAGTATATGGATCAATTTAAGAGAGATAATCCTTACAAAAGAGATAGTTGGTATGCCAAACAACATAATAAATATTTTACAATATGGTTTAAAGATAAAGTACTTGACAAGTATAGAGTTGATCATAAATCAATTCCTAGGAATTTGAAGTTTTTAGCATATGGTCTAAGCAAACAAATGGCATCTTACACAAGTTATATCATCAATGGGTTCATCTTTTACACCAAAGAGCAAGATGATCAAAGTAAAATGCAAAATAGTGGTGTAATTCTTGTAGCTAACACCATGCATAAATAGAGTGCCAAAGATAAAAATCCTATATATGTGAATATATCATACTTTGAGGTGATTGAGCACATCTAGGAGTTGGATTATATCATCTTGCAGGTTCTTATATTCAGCTGTAAGTGGGTTCACAATAATAATGGCTTGAGAATTGTTGACTTAGTGTTAAAACAATTGAATTTGAACAACCAAGGGTATAAAGAAGAGACTTTCATTTTGCGTTCATAGGCTTTAGAAGTTTTCAACATTCGTGATCCTTTTATATATAGATGGTCTATTGTTTTGTTGACAAATATAGTAAATAATGAAGACAGGGTTTATGGAGACAATGTAGTTGATGATGATCTATTTAATAGGACACTAATTGAAACATTAAATTTCGTTGAAGAAGATGCTTTGTAAGTTAGGCACAATCACAATGAAGTCATTTGGATTTTGAAGAGGAGAAAATTATTGCTTGGCAAGAAGAGAAAAATTCATGCTAAGAAGATTATCTTACAAAAATTTAAGATTAAGAAAAGAAAAAAAGACACTTAACTACACTCGACCATTTTGTTTCTTGCTTTTATTTTAATTTGTTGCTATTGGTTTGTGTGTTGATAATGTGTATTTTGCTTTTTAGCTATGTTTTAATTAAGTTGATGTTGCTGCTTTGTGTTTTGACTAGTTTCCTGCTATTGGCTTAGTTTAATTTCTATATTTTGACTGTGTATTATTGTTTCTTTATGTGTTATATATATGAAAGCAGGGAGAAATTGAACGTAGAACCCCTTATCTTTTTAAGAAAAAGTGTTGCATCAATACTTAACTGTTATTAGGTACTAGCCATTATGTGTGTTTCTAAAATACTTAGCGAGTATTTTATAAGAACCATTAAATATATTATCAAGCCTCAATACATGACGGGTGTTGTATTTGAATAGTTATATATATATATTCACTTTTATTTAAACATGTTTCTACTTCTCCATTTTATTTATCAAGGCACTTTTATTAAGTCAAATGTAACACACCAACCTCAAAACCCCATTACTCTGTTTGAAATTTCTGGCTATCAAGAGTCATTTTCAGTCAAACCACACTGTACAAGCCATTGCCAGACTTCTCAGCAATAGTTGTGTGAGTTGCTTCACTTGCCCTAACTCATGTTTTCATTTGGGAGGCTGGCTAGGTCACATTCCTTTACTAGTCTGTTCTTCTTATTTGTACGTATGAATTTCTTTCTCCATTATGCACTCTCCATTATTCACTTCATGTTGTGTAGTTAGGTTTTGACCTTAGTCGTGCTCTTTTTTTTTTTGGGAAAACCCATTGATCTGATTGAATGTTCCTCTCCTATTATAGGAAGTTGTCAAAGATTTAGAAAGATTTGACTATGTATAACCAAAACATAGTTGATTTGATATTTTGTAACCAAGTTAAGCTTTAAAAAATTGAAAATATGAGATTAGTCCTAGACTTTTTAGTGGAGGAATTTACATGGTGGCCATATGCTAGATTATTTAGAGGTAAGAGCAAAATATTTTATGCAGAAAAGGAATTGGGTGTACTACTTGATGATTATCTGGATATAGAGATAGAGAATCTTATAATATATGTATGAGATGAAGTTTCTGAGCTAGTTGGACTTGGCTGTATAATAGAATAGAACCTCCCATATCGAGTATAACCATGCAATTTGGGATAGACCAAGACATTCCTAGCTTTGTGGCTAGAATTAATGGCACTCCTGACGTATATGAAAAATAATGTAGCTTTTTTACCTATTGCTTGTGCATCTTTACATGAAGTAAGCAAGGCAAACAATGAGGGGGTGAAAAAGAATGAATATCCCTACCCTAAAGGGTACAAGGGGTAAAAAGTTATATTATTATTGATATAGGTCAGGGGTGCCGTTGATTGTAACCACAAAACAAGGAATGTCTTGATCTATCCCAAATTGCATGGTTATACTTGATGTGGGAGATTCTGTTCCATTATACAGTCAAGTCCAACTAACTCATAAACCCTATCTCATGCATATATATTCTGATTTTCATATTTATATTATGATATTTGCTCATGTTTTTATATTTGCTTAGTTTTATTATATATATTCTTATTTTCCTATTTATATTATCTTTTTACAGTTAAAGGATATGTGATGGGAACTCTGGTAGTATACATGATCTATGGACAATCTATAACTAAGACATTGGAGAATAATGTAGAATTTTTTATTAATAATTTTTTTAGAATTCAAAAAATTATAAAATAGGATTTATGGACAATCTACAACAAAGGCATTGGAGAATATTATATAATTTTTTATTAATAAATTTTCTTCTAGAATTTAAAAAATTATAAAATAGGTTCTATTGTGAGAATGCTTAAGTAATTAAATTTTCTTAAATTGTATGATATTTATCTATAATGTATTGAAGAATACAATAAATATTTTTTATTTAATATTATTATCTTGTTATTATATTGTGCCTTATATAATAATATTAACAGCAAACTAAATAAAAATAAATAAAAATAATAAAAAATAAAGGCAATACAATTCATTAAATTTATTAACAAAGAACAGTTATGTATGCTCTAAATACGTTACGGTTCGGAACCATTATACATTTGAGCGGAGCATATATAGCACCCGTATATATCACAGTTCGGAACTGTTATATATGACAGATAATAATTGTCATAAAAGGCATTTTCTATACTAGTAGGTGTTAGGTTAAATTTAACCGTGCTCACATTTTTACTCTCATTTTGAATGTTCATAAGTATTTTTGCACATACAAAAAGTATATGGTGCTAAATGCACTTTGGATAAAAGTTCATAGGTATTTTTGCACCTTAAGCCTAATATTTCAGCATTGTTAGGCATTAGAGCAGCACTGTGTTGGATTATCAGTGATTCTTCTATAGCATCTCATTTGCAACAAAAGTTAGAAATCATATGCATTCAAAATCAGTTTTTTCAGCTTAATGGTATTAAGGCTCTTTCAAACACATGTATTATGTTAGGACATAGTTTCATTAGATTCTTAATCAAATCAATGTACTTTCTGTAATGCCCCAAATTTCATTCTCCAATTGTATTGTAATTATTTGGAATATTCAATAAAATGGTGAATTTTGGAGAATGTGAGGCAATGAATTTGTCATGTGGTTTTGAATGACCAGATAATGACCAAAAATTATAAAATTTTACATGGTAAAAGTAGACGTCCTAAGCTTTAAGTGGACAGGTAATAGGTAATTTTTAGAGTTGTATACAAAGAGTTATAAATTTTTGAAGTTAGCCTAGAAAAATTGTTGATTTTCTAGAACAACATTCAAATAATTTAATTTTGGGAATTTTGTGCTTCCAATTGGTAAAGGGCTATATTTTTCTTTAAAACTAAACTCAACAAGGGTTTAATAGCCTTTGAAATCACTCCAATATGATATCTATAAATTTAGTTATGATTTTTCAAAATTTAGGCAGAAAAATCTGCCAAAATTTGCATAAATCCGAAAATGGGGATTTTGGATATTAAATAATTAGAGAAATAAGGGATAATTACAAAAGATATTTCTCTTCCTCTTTCCCTACATTTCCGTTAGTTTTGAGTGTCCAAGAGAGAGAGAGCTCTTGCTTGATTTCTAGAGAAAAGGAAGGAGAAAACTTGCAAAGGTAAGTGATTTCTTCAGTAAATTAGCTCCTAACGTGTGTAATCCTTCTCCTAAGCTTCTCCTCTATGTGATTCAAGGTTGTTAAAGCAAAAATTTTGAAGTTTGAGAGGGTAGGGTTTCGGCCAACAAGAGAACAACAAGAAGGAGCTAAAGGTAACAGCATAAGCTTCAATCTTTGGTTGTTCTGATTGCTGTGGTTGATTTAATCGGTGAATTTTTGGTAATTTGATGTGGTTGTAAAATTTGAGAAACATCGAACCCTAGGCATTATGCTGCTAAAATTGGGTCTAAATGGTAGCTATAACATAATTAAATAGTTAATAAGGTCATTAGGAGTAGAAAGGAGCAAGTCTACGGAGTCAGAATTAGAAAGCACTAATTTTTTCTAAAGAATCAAGGGATTCGGCTAGCTCTAGTTTAGGGGGTTAGAGTTGGATTTTTGATTATCTGATGATTCCATTGTGTTTAGGGGGAAAATTAGGTGGGGTTACAGTTGATCACTTTTTCAGAAACGCCCTAAAAGGTATAATACCAAAATACCCCCAAAACCTCATATTAGGGGCTGCCAAGGGTATTTTTGTCTTTTGATAGTGAATTTGGTAATTTTGAATCAGGAAATGGATTCCTTGGGCAAAATATATTAGAATAGCCTGAGTCAAAATTTCAGGAAAAGTACGGTCGAACTGGGTAAATCGGGGCCGTGCTGGATCCCTAGGGGTATTTTGGTAATTTTGCACTATAGACTCATATAACGACCAAAAACACTTTGGAAGTGTCTAAAGTGGTACATGAATGGGTTTTAGCCTAATTTTTTGTACATTTGGAATTTTAGGACCAGATTCATAGCCAACCTGCGACATGAACTTCGAGGCACGCTTGACGAGGTGAAAAGGGTTAAGGTAGTAACTCTATCTTTTATACATTATGTCAATGTTTATATGCTTTGTGTATGCCATCTTCCGTAATATGTATGATACATTAAGCCTGACCGAACATAATGCCTATGGGGTACACTGAACATGCCCGAATATAGTACCTATGGGTATTCCGATGTGCCCAGTTGGTGGTCTAAGTCTAGCTGAGGTATGGAACAAGTAGGGGTTGAAACAATGGTTGGCTCTGAATATTCTGGACCAAACCAAATTATGTGTTATTATAATATTGCTATATGTGGTATTTGACATATTTATTATTGCATTTTTTATGATTGATTGTCTATTACTACTGCAATTCATTTGAATCTCACCCTTTTTCATAAATAATAAATATTCCAGTGGGAACCAGCGGCTCTAAGGGTAAAGTAGTAGACACGGGCAACTGAGGTGCGGATCCTGAGATAAAGATGGTGGTCATATGTAGTTTTTTTGGGATATTTTAGGGGAAAATCGGTAATGTAATTAAATACATTGTATCAATATATCATTATATTTATGTTATTACTGTGTTGCTCAACGAACTACACGCAAGCACTATGAAAATTGTGAAAATAAGATAAGGGCATGACATTTTGGTATCAGAGCCCAAAGTGGTTTTGGCAGAGTGGCACTTTTGGCACATGATAGTATATTGATATAGTCTCGATTATATAATGACTAGACACATGCACGGATGGGGGTATCCAAGGAGTGAAACACCCTAGTTAGTGTACTAGCCTCTGAGGATTAGCGAATACCCAAAGGGCAGCAAGGATGATCTAAGGATATTGCGAAACCCGAGGAAGAAAGTATGGCTAAGCCAGTGTGCATATCACACATAGTATTTAGTCAGCCGAAGGCAGATGGCACGATGTTTGAGATGAGAGTAGTCTCAAAGTACCGGTGGTCAAGAACTGATAGGGCAGATATCTACATTTTGGCACGGGCATACAAAAATTAAGTGTGCTCAACCTAAGGAAGTTCTAGAATGGGTGACCCCCTGGGAAGTTATGTTGGCAAGGTCATGGAGACTTGAGAAACAGTAATTGTGTTAAGGTTTCTCTATGGCTAGTAATCATTTGAGTTAGATGATTTAAAGAGTGCTTAGACTCATGGAGACAATGACGATGTAAGTGTTAATTTTAATTCAAACAGTTTCTGTTGTAGTAAGTCCTGCACAAAAAAATTTATTTGATAAGGTGATGGGAAACTTAAAGTGCAGGAAATATTTTATGGTTTCTCCATGCTAGTGATGATCCTTAGTAACACTATGGTGTTAAAAGGATGTAGATACGATATACGGTGCTATATGATAAGGGGTGATCATACCGCATATTGATCCTAGAGGATCTGATTTGATGATACTGAAGGTTGATGATAGGCCTGAATTAGATCTAAGCTAAAACATCACTTAGGTCGAAATGTGATTGGTTGTACTATAGTTCTGTTCTATGATGGAAGTTTGAACTTTGTCAACCTTGTGGATAGTGTTGAACCTTCAGTAACCTGTTAAGGATATTAACCAAATACTATAAAGGTTAGAATAGGCACTATTTATCATGATTTTAGCATGCCTATTGGGTGTTATTGAGGAAAATGATTTTCAATCTGTGTGATGTTGAGGTTTCAGATTTCATGATGAACCTAAAAGTTGGGTTAGAGATGCTAGGCTGTATGATCTTACCAACCGGATATGTTGTAGTGTACCTGTGTGTCCAGAGGCCCTGTCCTTAGGCTAGCAGATATATTCATAATGGTGTTAGGCTAATGATGATCCCTGGAATTGAGGAACAATATTCTTACAGATTCAAATCCTTGCCGAAATTGATTTTGAAAATTGGCTAGCTGTTATGTCTAGTATAAGGAAAGATTATGATCATAAAATATTCCCTCAAAGGATTGATTGAGGTGATAGCTCTCTGATGAAATGAGAGGCATAATTGATTTGCCTGCTATTCCACTAACTTGAGGCTATACTAGGAGTTGATTAGTGGATTGCAAAGAATGTGTTGAAAGGTATGAGTAGAAGAGTTACCAAGTAAATTATAACCCAGGAATCAACTATTAAGATTTGATTCCACCGTAATTTAAAAATTGCCCAGAATGATTTAAGTTAAAACAAGCTAGGAACTGGCACAATGGAACATAAAGTTCGGGGGTAGTCAGGTGTTATTGGAGATTGTAGTGGGACTCCTACTAAGGGTGTGTTCGGATTAGCTTTTGGAGAATAGCTTTTAGAGAAAAAGTGGAGAATAGCTTCTGGAGAATAGATTCTTAGCAGAATGGATTATGAGAAAAAAGTGATTTTGATAAAATGAGTGTTTAGGTATTGTAGTTAGAATAGCTTTTCTCATGGTGAGGGGACCAATAATGAGAAAGGACTAATGAGAGAGAGAGAGTAGGGCCCACATAAGGAAAAAGGACCAATGAGAGAGAAGGTGAGGCCCACACAAGAGAAAAAGCAAAAAGAATGGATTTTCCCAAAACCTAAGTTTTGAGATCAAACCTATGGTATGGAAAAATTTTGGGTGTTTGACAACTAAACCATGGTTTTGATTCAAAACCTAGGTTTTCAAAAAACATCAGAACATATAGTAAATCATCCTAACATTATTAAAGCTCATATGAGGAGATAAACATTAGATTGCGCAGCGAAAGTCTACGACTCTTTATTGATTATAGGAAGTTGAATAAGGTGACAATTGAGAATTATGTTGAATACACTGAAATCTAGGCAATTCCATGTCAAGTTGAGCAAATGCGAGTTTTGGCTTTCAGAAGTTAGACTTTTAAGCTAGATAATCTCATAGCAAGGAGTCTCAGGGGATCCTTGCAAGGTGGAAGCAGTACTAAACTGAAAAAGGCCAGAGACTATTTTTGAGATACACCTTTTTCTAGGTCTTATCGAATATTACCAAAAAATTTATACTGAATTTCTCCAGAATAGCTTTGCCTTTGACTAAGTTAAACCTAAAAAATAGCAAACTCAATATTATATGTGGGACCATAATTGTGAAGAGAAATTTACCGAGCTGAAATGTAAACCAAGGTCAACACTGATACCGATAATCCCAGATCCACTATGGACCTTCGTTGTCGTAACTGATGCTAGTAGGTATGGATTGGGAAGTGTTTTAATGTCGCATGGCTGTGTATGGGCTTATGCAATTAGAGAATGAAAAACCTCACTAACATTATTATCCCATACATGATATTAAGTTAGCAGCAATTGTGTTGCACTGAAATCTGGAGACGTTACCTTTATGGTGCGATTGTAGCTTTGTACTATGACCACCAAGATTTGAAGTATTGGTATAATCATAAAGAACTAAATACGTGAAAGCGTTACCCGAAATTTATGGCTGTACAGGTGTAGCAAATTTTGGGGACAAAATTTATTTAAGTGGGGGAGAACTATAACACCCCAAATTTCATTCACCAAATGTATTGTAATTATTTGGAATATTCGATAAAATGGTGAATTTTGAAGAATGTGAACAAAGCTTCTAGTGAGATTTCTTGTGAGGTAGTCAGTTTGTCATGTGGTTTTGGATGAACAGATGATGACGAAAAATTATAAAATTTTACAGGGTAAAAGTGGACATCCTAAGCTTTAAGTGGATAGGTAATGGGTAATTCTTAGAAATATATACAAAGAGTTATGATTTTTTGAGTTTAGCCCAGAAAAACTGTTGATTTTCTAGAACAGCATTAAAAGAATTTAATTTGGGGAATTTTGTGCTTCTAATTGGTAAAGGGCTATATTTGTTTCTTAAAACTAGACTTAAAATGGGTTCTATAGGCTTTGAAATCACTCTAATAAGATATCTACAAATTTAGTTATGATTTTTCAAAGTTTGGGTAAAAAATCTGCCAGAATTTGCATAAATTCAAAAATGGGGATTTTAGAAATTAATTAATTAGAGAAATTAAGGGATAATTACAAAAGCTATTTCTCTTCCTCTTTCCCTACATTTCTGTCAGTTTTGAGTGTCTAAGAGAGAGAGAGAGCTTGCTTGATTTCTAGAGAGAAGGAAGGAGAAAACTTCCAAAAGGTAAGTGATATCTTCATTAAATTAGCTCCTAACGTGTGTAATCTTTCTCCTAAGCTTCTCCTCTATGTGATTCAAGGTTGTTGAAGTAAAAATTTTGAAGTTTGAGAGGCTAGGGTTTCAGCCAACAAGAAAACAACAAGAAGGAGCTAAAGGTAACTTCATATATGGAAAATGAAGTTTTCCCAAAGAATCCTGGGATTTGGCCATCTCTAGTTCAAGGAGTTAGAGTTGGATTTTTGATTATCTCATTATTCCATTGTGTTTTGGGGGGAAATTAGGTGGGGTTACAGTTGATCACTTTTCAGGAAAGCCCTAAAAAGTATAATGACCAAAATGCCCCCAAAACCCTGGATTAGGGGCTGCCAAGGGCATTTTTATCTTTTTACAATGAATTTTGGTAATTTCGAGTCAGGAAATGGATTCCTTGGATAAAAATATGTCCGCATAGCCCGGGTTAAAATTTTGGGAAAAGTGCGATCGAACTGAGTAAGTCAAGGCCGGGCCAGATCCCCAGGGGCAATTGGTAATTTTTCACTATAGACTTATATAGCCACCAAAAACACTTTGGAAGTGTTTAAAGTAGTATATGAATGGGTTTTAACCTAATTCTTGTACATTTAGAATTTTAGGATATGATTCATAGCCAAGCTACAACACGAACTTCGAGGCATGCTTTACGAGGTGAAAAGGGTTAAGTTAGTAACTTTATCTTTTATACATTATGTCAATGTTTATATGCTTTGTGTATGCCATCTTCCGTAATTGTATGATACATTGAGCATGACCGAAAATAATGCCTATGGGGTAAACTGAACATGACCGAATATAGTACCTACGGGTATACTATGTGCCCAGTTGGTGGTCACGAGTCCAGCTGAGGTATAGAATGAGTAGGGGTTGCAACAGTGGTTGACTCTAAATATTCCCATATGAACTAAGTTATGTGTTATTATAATATTGTTGTATGTGGTATTTGACATATTTATTATTGCATTTTCAATGATTGATTGTCTGTTACTACTGAGATTCATTTGAATCTCACCCTTTTTCATAAATAATAAATATTCCAGTGGGAACCAATAGCTCAAAGGGTAAAGTAGTAGACATGGGCAACTGAGGTGGGGATCCCGAGACAAGGATGGTGGTTATATGTTATTTATTTTTGGATATTTTAGGGGGAAAACGATAATGTAATCAAATACATTGTATTAATATATGAGTATATTTATGTTGTTCCTATGTTGCTCACCGAATATCTCGCAAGCACTTTGAAAAATGTGAAAATAAGATAAGGGCATGACAGTTTCAAATGAAAAATAAAAAGGAAAAAACAAAAATAATACTGAGACCTAATTAAAAATATGTGAAATTACAAGGACACGATAAAAAAAGTTATAGGGTGTTAATTAAAAATAGTGAAATCATACTAGCATGATAAAAAAATTACATATTAAACACTAGGTGAAAGAAAAGCCGCTTGAAAATTCATTGTCTGATAAACAAAAGGATACAAGTGTTAGGGGAGAAGATATGAGAAGTATGGGGTTTGTGATGGTCAGAACCAAATTACTTCTCTAACGGACCCACACATGGTTTGTACACATTATTTTACCTTATTTTGCACTTCCTACTTGTTTGGAAAGCCTTGAAAAGTACTTAAAAAATTTACTTTTTTGCAAACCAAGATAACTCTTCTCATATACTTACCACATCAAATCTTATCTATAATATATTTTTAAATCCTATTTGTCATACACTTCTAACATATTTTTCTGGAACTAAAAAAACTCTAAACATTAGTAACCTTGTACTAAAATTTAATAACTTCCTAACTTTACCTTTATTTATTAAGTTAAGCTGCAAAAATACATGAGATTTTTTTTTTCAAAAGTGTGCCCAACACCAAATGCTCTTTTGAGGGGCAAAAGTAACTATGAATTTCCAAAATAGGTGTGAAAATATACATTGACCATTAGTTAACTATTTGTTTGAATTTTTTAAGGGTAAAGGTGCAAAAATATACATGAGATTTTTTCAAAAGTGCGCCTAACACAAATACTTTTTTGAGGGACAAAAGTAATTATGAATTTCCAAAATATGTGCAAAAATACATATTGACTATTTGTTTGAATTTTTTTGACTGAAAATGGTAACATGGAGGATGACGTGGATGATTAAGAAAAAATTTAAAATAATAATTTGTTGACTCGTCAAGGGAAATTAATCTCCACCTAACTCTTTATTTGCTCATCATCACTTTATCTTCACTTAACCCTCCCTCTTCTCTCCCTCTCTCTTCTGAAAGAAGTAATGAGGTGAAGATAAAGGGTTAGGTGGAAATTAATTTTTAATGCTAAGTCAATAAATTATTATTCAAAGTTGGAGAAATACGTATATACTCAAAGAGTACCACGCCATTTAAACTTGTCCAGTGAAAACGTAACAACTCATCATTTTAATTATAGTTGGCTTATGACTCATTTGAAAAATTCAAAATTTATCGTGTTTTAAAGAAAAATATTGGTTTATCATTTTTTTTTTAAAGTTAAGATATTTTTTTCTTAAAACAAGATAAAATTTGATTTTTTTTCAGATGAATCATAAGCCAAATAGTATTAAAATGATATAAGCTATTATGTTTTCATTGGATAGAGTTTAGATAATGTGGTACTCTTTGAGTATGTAAGTATTTCTCTCCAAGTTGTTTCTTAATCATCCACATCATCTTCAATGTCACCATTTTTAGTCAAGAAATTCAAACAGTCAACTAATGGTAATGTGTATTTTTACACCTATTTTAGAAGTTCACAATTACTTTTGTCCATAAAAAAAGCATTTGTGTTGGGTGTACTTTAGGGAAAATCTCATGTGTATTTTGCCCCTTAACACTTAAAAAACTAAACAAACTATCAATGTGTATTTTTACACATATTTTGAAAGTTAATAATTACTTTTACCCCTAAAAAAAAGCATTTGTTGTTGGGTGCATTTTTAGAAAAATCTCATGTGTATTTTTGCACCTTAACCCTTATTTATTATATATTACACTTTACAAGAAAATAACATTTGATATAAAATAATGAAAGGTAGTACTGTACATTCAAATATACTATATTTTATGAGTTCCTTTTGGATTTCCTTCTTGATTAATGACAACTATAGTGTTATCATCATATTATATTATCATGTCAATGTTACGTTGGAGTTCTTTACAAGTACGTACAATTACAACTCTAATCACTTCTGATCTTTATAACAGTGTATTTGGTTTATTGAAAATTTGTATATCTTGTTTTGATATATAACTAAACAAGTATTCTTTGTTACAAATATTCTTTTTCTATTATAGACACTTCTTGTTATCTCGATATAAATAGATAATGCTATTTTCTTATGTTATAAGGTTCTAATGAATCTTTATTTCGTTTTTCCTTTTATTACCATATTGGATTGGCCCCTATTTAGAAATCCAATAAAATCCAAATTTTCACGGGTGAATATTTACTCTTTCATATATATATGTTAGATGTAGAGTTAGCCCATGACTCCTCATAACATGATTCCTCATAATAAATGGATTGGTTTTTGGTTCCTTCCTCCATCCTACTAAATGAATCATTAACATTTTTTTTAATAAGATCTTAGACATTCATAGATTTCATTGTTCCCATCACTTCTCACTTATGGTTCGGTCTCAATTGTATAATGGAGCCTCTAATTCCAATTCCATTTTGTTTTTTCTTTGGTCAACCTTCTCAATTTTTAGTGGCTTAGGGCTCTTGATTTGTTTGTTCGATCAATATAGTTATATAATTATGGATTAATTACTATTGATGCTTTATTACACTACCATTTATGACATGACTAATAGACTTTACATATTAGAATTCTATATCACTGATATTATTTTCTCTCTTTCTTTCACCCTTTTAGTTATCCATATATTCTTATTGCTTCACAACTCACAATTCGATTCATTTTTCTTTTTTTTTTAATGCAATATTTCAGTTGGTATAATGATATCACCAATATATTATATCTTTACTATCTTGGCTTGTCCTTTAGATCCATATAATGCAAAGTGATGAGTTGGTTATTAGTTCTATAGTTATTAAACTGAGCGGATTTATTTTTTTTCCTCATAATCCCCCACTATTATACATAAAATGACATCACACTACTTTTCTTCTATGTAGATTTGGTTTTTTTGATGCATAATCTGGTGTATTTGCATATTTGATACTCTACTTTAGTTTCATACTCTTCTTCAATTTATAGATATATCTTTCAAAAAACAAAAAACTCAATAAACAATAAAATAGTTATATGACAATTTAGCGGATAACTTTGTCTTTGAGTTTGAAGTTTTCATTTTTTTTCATAGTAGTACCTTTATTTATTTATTTTATATTTATTTCATATTTATTTTTATTAATTCTAAATTTTTAGTAATGACTCAATTTGTTTCGTCAAAACTTATATTGTGACTAGCATTTGTTGTTGAAGAATAAACCAATTTTTAAATGGAATAAGACACTAGATAAAGCATGAGTTCGAGTATCCTAAGTCTTTCTATTTACAAATTTCAACAATTACTATTTGTGTAACATCCCGAATTTCAGTCACTAAAATTCTTTATACTTAAAGGAGTAAAATGGTGAATATTCATATACTTTGAGTAGCCTTTGGCTATAAATTCTTGATTATAGAAATTAAATACTGAAAATTGGAATGAGAACAGTGCTACATGCGAAATTTCCTGTGGGGCAGTGAGTTTGTTAGTTGGTTTTGGCTGATCAAATGATGTCCAAAAATTATGCAATTTTCCAAATGAAAGTAGACATTCCAAGCTTTAATTTGATAGTAATGGGAATTATTTGGAGTTGTACACAAAGAGTTATGAATTGTTTAAGTTAGCCCAGTGAAACCGGCCAGCATTCGTGGCAGTGTCCAAATACAAGAGTTCTGTTAATGTTGAGCTTCCAGTTGGCCAAATGCTATATTTTTTCTTGAAACTAGACTCAATAAAGGTTTCATAGCCTTTAGAATCACTCCAATTTGATGTCTACAAATAAAGTTATGATTTTTCAAACTTTGGTAAAAAAATTTGCCAAAATTACCAACTAAAGCGAATTTGGGAAAAAAGTATAATGACAATTGTGTAAATTGTGGAATAAAGTAAAAGCCCATATTTTCCCTTTATTGATGGATATTTGCTACCAAAATATTAAAGAAGAAGGAAAATATTTACTTGGAAGATAATCATGCCAAGTGGCATCACCTAAAGCCAAGGGTTTAAATAATAATTTATTAAGGTTTGGGCACATGTTTAATTAAGAATAAAATACTATATTTTGTGTATTTGGTTAGCTTAATGAGATGAAGCCCATTCAGTTTGTGGAGGCCTTAAGGTGGCATACTTTTGGGCTAGCAAATGGGGAAGGAGATTGGTTCAAATAAAATGAAGATTATGGCATAATTATGAAGGGACGAGATTAAGTGCCAATAAGCCATTAATTAAATAAATATTTCTTAAAGTTGGATGAAGATATTTTAAGCTCTTAGGTCATATCCTTCCTTCTTTATTTTCGCCTAACATCACAAATAGAGAGAGAGAAGCTTTGGGAGACTTAGAGAGGAGATCTAGAGGAGTCAAAATCAAAGGTAAGTCTTGTGATTTCAAGTGGTCTTCCCTTCTAACTTGTGTAAAACCTCTTCTATTCTCTTCTCCTTCATGAATGTCATGGTTAGCAAGCAATATCCCATGGGAGGAGAGAGAGAGGAACACATCTAGAGAGTGAAAGCTTGAGAAATCAAATGTAACTTCAAGAATCTCATTCCTTTTGGTATTATGTTGATGTTGTTGTTGATCTTGTCATGATTTGTGGTTTGGTTAATGGTTTGTAAATTTGGAATGTTGAAACCCTAAAGGGTTATGTTGCCTAAATTTCCTCAAATCATGTCTAGTAAGTGTTTAAATGGTTTAACAAGGGGTTATGAGTAAAAAGGAGCAAGCTTAAGGTGTTGAATCTCAAAACTCACATTTTCCCTTTTAAGCATAAGTTTCAGCCAGAGCAGGAAATGGGGGTTATGGCTAGAATTTCGTTAATTTGATTATGGTTCCATGGTGTTTAGGAGGGAAAATTGTGTAGGGTTGATGTTAATCACTCTGTGAGAAAAGCTCTAGAAAGTGAAATTACAAACATACCCCTAAAAACCTAAATAAGGGCTATCAAGGACAAAACTGTCATTTGACAGTGATTTTGTTAAAACCGAGGTAAAAAATGGATTCTACACTTAAAATGGTGTAGGAATAACCCAGGTCAAAATTTTTGGAAAAGTACAGGCGGACCGGGTAAAAAGGGGCTTAAATCGGGTCCTAGGGGCATTTTGGCAATTTTGTTGAATTAGACTAATATAACGAACAAAAGTAATTTGAAAGAGCCTAAAGGGATACATGATTGGATATCAACCTAATTGTTGTAAACATGGAATTTTAGGACCAGACAGCTATGGCCAAGCTTGATCAAGACAGTTAGACGATTTGGCAAGAAAGGGCTATTTCAAGTAGTAACTCTATCTCTTATACACTATGTGAATGTTGATATGCTATATGCTACTATATTCTATGATATGAACACAGACCTAGAGGTATACCGAATTATAGTGCCTATGGGTACATTAAATTATATGCCTACTGGCACATCGAATTATGCCTAGCCTATGGTCTTGGGCCCAATTGAGGTACAAGGATAAGTAGGGGATGAAAAATAGTCGTTTGGCCCTAAGTTATGTGCGCGCGCACACACGATATAGTATGGATTTTCATTTTACACTATATGGTGCATTGAATATTTAATTATTCCATTTTATATGATTGGTTATATGTTACTATTGAGATTCGTTTGAATCTCACTCTTTCCATAAATATGTAAAGTTTGTTGCAGTAGAAAACGGCCCTGAAGGCATGATTGTAGTTACTGGCAACTATGGTGTTCGAGTCAAGACAACATAGTTGTTGGTTATTATTAGTTTATTTTGATGTTTTTGGATAAAATTGTGTATATATTATCAAACCTTGAGGGGAAAACCTATGATGTAATCAATTACCTTGTATCAATTAATCAATATAGTTGGTAATTCTTGTGTTGCTCATTGAACTGTACGTAAGCACTCCGAAAATATAGAAATAAGATTAAGGTGTTACATTTTTGTATCAGAGCATGTTAAAGATGCGACTGATCAATCCATGATTGGGGGTTCTCACAATATGATATGTGGTGAAGTATTGGCTCTTACCCCGACATGGCTAGGTAGGTTGCACTACACTGGTTGCTTGCAGAAGAGAGGCTGGGCATAAAATATGTGTGCTAAGGTACGTTATGTTTCCACGACGTATGGGCGCTATGGAGACATTTTGGTATCAGAGCCTAAAGTGGTTCTGGCAGAGTAGCAGTTTTAGCAACAAGATAGTATACTGATATGGTCTTAATTATATAATGACTATACATATGCACGAATGGGGGTATCAAAGGAGTGAAACACCCTAGTCTATGAACTATCCCCTGAGGATCAACGAACATCCTAAGGGTAACAAGTGGTGTAATACCGGACGGAGGATGGTCTAAGGATATTGCAAAACCAGAGGAAGAGGTTATGGCCAAGCTAGTGTGCAAATCACACACTGTATTTAGTCAGTCGGAGGCAGCTGGCACGATGTTTGAGATAAGAGTAGTCTTAGGGCACTGGTAGTTAGAAGCAATTGAAGCAGGTATCTGTGTTTTGACATGGGCACACAAAAGCTAAGTGTGCTCAAGCCAGGCCAATCTTAGGATCGGTGACTCCTAGGAAGTTAAGTTAGCAAGGTCATGGAGACATGAAGAATGATTATTGTCTTAAGGTTTCTTCAAGACTAATGTTCATCTTAATTAGATGATTTAAATGATGTTTAGAAGCATGGAGATGTTGATGATGTAAGTATTAATCTTAATTCAAACCATTTCTATTGCAATAATTACTGCTCAGAAAAGTTTACTTGATGAGGTTATGGAAACTCAAGGTATAGCAATTGTTTTGAGGTTTCTCTGTGCTAAGTGATGATATTAGTTAGTTTTGACATACAGTACTATATGATAATTTTTAGTATGTATGATGGGTATAATTGAGGTAGAGTAATCTTTGACTCAATTAATCTTGAGGTTGTAGATCCAGTATGAAATTAAAAGATGGATTGTAATCCAAGAATCAATTTGAGCCTTAGGTTAGAAAAACGCTGAAATGGCTCACAGTTGTTTAAGGCTTAGAATATAGTTAAAAATGATATGTTATGATATCTAAATAATGATTAGCGGCGATTATACCATATATTGATTTCAGAGGATCCAATATGATGACATTGAAGGTTGAGGATAGCCTTAAATTTGATCTAAGTAGAAATAATGCTTAGGTCAGAATGTGAATTTTTTGCACTATGGTTCTGTTCCATGATGAAAGTTTGAACCTTGTGAATAATGTTGAACCTTCAGTAATGTTTTGAGGATAATACCCAAATATCGTGGAGGTTAGAATAGGCACTATTGATCTTGATTCTTAACGAACCTATTGGATATAATTAGGGAAAATGAATTCCAAGCTATGTGATGTTGAGGTTCTAGATTTCATGATGAACCTAAAAGTTGGGTTAAAGACCCTAGGCTAAAAATCCCACATGCCAGATATGTTGTAGTTGACATGTGTGTCTAAAGGCCTTAAGACCTAGTGGACTAGATGTTCTTAGGCTAGTAGATGTATTCAGAATTGTGTTGGGCTAGTGATGATCCATGGAATTGAGGAATAAGATTCTTATGGATATGAATCCTTGTAGAGAGGGATTTTGAAAGGTTGCTAGCAGCTAAGTCTAGCATAGGGAAAGATTATGATCATAAAATATTCCCTTAAGGATTGATTAAGGTGATAGCACTCAGATGAAATAAGAGACAGAGTTGATATGCTTGCTATTCTACTAACTTCAGGCTATACTAGGAGAAAATTGGTGGATGGTAAATGATGTGATGAAAGGTATGAGTACAAGGGTTACTAAGTAAATTGTCACCCTAGGAATTAACTATTAAGCTTTGATCCCACAAGAATTTGAATTGGCCTAAAATGATTTGAGTTGAAACGGGCCAGGAACTGGCACAGAGGAATACAGATTTTGCGTGCAGTAAGGTATCATAGGAGGTTCCTGTGGGACTCCTTTTAAATCATCTTGATGTTATTAAAACTCATATGAGGGGATAAACCTTAGAGTGGGCAGCAGAAGCATGGTAAATTTATGTGTAATCTTTGGGCACCAATGATTGGTTCTAGGTAGTTAAATTTGATATATATTTAGCAAAGATGACAAAATGTATGTGCTTAGGCCATAAGACGTAATGG
This sequence comes from Inga oerstediana, assembly GCA_963210345.1. Lineage (NCBI taxonomy): Eukaryota > Viridiplantae > Streptophyta > Magnoliopsida > Fabales > Fabaceae > Inga > Inga oerstediana. The sequence continues at coordinate 33,755,486 of OY723409.1, forward strand.
ACTAGTAAGTCCTTAGGCCGGCAGAATGTGATGTGTTTAAGAATTGTATAGAGCGGAGGTTAGAGGCAATAAGATCCGATATGCAAGTTTGTATAGGGCAGTGTCCTTGGGCTATAAGACATGTGTACTTAGTACTGTGATTGATGCCTAACACGATGAATTTGCACTAGTGTGTTTAAGGTATGTCTTAAAGCTGACAAAACGTTCAGACCGTACTAGGTTGTAGTTGAGGCAGAAAGACCAATGTAACCAAGCGCTTTGGTGTTGCCTGGTCAAGTGAGGTCTAGTGCTTGTTATGATTACTAAACGAGTTAGGTCCAGTGTGTGATATGATTACATGATTTGGTCAAAGTCCTAAAGAGACTGTGAGGCCTAAGGAACCAAGCGCTGTGGGTACGGACATTGGGTCCTATATTTGATTGCACACTACATGCTGTGCATTGAATGAATGATTATTGCTAAATACTACTTGAGATCTTTAATGGGAATATGATGATGGGGTTGCATGCTCGATGAGATTGCATATGAAAGAGATAGATTGACTATGATTGTTATGTTGCACGACTTCTAAGCCTGCACATGATTACAGAATGGATTGAGGATAAGAAGTGATCTCCAAATTGTAGACGTTCGATTTTGAGGAAAAAATTTATTGAACGAGGGGAGAAATAAAACATCTTGAATTTTAGTCAGTAGAATTCCTTATATTTAAGGGAATATAATGGTGAATATTGATATATTTTGAATAACCTCTGGCTATAAATTCTTGATCATAAAAATTAAACACTGAAAATTGGAATGTAAACAGTGTTGCCAGTGAAATCTCTTGTAAGGCAGTGTGTTTGTTAGGTGGTTTTGGATGAAACAATGATGTCCAAAAATTTTGAAATTTTCCACAATCAAAGTAGAAATTCCAAGCTTTAATTTGATACTAATGGGAATTATTTGGAGTCGTACGTAAAGAGTTGTGAAATTTTGAAGTTAGCTCAGTGAAACTGACCAGCATTCATGACAGCATCCAAAAACAAGAATTTTGGAAATGGTGAGCTTCCATTTGCTAAAGGCTATATTTTTCCTTGAAACTAGACTCAATAAGGGTTTCACAGCCTTTAGAACCACTCCAGTTTGATGCCTAAAAATAAAGTTATGATTTTTCAAAGTTTGGTCATAAAATCTGCTAGAATTACCAACTAATGCGAATTTGGGAAAAAAATATAATGCCAATTGTGTAAATTATGGAATAAAGTAAAAGCCCATATTTTCCCTTTATTGGTGGATATTTGCTACCAAAATATTAAAGGAGAAGAAAAATATTTACTTGGAAGATAATCATGTCAAGTGGCATCACCTAAAGCCAAAGGTTTAAATAATAATTGATTAAGGTTTGGGCACATGTTTAATTAAGAATAAAATACTATATTTTATTCATTTGGTTAGCTTAATTAGATGAATCCCATTTGGTTTGTGGAGGCCTTAAGGTGGAATACTTTTGGGCTAGCAAAAGGGGAAGGAGATTGGTTCAAATCAAATGAAAGGTTATGGCAAAATTATGAAGGGATAAGATTAAGTGCAAGGCTTGTATCATAAGCCATTAATTAAATAAATATTTCTTAAAGTTGGATGAAGATATTTTAAACTCTTGGGTCATCTCCTTCCTTCTTCATTTTCGCCTAACATCACAAATAAAGAGAGAGAGAGAGAAAGAGAGAGAGAGAGAGAGAGAGAGAGAGAAGCTTTGGGAGACTTAGAGAAGGAGAGCTAATGGAGTCAAAATCAAAGGTAAGTCTTGTGATTTCAAGTGTTCTTGCCTTCTAACTTGTGCAAAACCTCTTCAAATCTCTTCTCCTCCATGAATATCATGGTTAGCAAGCAAGATCCTAAGGGAGGAGAGAGAGGGGAATACATTCTAGAGAGAGAAAGCTTGAGAAATCAAAGGTAACTTCAAGAATCTCATTCCTTTTGGTATTATGTTGATATTGTTGTTGATCTTGTCATGATTTTTGGTTTGGTTAATGGTTTGTAAATTTTGAATGTTGAAACCCTTAAGGGGTTATGCAACCAAATTTCCTCAAATCATGTCTAGTAAGTGTTTAAATGGTTTAACAAGGGGTTAGAAGTGAAAAGGAGCAAGCTTGAGGTGTTGAATCTCAAAAATCACATTTTTCCCTTTCAAGCATAAGTTTCGACCAGTGCTGAAAATGGGGGTTAGGGCTAGAATTTCATTAATTTGATGGTTTTCTTAGTGTTCAGGAGGGAAAATTGTGTAGAGTTGATGCTGATCACTTTGTGAGAAAAGCCCTAGAAAGTGAAATTATAAAAATACCCCTAAAACCCTAATTAGGGTAAGTCAAGGGCAAAACTATCATTTGGCACTGATTTTGTAAAAACCGAGGTCAAAAATGGATTATATACACAAAATTGTGTAGGAATAGCTAGGGTCAAAATTTCTGGAAAAGTACAGTCGGACCGGGTAAAAAGGGGGTTAAACAGGGTTCCTAGGGGCATTTTGGTAATTTTGTAGAATTAGACTAATAAAACCAACAAAAGTAATTTGGAAGAGCCTAAAGGGATACATGAGTGTGTATTAACCTAATTCTTGTAAACTTAGAATTTTAAGACAGAACAGTTGTGGTCGAGCCGGGTCAAGACAGTTAGACGATTAGGCGGGAAAGGGCTATTTAATGTAGTAACTCAATCTCTTATACACTATGTGAATGTTGATATGCTGTATTCTGCTATATTTTGTGATATGAACATAGTGCCATAGGTACACCAGGTTATAATGCCTACGGCACACCAAATTATAATGCCTACTGGCTCATCGAATTATGCCCAGTTTGTGGTCTTCAGCCCAACTGAGGTACATAGACAAGCAGGGTATCCAAATAGTTATTTGGCCCTAAGTAATGTGCACACATACGATATAGTATGAATTTTCATTTTATACTATATGGTGCATTGAATATTTAATTATTGCAGTTTATATTATTGGTTGTGTGTTACAACTGATATTCGTTTGAATCTCACCCTTTTCATAAGTGTGTAAAGTTTGCAGTAGTAGAAAACGGCCCTAAAGGCATGATTGTAGTTACCAGCAACTGTGTTGTTTGGGTCAAGACAATGGAGTTGTTGGTTATTATTAACTTATTTTGATGTTTTTGGACAAAATTGTGTATATGTTATCAAACTATGAGGGGAAAACCTGTGATGCAATCAAGTACCTTGTATTAATATATCAGTATATTTACGTTATTCCAGTGTTACTCACCGAACTGTGCGTAAGCACTCTGAAAATGCGGAAATAAGATTAAGGCATTACATTTTGGTATCAGATCATGTTAAAGATGCAGCTAATCAATCCAAGATCGGGCGTTCTCACAATATGATATGTGGTGAATTATTGGCTCTTACCTCGACATGGCTAGGTAGGTTGCGCTTCATTGGCTGATTGCAATCGAGAGGCTGGGTGTAAAATATGTGTGCTGAGGTACCTTATGTTGCCACAGTGTATGGGCACTATGGAGCATTTTTGGCACACATGCTTACCAAGTCTCTCTTAAGCCTCAACTTATCCTCAAGTCGTGTGTTTGAGGGCTTGGGGAGGTGATTTAAATCCTCTAGAGGAGAGGACAATTCCTGCCTATGCCAAAAGACCTTAAGGACGTGGGGTGAGGATAGCCCAGTACCTAGGGCCTAAGGTCACAGGACCTAGGGATCGAGGGGGTACCGTTACGATGTGTGTTGTACTTTATATTCTGAGCAAACATGAATATATGTTCACCTAAAAGGTATACTTCTTTATATTGGCTTTTCTTTTTCATAAGGTTTGACTCTTTTTTTAATTATTTATTTATTTCATTTTTAATTAATTGTTATTATTTCCTTATTATTATTATTTCAAAGAATAATTGATCATGAATAATTTATAAATATCTAATATATATTAATAAATTACGAAAAGAATATTAATATAAAAATGATATTTTCATTTTAATGAACTATTTTATTTCTTAATCATTAAATTAACGAGAAGATCTATTATCATTTTTTGCATCTCCGTAGAAGTTTATAGTAGGTGAAAATTCTCCCAATTTATGTCCTACTATACGATTTGTTATATAAATAGGTAAATGTTTTTTTCCATTATGGATAGCAATCGTATGACTAATCATTATGGGTATAATGGTAAATGCTCTGGGCCAAGTTACTATTATTTCTTTTTCTTCTTTTGTGTTAACTTTATTTATTTTTCTTAATATATGATTCGCCACAAAAAGATTTTTCTAGTGAACGTGTCACACTCCATTACTTCTTTTTTTTTTTGTAAAGGCGAAGAAGCAAATTCTATTATATTTTCTCTACTCTACTATTTACTACAACAATGAAGAATCAAATTATTACTTTTTTTTCCTTTTTATACTTCTTCCAAGTGTAGGATAAACCCAAGGAGCTACGGGCTTTTTTCTACTAATTGGGGCTCTCCCTTCACCACCTCTATGGGAATGGTCTATAGGGTTCATAACTACCCCTCTTACAAAAGGACACCTACCTAGCCAACATTTAGTTTCAGCTCTACCAAAATCTTTCTAGTTCTTATAGAACTTATCAATAAAATACCCTTGAGGGGATAGGGCTATGCAGGGCGAGAAGGGTTTTCCATGAGATGGGATATGAAAACTATTAGCCCCATATGGGGTTTGTGAACAAGTTATTGTCTCATAATGAGTAAGGAATATATGTCTTTTTGCTAAACAGGATGCATTGAGCTCATAATTCATTGGATACTTTTTATGAATGTCAACTATGTATCATAAGTAAATTGCTCTCGGTTGTTCAATTGCTTGATAACCATTGTCATTCTTTGATAAATGATATCTATGAGTTAGACACAATAAAATTGGATCAATCCATTTTTTCATTACGGAGGAGAACTAAACCAAGAATTCTCTTTCTTTATCATCAATTGAATCACTGTTTGAGACCCAAGATTCTATTTTATCATCAATCCAATCACCATTCATGTTTTTTCTTTCTCTTATAAAGGAAAAGATCGCTTCACTTGTATGACTTAGATGCTCCTGTTTCTCAAAAAAGTGATTTGATTGATGGGATTTGGTATGATACTTATGAGATTCCAATATTTCTTCTTAAAACGTATTGATTTGACCCTATATGTCAATCCCCTTAATATTTTGACATTTATTTGAGTACTAACACGTAGTTCAATGGGCAAACAGAAATAGCATAAACATACTGATATAAAGTACTTGATTATATTATAGGAATCCCCACAAGGCTTGTACATAATATTTATAGAGCTTAAAATAACATTAAAACTACAGATAACCAATACTACTACTTTGACATATCTAGGATCTTTAGTTGCTGGTATCTACTTCCTTGCCCTTAAGCTGCTGTCTCTAGCTGAATAAATTTTTAAATATTTGGAAAGGGGTGAGATTCATGCGAATCTTAGTAGTAACACACAATCAATCATATAAAATGTGATAAATAAACATGCAATGCACCATATAATGTGATAGAACAAATATACTGTAAACATGTCTGTCTGTTCGGTGTTCAGGATCAAATAACTATTTGTCCCTACTGGCCACACTGTGTATATTGTTCATGATCAAATGACAATTTGACCCTTACTTACTGTAATGTTCCGGTATGACTGTCTATCTGTACTTGTCTCACTACCTCAGTAGGTCCCACTTGGTCTGATGGTACTTATGCTTTTCCCACACCACAGCTAGGTTTTGTAACAAACAATTCATATCACAGAACATGGCAACACAAAACATATAAATAATCATATAGTGTATAAAAGATAGAGTTACTACCTGAAATCCTTTCCAACTGTGTAACTACTCTGGTCTAATGATTCTTGATCCAGCTCTAGTGGGGGTTCTTCATGTAGTTCTTCCTCACTACTCCCTCTGACCAACTCTTCCAGGCAATCTTTTAGGTGATCTTGCCTAAGCTATACTTCCCTCAAATCTCCTCTGATTTCAGTCATCGTAACTTGTTGCTAATTAAGTATATTTAAATTTTGCTGCTGGAATGGATCTAGTCTAGGACCTTGTTCTTCCTTATCATTACCATGTCTACCTCTTCCTCGGCCTCTACCTCTTGGTCTATCACGTACCATCTCTATAATTCACACTACATGAAAATAAAGAAGAAATAAATTTCATATAAGAGCGAGGGAATGTTTGTCATTTCATAAAAGTCAGGGTACATAGATATGTCATATGTAATATACATAAGATATTTTACAGTAGTTACAGAAAGATGGAAACATCATACAACTTATAAACTACTGTACATGACATACTTGTTCGTTTACTTTACATAACACCTAAGTTACATGTAACTTCTTAGAAGGTCACCCATCCCTGAGTTTCCCTAAGTCGAGCACGATTAACTTTCTATGTACCCTCCTAAAACAGTGACTCTGGCTCTATCTTCTTTTGACCGTTTGTTCCATATGACTGCCCTCACCTTGAAATACGTGCCAGTTACCTCCGATCACCAAAACTATACTGCCTGGCTCTACATTAGTCTATGTACATAAATCTCTATACCAGGTCAGCCATATGGTCTATAAACACATAGATGTTCTTATTCAGACCCCACTCCACAATGTTGATCTTCTGTCGGTTCCAAAAAATGGAGTCTAGGAAGTAGTCCATAATCGTATACACCCAAAACTCATTGAGAAGCTCCACCCCTAGCTGCTCCCTAATCTCATACAGTAACTCGACACTAGTAAGGATTGCAAGGTAACGGTTTACAAGAGTAGATTGAGCTCTGAACGCCCTGAGGTGTCTATCGTGAATGTAGTCCCACAACTCCATGTTCTGCTGTAAGTCGTACTCTACCTCTACTGACTCAGCTTGGGACTCACAATCACTTGGCTCATCCTCCAGGATCTCCTCCAATCGTCCTCCTCTGGATCGTAATCTGAATAATCTGACGGCGGCTGTCCGTTCTGCCCTGCCAATGACTTGCAGGCGATCCTAGCCTTGACTCGGGTTGGTTTACTGGAAGTGTGGGCACACTCTTCCTTGCTATTTGTCTCATCTGAAGACCTCTTGTTAGGTAATATTCCCCATACTACTGTATATCTAGGATATGCTACTCCTATGGGAGCTAGTTCACAGATAGTTCACCCTCAGATGACTCGCTTGAACTACTCATGATCCTGTTATCATGCAAAAAACACCATATCATTATACTATTCTGATAATGCAGAACTGCTTGGGCTTTGATACCAAAAGTGTCAACACCCGTTTCTATTTCGATATGTGCAGAGAAATAAATACATAATTCTAGAGGCAAACAAAAAAGTACTAATATATTGATAAAAGTATTTGTTTAGATACAGGATTTAACTGTGCAGTATTTGATAAAATTTACAATCTTGTCCAAAAGGTTCAAGAACAACTACATATAACCATAATCTTTGTCTCAGGAAATGTGGACGTCAGTTTCCCATATCTACAACCTTACCTTTAGAGCCACTGGTTTGAGACATTTTTTGGGGTGAGATCCAAGGAATCCTAGTAGCAACATACCATCAAACATATAAAATGCGAGAATTAAATATGCAATGCACCATATAGTGTAAAATGAAAATCCATATCATACTGTGTGTGTACATAAAGCTCAAGGCAACTATCCAGTTGAAACACCTACGTGTACCTCAGCTGAGTCCCTGACTATAGCTAGGTAATATTAGTATACCTTAGCTAAGTCCCAGACCACAGTTAGGTAGTGTGCCCCAAGTGTGTGTTCATATCACAAAATAAAGTAACATATAACATATCAATAGTCACATAGTGTATGGGATAAAATAGTTACTACCTTAACCCTTTCTTGCTTTGAAATGCGTGCGTCGTAAAATATGCCAAACTCAAGCTCCCAACACGGTCCTGAAATATTAAATGTACAAGAATTAGGTTGAAACACATTCATGTACCATTTTAGGCACTTCCATAGTGTTTATAGTGGTTATATTAACCTATTGTAAAAATTTACCAAAATCTCCTCGGGGACCCTCCCGGCCCGAGTTACCCGGTCTACCACACTTTTTTTTGAAAATTTGACCTAGGCTATTCAGAATTGCTAAATTCACTGCTAAAAGACCAAAATGCCCTTGGCATCCCCTTTTTTGAAGGTTTCAGGGGCATTTTGGTAATTATGCTTTTTAAGGCTTTTCTAAAAAAGTGTTCTACTGCAACCCCACATAATTTTCCCTCTTGAACGCAATGGAATTATCATAACATCAAAAATTGAACTCCTAGTCCCATTTCTACCCCTAGATGAAATGCTTAATTCCCCAAGAAAAATTGGGGTTTTCAAAATCTGACTTCGCAGATCTACTCCTTTCTACTCCTAATCACTTTATTAACTATTTAATTACGTTATAACCACCATTTAGACCCAATTTTGGTAGTATAACGCCTAGGCCGCCACCTTTACCAAATTTACAATCAAAGCCAATCTGATAAAATTCCACGGATTAAACTACTTAGAACAACTAGAATAATCAACATTTGAAGGTTTGGAAGATACCTTTTGCTTCCTCTGGCTTTTATCTAAGGTGGTCGAACCCTAGCTCTTCTAAACAAAAAAATTGGTGCTTTAAATACCTTAATGACATAGGAGAGAAGCTTAGGAGAGGATTATATACGTTAGAAATGAATTCACCGAAGAAATCGACCTTTCTCATGAGATTTTCCTCCTTCTCTCTCTAAAACTATCTCAACTCTCTCTCTCTCTCTCTCTCTCTTGGTTGCAAGATCTCAGTTTTGGGGCTGTAGGGGGAAGGAGAAAGCTTATGTAATATCATATTTTCCCTTATATTATTTAATTAACCAATTCCCTAAAATTCTAAAAATTTAACTTTGTGTACATAACCCTTATGTACAAGTAATTGGGTCATGAAGCCCAATTGAGTTCAACCAAGCCCTTCCCTCTCTTGTCCATTTAAAATGATGCCTAGTAGTCCCTTAAAAGAGCAAAATGGGCTGATATAAATTTTATCTCAAGATTACATTATTTGTCAACACAATTTTCCATTTTCGGACTTAATAACAATTTTGGCAGATTTTCTGCCCTATCTTTGAAAAATCATTACTAAATTTGTAAATATCGAATTGGAGTGAATCTAAAGGCTAGAGAACCATTATTAAGTCTAGTTTCAAGAAAAAATATAGCCTTTAGCCAATTGGAAGCTGAAAATTCCTAGATTTTAAGTTTTTGGATGCTATTCCAAAAAATAAACAGTTTTTCTGGGCAAACTTAAAAAATTCACAACTCTTTGTATACAGCTCCAAAAATTACCCATACCTATCAACTTAGAGCTTAGGATGTCTACTTTTATCCTTTAAAATTTCATACTTTTTGGCCATCATTTGGTCATCCAAAACCACATGACAAACTCACTGCCTCATAGGGAATTTTCACTGGCGACAGTTTTCCAAGCCCAACTTTGAACATGCATAACTCCCAGCACACACATCCAAATGACACAAATTATATATCAATTTAAAGCTTGAAATGTCTACTATCATATTGGAATTCACAATTTTTGAACATTATTTACATATTTAAAAACATCATGCAATTTGACTGCCCTACACAGAACAGACACTGGCAGCATTTTTTGTTTTGTTATATATAGTTCCAATGATCCCGAATTACAACTGAAGCTATTCCCCCACACAATTTTGCACTCTAAACACAATGGTAATGTCAAAATAATTAAAATCATATAGCTCTAGCCCCTAAGCCCTGACTGAATAGACCAACCAAAATTTCCAAAATAGAATTTGGTCTAATATCATCGTAAATCATCATTTAACCATAATTACACAATTAAACCATGATTATTAACCAATTTCTTCTTCTAAGAGCAGAGGAAATTGTTGACTAATTGACCAGTAATTCTTTTCTAACCTTTTTTACCCTTGACTATGGCAACTTTAATTAAATTTCCATTTGGTATTTTATTTAATTCCAAATTAGACTTTTTATCATAATATAATTTAGATAATGGTTTGGGGAATTTTCCAACACTAATTCGGGTTATAATTCACACTTTATTTCTAAAAGGATTTTTCTAACATTATTTACATTCCCTTCTGAGTAATTGAGCCCTTGTACGTATTTTGGGATATTACACTCTTGAATCATTAGGGCTGTCACATATACTGTCTTACGACTCAATACGTCTGTTACTACATTAGCCTTTCCTTGATGGTATTTAATTTTTAGGTTGTAATCTTTAAGCAACTCCATCCATCTGCGTGTCTCATGTTCAACTCTTTTTGATCATGTAAGTATTTCAAGCTATAGTGGTCATAGTGCAACTCTATGGTTGCCCTATAGAGGTAGTATTTCCATATTTTCAGTGTAAACACAATTACTGCTAACTCCAGATCATGAGTGGGATAATTTACTTCATGAGGCTTTAGTTGACAAGAGGCATATGCTACAACTCTTCCTTGTGGTATTAGGACACATCCCAATCTATTTTTCCTCACATCACTATAGACCACATAGGTCAAATGCCGATCGAGGATTGTTAATACTAGTGTTGTTGTCAACCTCACCTTCAGCTTTGAAAAAGCTCCTCTCATAACTATTATCCCACACAAAAGGTTGAGTTTTTCATGTCAACTTTGTCAAAGGAAAAGTAATTTTACAGAAATTCTGAATGAATATTTTGTAATAATTGGCAACACAAAGAAATTGCATATTTCAGTATTGCTTCCACTTTGCTAGGATCTACCGAGACCTCTTCTTGTGAGACTATATAGCCTAGAAATTTAACTTCCGAAAGGAAAACTCACACTTTCTTAGCTTGGCATAGAGTTGCTTATGTATTATTGTGCCCAGTGTTAGAACCGGCTGACACCCAAGAGGGGGTGAATTAGGTGTAAGATAAAAACTTAAGAACTTTGAAAATCTTTTCGTATCTTAGTGGAAGTAGTGAATATGAAAGTATTGAATCATAAATCACAGTTAAACATTTAAATAATATATTATGGAAATATAAGAGCTTAGAGAAGAGAATCTGTAAACTGTGATTTATCCTATTTCGGTCTAATCTACGATGACTTACATCTAATCCCCAAGCTCCTCCTGAGATTTTCAATCCACTTCTTCCTCAAGTTTAACTGGGTACTTAAGAACTGCTACAATTCCATGAGTTTGGTCAGACAATTGTAAAGCCTTCTACAAATACACACTGTAAGGTTACAGTCGAGTTACTTATCCTTACACACCATAAGAATACAACTTTGATGATAAATGATTATAATCAATCTTCTCTCTCAAAAGTACATAAGATGAATACTGAAGCATAAAACAAACAATCACTCTCTCAAAGATAATTGATATCTAAACTATAGAATAATAGAGAATGTTTGAGTTGAAGTGAATGACTCATGATTATAACATGTTGGAGTAGTTAACCTCTCGTCATTGTTATACTATGCTTGAATCTCCTGTATTTATAGTTGAATAGGATATAACCATTTTGATTATTTCAATCTACCTGTTGAGTCCCGTTGCTAGTCTTGACCATTATGTAAGTTTGAAAAACTTATACTCCATGAAGTCACTTTTGCCAAGTTGTGTGTTAATCTTTGTTTGATCACCTGAAAAATGCTTAATCACTACTATGATAAAGTGTTAGAGTGATTAGAAGTAAGAAGAATGAATTACAGAATTATTCCAATGATTTTCAGAATGATGCTTGCTCAGTTTTTTAGAATTATATATCACTTAAGTGGTTTAGCCTTTTACTCGAGTGATCTGGCTTTTTTTTTGTATCACTTGAGTGAATTTTATTTGAACACTTGATTGATCTGCCTCTAGTCATATATCACTCGAATAAATTTTCAAATCACTCGAGTGATCTATCAAATTACTACAACTGAATTTGACTTTTACTCCCATTGAGCAAACCTTCTCAAACTTTTGCATGGAGGTTAACTTCTAGTGGGCATAACTCTTTGAATATAACTCTACATTTGACTTATAACCTATCAAATGAAAGATATTTAAGTCTATTTTCATATGCCACCAGTTTCATCTCAATCTGACATGTATTTTGAGAGTAATATCTAAAATACCAAACATGTTCTGGAATATGATGGTAATTTGAGATTCATTTTGTAAAGTTCATATCTCTTTCATCTGAGCTCTTTTTGACTTTATCTTGTATTCAAAATGACACATTAGGAGTATAGTTTCATATGTCACTAGCTTTACCTCATTTCAAGTTATGGTTTGGGAGATATGTTCAAATTACTGAACCTCACTCATGTTGAACTAAAACAGAGACTGTTACTTTTAAACACCACTCCCAGTGCAATGGGACTTCCCTTAAAGTGATCTATCAACTTTAATATTCACTCGAGTGATTCTAAGATTACTCCAAGTGATTTGACAATTTTTGGAAATCACTCTAAGTGATCTATTCGCTATCACTCCAAGTAATTCTGAGATCACTCCAAGTGATTCTAAAGAGCACTCCAAGTGAATTTGATAATATAACAATTACTCCAAGTGAATTTGAAGATCACTCGAATGTACTGAAATTTCACTTGAGTATTTCCTTTTCACTCTAAGTGATTTTGAGATCACTCCAAGTGATTCTCAAGTGAACATGGAAAAGCTATTTAACTTTGAATTAAGTTATCCCAGCTTCCATTTGATCATCGAAACTTCCAATATCAAATATAAGAGCTTGAATCTTGATATTCCCATCAGATCTTGCAAGTTCTTCTTTCTTCAATCTCTTACTTCTTAATTTTCCTCTTGATGATCATTCTCCATAACCCAACTAGATATCTTCTTTCTTTTCTTGATTTTCTCATTCACTTTCTTTCTTCTTCTTCCTCTTAATCAATTAACTTGATATGTTCTTCCTTTTCTTGACTAATCTACAATATATTTCACATTAAATATAGTAGTTAGTCAAAGTATAAAATAAATACATTATGAAAACTTTTTTCTCTTAATATTTTGTATCTATATTTGACATCATCAAAACTAATTATACCTAACATTATCCCCCTTTTTTGTGATAACAAATCCTTTAAGAAAAATATGTATGATTATGACAACAAATTAAATGAAACATATTTTTCTTGCCTTTCTCTCCCCGTATTTGACATCAACAAAAAGTTTAAAATATAAAGAAGTAAGGCTTGTGGAAAAGCAAATTTGAAAACAAGGTAGAAATGCCTTTCTTATTAATCAAAATGAATGTGTTAAGGAAAAAATTTTCTCTCCCCCTATTTGAAAGTATTTTCATTTTTAATGTGATGGAACTGAAAATTGGATTTGGAGAGGTTTTCAAGAAAACTTTCATAATCAAGACAAATTGAAATTAAAGATATGAAACGTATTCTTGAAATGTAAAGAGAAAAGGTTTAGAAATGCTCATGTAGATTTTGAAAAATGACGAAGCGCCCATGAACTCCGTTGCTTTATTCTTTAGCAATGCTAGTTCATGATGTTGGGTTCATCACACTTCCGCTATGCAACTCTGATGTATATTCATGTTGTTACCAGGATTCTCCAATTGAGTTTAGCCTCTGCTTAGCATACTTAATACTCATTTGTATTGGAATATGTATTTGTTGCTTTGAATGTTGCAGCCAATATATTTCCCTTGATTGAACGTTAAAGCATCTTTCCTCAAGTTTGATAGTTCTTTTTTTAGTATGTTGAGGAATAATCTAGCGTAGAACAATTTCTCTTGTAACAAGTTAAAGACATTCTTGCAAGGAGAATGTTAGTGTAATCGAGTATCAAAAGTTTCCATTTGATATTATATATAAAAATTAAGATCATGAGTGGAAAAACATAAGAGTAACTCATCAACAAAACTAATCAAAAGATAGTGAATGCAGATAAGTATGTTAAAAAATTTCCAAATAGAAGATGAGCTTTTAAAATATAAAACATATATGAATGAGAAGTTCCCTCTTAATTGATATATGGTTTTTTTTTTAAAAAAATCATCATGAGGAAAATAGTTAATAACTCTCCTTGATTGGAAAGATTATTGGAAACTTTAGAGAAAACACTGTAAAAGTATGAAAATTTGGAGAGAAATAAAATTTTAAAAATGATGATGTTATTCAGGAGTTTTAAGCGATATAATCCAATATCACCTGAGTGGTCACTTGAGTGATCCTACTCAACCATCACTCGAATACTCACTTGAGTGATACAACTTAGAGAATTAAGAAAGAATACAATACCTCATTTGAATAATGTCGTAATCACTCAAGTCATAGTCCTCTATAGTCCATTGATGTGATCAGTATTGAGAGATTCTAAAGTGTAGTTTCTATGAGCACTTAAGGATACCAAGATGATCTCAAAATAAGGCCTTGAAGTTCTGATTGATCAAGTCACAGAGCTATCTAATCTTGTCCTTCACAAAAGTAATGAACTCAACATTGTTTGTAGCAAGCTCTGTGTGATTATTGAAGCTTCTCTCTCAGATAGACTTAGATAGATGGATCAAAGAATGAAGGACTAGGGAGACCAGCTCTAGCAGAGTGTTGTATCTCATATATCCTTAAAGTCTTCATCTCCTATCCTCTACACTTCTTGTGTTAAGTAAACAACATTTGGAAGTTTTGATTTATCATACCACTTAACTTATTAACTCTATCATCCATAACCTTAATGTGCTTCTCATTGGTAACATCAAGTGAAGCTCAGTCTATTTGAATGGTGGATCCAATGAAAAAGGCTTAAGCTGATCTAGCTATAGCTGAGGATTGTACTTTATCATCTCTGGATGCCTTATATTCTGCTCTCTATCTCTAGTTAGTATCGTCCACTAGTGACAAGTGTATATTTACCTTTTGGATGTGCAGCTTCTCAACCATAGGAGTCCTCACATGGGGCTCATTTGGTTCTAAGTACCATATAATTTTGTGAAGATTAAACATAAAGCTAGGATGGTAGTTGAGAATCCTCATAGGCTCTCCAAGCTTGATGATTTTGTACATCTCTGGTTTATCATATTCTTTGAAACATCTAGTAGGGCACTTCTTGATCCTGATCCATTCATTGATTCTTTTGGTTGAGATAACCACCCTTTGATCTATGAGTATAATTACTATCATTTCTAGCCTTACTCTTGGCTTGAGCTTCTTTAAGTTGAACTTTGCTGTGGCCACTTATGAGATCTTCCTACTCTTTCTCCTTTTTTGATTGCATCACTAGCTATTCACTTACTAGTGATAGAGTGCCCACTCGAGTCATCACTTGAGTGATACCTTATATTCAGCTTCTGCTCACACAACAATACTGCCAGTTCGACCTAAGCTTTTAGCTTCTGTTCTTTATACCCGAAAAGTATATCATCTTAGTTAACTCTTACAAAATAGATCTCTAGACACATTGGTACCCAACTTCTCTTGGGTCCTCACAATATTAGACATAATGACCCTTTTGCTCTTATACAATTAAATCATATTATTATTGAGCAAAGAGTGTATTAAATCACCAAGTACTAGAATTATAATGATATCCAATTAATTATAATTACTGAAAACAAATGATACCAAGAATGATGTCTTTCAAAGATCAATGACAATTTGTAAATACATTTTATATTGAAAATATGTCATTGATGAGATTTTCATACAATCTATACAAGTTGGATCAAAGAGAGCAAAAGATCTATCTATAATGACAAACTTTTATGAAATGATAAATCATGAATGAAACCAAATTTTTCAAGAATGAAATATGCAAAATTAAATATCAAATGTTATTTCAGAGCATGACAATGCATTGTAAAATTGAGATTTTGAATATATCCAAAACTCATCTTTAAAACACGTTTACAATTGATGCTCATGTTAAAAATAGTGGAAGTCAATAGTTGTAAAATATATATCAGATAGCTTTACTTTGAAGCTCAACTAAGACAACATGTTAATCATTAGAGTTAACATGTTGAACAATTTTCCAAAGAGCAAGAGTTTTATGGGTAACCATCAATAGACATATATAAGTTTAATGAATTTGCTTCTGGCTCAGAGACTATCTTTATACTTAGAGTTGAGAATATTCAAACCCATGATTCAAATACAAGACACTGGTTATTCAAAGATAGTTGATATTAACGGTTAAAGTATTCGATCAACAAAAACATGCATATGGATTTATTAAATATGTAGCACAGGCTCGTTAGTCTAAATGACTAGCGTGCTAGAATTTTATCCTAGTAAGTTATTCTACTATAATAGTTAATGCATTAATGAACATTCATAATGCTTGGAATAACTTGGCCAATAAGGATTTGTGCATTAGGCACAAGTCTTTGACATATTGAATTCTTTTATAGGATATACACTTGAGACTCATATAGATAGTTAACTTGTATGACATGAGGTCTAACTTGTTAGAAAATGAAGGTTGAGGAGTTCAAGTAGTAACAGGTTTAAAATCAAAAAATGATATGTGAATGATGGGGAAAACTCTAGTAGATGGATTTAAAGTATTTCTAACTTTCAGTATAAAAAAATATTAACTTCTAATTTTGAAACTGATTTAAATGCAAACAAGATATGAATAATTTTCAAATAATATGTATACACTTTTTATCAACATGATGAATTGAAATTCAAGTACATTTCTGAAATGTGCATTTCAAACTTCCAATATATAGAAAGATTATGCACAATTCTATTTCCGATACATTTAGCAATTTGAAAACATTTCAAAAACCATAAATGATTGATCGCTAATAGTATGTAGTAATGAGAAATTATTTACCATTCAAAATGAGTTAGGAAGAAGGAGTGCGAAGGTTTAGTTTTGAAATGAAGTCTCGACTCTCAAGTTTTGCATAAGATTGCATATACTGATATATTGTACCTGGCTTGAGTGTAACTTGTAGACACCCAAGTTAATTTCCATCTCCTTGTATCTTCATACTCAAGTCCTCAAAGATCACTTGAGTAGCTCATGCCCCTAAATCAAGCTTTTATGAAGTTTCCTTCCAGAACTCGAGTTTCACTCTGAAACTGCAAGTTGAGAACTCAAGTGTATGTCTAAAACTCAAGTTTAATTCCAGAACTTGATATGAACTCAAGTTCTCACTCAAAATTAAGATACCCTTTGTTTACCTCTGTTTTAATGATTGTAAATAGAACATTCCTTTCTTCTTCCTACAAAAGCATATAGATAATTTCTTCTTTTGGTATCTAGGTATATTTGGATCCACTTATAGTTAGCTTGTAGGAATTATAATTCACATGCTCTAAGAATATAGTCAATTCGAACAAATTGATCATAATGAATTAAAGATGACTTATGCATAAAAATATTTTCTCTTGAAATATGTATATATGTATAAAGTGTTAAGCTATTAAATATTGCGATTCTTTATGAATGAATTTTCTGAAGATTGTGAAAACATATGTGCAATGCTCATACCTAAGGCAACAAGGTATAAACCTTAATAAATATTCAAGATGATAGTGTAGGAGGTTTTACCATTGTTTACCTTTACATTAGGTGCTTGAAGGATTGCCTTTGCATACCCACTACATCTTTCTTTGAAGCTCTTTGCGTATTTGGCTTTATGCAAAGTTCTCTCATATGATGTAGGCTTCGAGAGTATTTTTCTTTGTGTTTAAGAGATCCTTCTCTTCTTGTTCTCCTTAATGTAGTTGAATGGTATATTGTGGTAGCCCTTCCTTTAGGTGAAACATACTCCTTTTATCCATTGCTTCTTTCTGTGGTTATGCTCTGTAGCTACAATAATGGACGTTTTGAGAGTTGTCTTTTGTGATGATTTGAACCTCTTAATTGGTGCATGAGAACCTCTTAGCTTGTTCTTCATCTTCTCTACACCCTTATGTCCATTTCTTTTTTGATTGTCCTGCATACATAAAGTACTAGATAGACATTTTGGTACCCACATATACTTGGGTCCTTGATTGTTATCATTTGATTTTACATGTCCTTTCGGAACCCAAACATATTTATTTCTCACATAGGAATTTCTTCTAATATAACATGTGTGAGAAATATGACCAGATTGACCACAATAATTGTAAATTGTATGAAGATATGCATTATGGGATATCATGCAAGTATTATGTCGGTCATGAGAGTAGAAATTCGAATGAATTTTATTTGAACATTATTTCTTCCCATCAAACTTTCCAGCATATTTGAAAACTTTTTTGCTTCTCTCAATAGAATCAACAATTGGTTGAAAAATAATCTTATATAGACCCTGAAAATCAATTTTACGAAAATCACAAGGAGATTCGGAACTTTTTACCTTAAGTTCATCTTGAGCTTTGGAGAGTAATTTCTCATGTTCATTTATAATGAGCCCTTTACAGAAATCCTCTTCCACTTGTTTATCCATGTTGATTGTATGGAAGTGTTCTACGATTTCTCCTTTTTCATTGTCAACTTCCACTTGTTCATGAACCGTAGATATGCAGCTTATAGTTTCACATGAACTGTCAATACTTTCAACTTCAACACAATGATTAAAAGTATAAATAGAATCAAGAGAATCCCAAATAGCTTTAGCAGTAGAGCAAAATCTAATTTTCTCAAAATCATTTTCGGTTAAAGCACTATACAGAATTTTCAATGCTCTAATGTTCAACGAAAACATTTTCTTTTCTCTTTCTGTCCAATCCTTTCACGGTTTGAAATCAAAGGCATTTGTAAGAATATTCCAAATATCAAAATTAGATGCTTTAACAAAACTAGTCATTCTAGCTTTCTAAAACCAAAAATCAATATCTTTCAAAATAGGTGGAATAATATAGTCAAAACCTTCACAAAGCATGTAACAACCAAAATCAGCCATTATAAACTCTTGAGATGGTTAAGTCCTTTAAACAAGAGTCATGCGCTAATACCAAATGTTAGACCAAGCTGATACCCAAGGGGGGGTGAATTGGGTGTAAGATAAAAACTTAAGAACTTTGAAAATCTTTTCCCATCTTAGTAGATGCAATAAATACCAAAGTATTGAATCATAAATCATAGTTAGATATTTAAATAATATATGATGGAAATATAAGAGCTTAAGAAAGAGAATATGCAAATTGTGATTTATCCTATTTCGGTCTAATCTATAATGACCTACGTCCAGTCCCTAGACTTCCCCTGAGATTTCCAATCCACTATCTTCCTCAAGTTGAACTAGGACTTTAGAACCGCTACAATTCAACAAGATTAGTCAAGCAATTGTGAAGCCTTCTACAAATGCACATTGTAAGGTTACAGTCGAGTTACTCATCCTTACACACCGTAAGGATACAACTTTAATGATAAAAGATTATAATCGATCTTCTCTCTCAAAAGTACATAAGATGAATACTGAAGCATAAAAAACAATCACTCTCTCAAAGATAATTGATATTGAAACTATAGAATAACAGAGAATGTTTGAGTTGAAGTGAATGACTCATGATTATAGCATGTTGGCGTAGTTGGCCTCTTATTGTTGTTACACTCTACTTGAATCTTCTTTATTTATAGTTGAATAGGATATGACCATTGTGAGTATTTCAATCTACCTGTTGAGTCCTGTTGCTAGTCTTGATTGTTTTGTAAGTTTAAAAAACTTACACTCCGTGAAGTCACTTTTGCCAAGTTGTGTGTTAATCTTTGTTTGATCACCTGAAAAAATGCTTAATCACTAATATGATGAAGTGTTAGAGTGATTAGAAGCACGAAGAATGAATTACACAATTATTCCAATGATTTTCAGAACAATGCGTGCTTTTTGGAATTATAAATCACTCAGTGATTTATCCTTTCACTCAAGTGATCTAACTTTTATTTTGTATCACTCGAGTGAATTTTTTTTGAATACTCAAGTGATATGCTTGAAGTCATATATCACTCAAGTGAATTTCCTAATCACTCGAGTGATCTATCAGATTACTGCAACTGAATTTCATTTTCACTCTCGTTGAGCAAACCTTCTCAAACTTCTTCATAGAATTCAACTTCTAGTGGGCATAACTCTTTAAATATAACTCTACATTTGACTTATGACCTATCAAACGAAAGGTATTTAAGTCTATTTTCATATGCTACCAATTTCATCTTAATCTGACATGTATTTTAGAGTTATCTCCAAAATACCAAACATATTTTGGAATATGGTGGTAATTTGAGTGTCATTTTGTAAAATTCATATCTCTTTCATCTGAGCTCCTTTTGACTTGATCTTGGTTTCAAAATGAAACATTAGGAGTCTAGTTTCATATGCCAATGGCTTTACCTCATTTTGGTTGTTGTTTGGGAGATATGATTAAATTACTAAACCTCACTCATGCTAAATGAAAACAGAGACTGTCACTTTTGAACACCACTCCGAGTGCAATGGGACTTCACTAGAAGTGATTTATCAACTTTAATATTCACTCAAGTGATTGTAAGATCACTAGAAGCGATCTGACAATTTTTGAAAATCGCTCAAAGTGATTCTGAGTTCACTCCAAGTGATTTATTCGCAATCACTCCAAGTGAATTTGATAATCTGACAATTACTCCAAGTGATTCAGAAGATCACTCAATTGCTACCTTATCACTCCAAGTGATTAATGAATGAACATGGAAAAGCTATTTTAACTTCAAAATGAGCTATCCCAACTTCTATTTGATCATCGAAACTTCCAATATCAAATATAAGATCTTGAATCTTGATATTCCCATCAGATCTTGCAAGTTCTTTTTTCTTCAATCTCTTGCTTCTTAATTTTCCTCTTGATGATCATTCTCCATAACCCAAGTAGATATCTTCTTTCTTTTCTTGATTTTCTCATTATTCTTTCTTCTTCTTCCTCTTAATCAATTAACTTGATATCTTCTTCCTTTTCTTGGCTAATCTACAATATATTTCACATTAAACATAACAGTAAGTCAAAGTATAAAATAAATAAATTTATTATGTAAAATTTTTTCTCTTAATATTTAGCATCTATACTTGATATCATCAAAACTAATCATATCTAACACCCATCACTATTCTTAAATTCTCTTTATATTCTGCTTTGCTTCATGAATATCTTAGAATATCATCAATGAAGACTACTACGAATTGGTCTAGATATGAACAGAAAATTCGATTCATGTAATCCATAAGTACTATAGGTGCATTGGTCAGCCTAAATGGTATTACTAAAAATTCATAATAATCATATCTAGTTTTAAAAGCAGTTTTTGGTCATCCTCTGCTTTTACTCTATGATGATGATACCCTAATGTCCAATCAATTTTTGAAAACATGTAAGAACCATATAACTGATCGAGCAAATCATCAATTTTGGGAAGTGGGTATTTGTTCTAAATAGTCACCTTATTTAACTCCTTGTAATCAATATATACTTAGGCTAGCTATCTTACACAATCATATGTAATAAATGAATGACTAGCACCCGAATCATACAATACTTGTACTGAATTACCATTAAGTAAAACCATACCTTGAATTAATTCAGGAGATGTTTTGGCTTCATCTTGAGTCATAATGAAGACTCTGCCCTAAGCTCTCTATCTAGGCTCCCCTGCCCACTACTGTTATGAACAATCTTTAGCAAAATGTCCCGGTTTCTAGTAATATAACAAACTATCTACTTTGCTGGGGCACCACATGGTTTTCTAGGATGATATGGCTTGCCATAATGCCAACATGTTCAGTTCCCAAGGGATCTCTGGTTACTGCGGCTATCAAACTGATACGGCTTTTTATTATTCCCTATCGATGGACCTCTCTGATTCTTACATTTATGTCGGATGCACCCTTACTTTTAGCATTTGTTACAGAATATAGATTAAGCAAATTGATTTTTGTGATCTGGCATTCTTCTAATGCCTTATTAAATTTTGTAAACTATTTAGAGACTAGCTTCTCTTTTAATTCCGATCTCAGCCCTCAAATCATCATATCTAAGCTCCATCTTTCATCATCACGGTACCTCAGGTAAGAAGAGTATCAAGACAACCAGATAAATAGAGCAACATACTCATCAAAATTTTCTTTCTTATCTTGTCGAATTGAAAGAAACTTTGTTTCCTTTGCAATTCTGGTTGATTAGGGGAAATATTTCTCATTGAATTGCTCTTGAAATAAATCCCATGTGATAGGAATATTTTATGCTTGAAGAATCATTTCAGTATTCTTCCACCACCTACCTGCATCCCTTTTCTAATTTGTAAATAGCTAACTGAGCTATAATGTTATCTGGGCATTCTAAAATTCTAAAGATTTTCTTTAACCGGGACAGCCAATCCTCTGCAAATGATCAAATTTTTCTCAAAAGACAGGGGGTTGTTGCTAATAGAATTGAGACACCTATGTCTACAAACTTTAACCCTCATCAGAAGGCCTAAGTGGAGGCCCCTGATTAGTTTCCTCAGGCTGTATAGGTTCATTCTCTTGTCCACCAGGATTATTCTGTCTTTCCCCATTTGCATTTTATTTTTGCTGTATTTCTCGTAGCTCATCCTTAAGACCATATA
Organism: Inga oerstediana; assembly: GCA_963210345.1. Taxonomy (NCBI): domain Eukaryota; kingdom Viridiplantae; phylum Streptophyta; class Magnoliopsida; order Fabales; family Fabaceae; genus Inga; species Inga oerstediana. The sequence continues at coordinate 33,778,055 of OY723409.1, forward strand.
TCATTATTTGCTGTTTGGCTAGCATGCCTAATATTTACTGCATTGTGTTAGGTCCAGCTTCTTGAGCCTGTCTGGCACCTCTACCTCTTGGTCTCACCATCTTTATGTTTTAATATATTAAAATAAAGAAGATGTAAATTTCATATAATCATAAGGTCATACTTGTCATTTCGCAAAATTTTGAATGCATAAATACTTCAAGATTAACATGCAACAGACATTTATAGTAGTTTAGGGAAAATTTTTGATAACATACAGCCTATACACCATTGTATAACATGTTTATACTTCTTTATATTACATAACTTAACATGTACAAGTAACTTCCCAGGGGTCACCCATCCTAACATTTTTTTGGTCCGTGTGCGCTTAACCTTTATGTATTGGTGCAAAAATGCTAGTACTAGTTCCATCTACTTCCGAGCATCAGCACCCCGTGACTGCTCTTGTCCTAGTAAGTTGTGCCAACTGTCTCCGGATGACTAAATACTAGGTAGAGGCCCTATATCAGTATTGGTACATATAATAAAAAACGTACTTCATGATGTGCTGCATGATGGCAACAAAGTTGTCATTTGGACCCCATTCTTAATCTCATTCTTCTTTTGGACCCAAAATACAGTATCTGAAAAGAAGTATAGCATCGTACGGATCCAAATATCATCCATAATCTCTAAATCAAAATATCCCTGACCCCAGTAAAATGTGTCTACTTCATCCAGGTACGCTATATACTGGGTATTGGGATGTCCCAATCATGGAAAGCCCGCTGGTATATGCTTTTGACATACTCCCATAATCTTGATCCAATTGTTGGTCATATGGCACGTATACAGTTTCAGCTCTGAAACTGGTAACAAAATCCCGATTCAACTCTAACTCATCAGTCCACGGTTGATTGGTATCCCTTACTGCTGAGCTTACTAATCATGCTTGTCTAGGATGAGGCCTAAACACTGGCTTTGATCGTACCCATTTCCTCAGGGTTCGTAATACCCTTACACCACCCTCAAACAGGTATTGTAATACTCGTTGCCCCTCGAGTATTCATTGATTCTCCAAAGGCTGATTCACTGATGGTGATGATCCACTCCTCAATGCCTCCTTTTATGCATATTTCCCGCTACCATATAACCAAGACCATATCAGTACAATATTTTGCTATTACTAGAATAGCTTGCTTTGGTAGCAAAATTGTCAAACCCTTTATTATTTTGACATTTATCAGAGTACTAAAGCATAGTTCAATGGTCGAATAGAAATAAAATAAACATACTAATATAAAGTACTTGATTATATTACAGGAATCCCTACAGGGTTTGTTCGTAATATTTGCAGAGCCCAAAATAACATTAAAACTACAGATAACCAGCACTTCTGCTTAGACAGATCTAGAATCTTCAGTTACTGGTGTCCACTTCCTTGCCCTTAAAGCCATTGTCTCTCACTGAATAAATTTTAAAATATTTGGAAAGGGGTGAGATTCATGCGAATCTCAGTAGTAACACAATCAATCATATAAAATATAATAAATAAACATGCAATCCATCATATAATGTAATAGAACATATATACTATAAACATGTTTGTCTGTTTGGTGTTCAAGATCGAATCATTGTTTGTGCTTACAGGCCACACTGTGTATACTGTTCAGGATCAAATGACAATTTGACTCTTACTTGCTATAATGTTCTAGAGCATATGACTGTCTATCTGTACTTGTCTTACTACCTCAGCTAGGTCCCACTTAGCCTGATAGTACTTGTGCTTTTCCTACGGGTGGTACTAGTGCTTTTCCCACACCACAGCTAGGTTTTCTAACAAACAATTCATATAACAGAACATGGCAACACAAAGCATATAAAAAATCACATAGTGTATGAAAGATAAAGTTACTACCCGAAATCCTTTCCAATTGTGTAACTACTCCGGTCTAATGATTCTTGATCCTGCTCGGGCAAATGCAAATTCTAAAATTCCAAATTTATAATAAATGAGTTACTACTCATTCATGTCTCATTCCTAAGTTCTTATGAATTGTTATCTCTATCTAAAACACATAATTACCAAAATGCACTTAGGAATCCGGTCTAATTTCCCTTTATACCCGCTATAACTGTATTTTACCAAAAATTATAACCCATGCTATTTCTATAAAATTTTGAGAGTAAAATCTTTTTTTACCTCATTTTTATCAAAATCACACTCCATTTCACAAATTACCTCTTGCAGCCACATATGTTAGGGTTTTTGTTAGATCTCATATTTTGATGATAACAAAGAATTATATGAAAAAGATTTGATTAATAAATAAGTTTGAACAAAGTAATAACAGGGAAAAGCATCACTTGAAGTAAGCATTGGAGTAATAAAGAAAGGCCAAGAGAAAAAGCTGAGAAACTTGATCAGAAGCAAATTTTCTAAGGTATTACTCGAGTATGTACTCGAGTAATGAGACAAAACTTGAAGTAACCAGAGACACCTTCAAGTAACCTGCCAACGTTACTCGAGTAAGTACTCGAGTAATAGTGTAAATGATTTCAAGTTGCTCTCGGCCTGCCAATGTTACTCGAGTAGCTACTCGAGTAACCAGGTAAATACTTAAAGTTGCTCTCGGCCTGCCAACGTTAATCGAGTAGCTACTCGAGTAACCATGTAAAATTCTTCCAGTTGCTCTCGGCCTGCCAATGATACTCAAGTATATACTCGAGTTACTTTGTTTCAGAAAATGTGTTGCTCTCGGCATTTTGTACCCTGCCAATGTTACTCGAGTAGCTACTCGAGTAACGTACTATGGTAAGCAAAAATCTGAAGGTAGTACTCGAATAACTTGATCTATTTTTATCATACTTTACTCGAGGCACTACTCAAGTATGCAGGTATTCAATGACTTATTTAAAGTGGATTACTTGAGTATGTACTCGAGTATGCAGAGTTATCTTTAAAGAAAAACTTCAAGTCATTACCCGAGTAAGCTATACAGAAAAATTATGTTTACTCAAGTATGTACTCGAGTAACAAGGTAATCAAACTTGAATGCTCTCGGCCTTGAAATCCTGCCAACATTACTGGAGTAAAGCATCGAGTAACCAAAAGTTTATTTGAAGGTTTACTCGAGTTGGTACCCGAGTAACCTATGAAGAAAAGAAAACATTACTCGAGTAAGTACCCGAGTAATCATGCATTTCCAAAGGTTTGATATTTTGTTTATTCCATGCACTACCCGAGTAATCTCATATTTGTTTGTTGACTTGCAGTTCATCAAAGTTTTTCTTATGATACTCGAGTATGTACTCGAGTAACCTTTAATGAATACTCGAGTAGCTACTCGAGCATGGAAACCCAAAAATTTAGAAATCATTCAAATGTTCATTGATTTGTTTCCTATATGATTAACCTTTCATTGTATTAGTATTCCTAGTATATTTACAGATAAACAATGAAGAAATCATATCAAATAAGGAAAGTCAAATGAGAAGTTCAAATGCCACCTACCGCCAACGGATATATTTCAAATACTGGAAAAGTCAATAGTGGCTGCGCACTCTCCAACGGACGAGAAGAAAATGTTCCAACGGTCTTCACCAATATATCTATATAAATGGGAACATCCAAACAGAAAAATAACAATAAGATCACACACAAACGTATCATCAAGTTCACTACTCTGTTTTACGTGATATTTGTAACTCTGTACTTCAGTGATTCTTATTCACTCTTGAGAGAGATATTTCATTCAAACTCAATATTTGTTATTGAGATAACTTAAGGTTGTGGAACCTTGAGTTGCGATTGGATTACAACTTGTAAGGGGGAGCGAGTGTCCAGGTGAAGGAACTTGCTTGTACTAAGGTGCCAAGAACCCACTGAATCTTGGAAGTTATAGTGAAACTCTCAGAGAAGCTCTGAGGACTGGACGTAGGTCAAAGTGGTTGTGACCGAACCAGTATAACTCCCGGTGTACACTTCGGTGATATTTCTCCTTACTCCTTACTGTTTTAATTTCATCGTCAAATTTTATATTTGTAACGAAATTTTTAGTATCACCCAATTCACCCCCCCTCTTGGGTGAAACGCTTGCTCTAACATTTGGTATTAGAGAGTAGGTCTTCTTGTTAAGGTATAACAACCTAAGAAGGATCCAATGGCAAGCATGGGTGAAGGAATTCTTCCTGACGGAGCATCCATCACTAGACCTCCCGGTTTCAGTAGAGAACACTTTTCTTTCTGGAAAGCAAAATTCAGAGTGTTCGTGATGGCTACCGAATATAGCCTATGGGATGTAAATGAGAGTGGAAATTATCAACCTACAAAGATTGTAGATTCTCAGAAAATTCCAAAGACGCCAGCGGAATATGATGATAATGACAAGAAACTTATCACTCTCAACAGCAAGGCAATTCTGATGTTATAAAGTGCTTTGAGTCAAAGTGAATACTTCAGAATTTGCACACTTCCAACAGTAAAGGAAATGTGGGAAGCTCTGGAAATAGCTCATGAAGGAACTTCGGGAATAAAGGAGAATCGGATCAACACCTTGGTCACTGAATTTGATCTACTTCGGATGAAATCAGGTGAATCAATATCTAAATTTGAACTTAGATATACTCATCTTGTTAATCAACTTGTAGCACTTGGGAAAATTTATGATCAGCATACCCAAGTACAAAAGATTTTGAATATTCTTTCTAAAGAGTGGGAGGCCAAAGTCACTACGATAGAAGAAGCAAAAGGAGAATCAATGAGATCAGTTGCTTCTCTATTTGGAAGTCTTTCTGAATATGAAAGCAAACTAAAGTTCAAACGAGAACTAGATGACATTGGTGACAAGAAAAAGAAAGGTCTAGCACTAAAAGCAAAGGAAGAAAATCAAGATGAAGATGAGGAACTCGATGATGATGAAATGGGCTTAATTATAAAATGATTCAGAAAATTTTACAAGAAAGGTCAAGGATTCAAACACTTTCAGAAAGGAGGAACTAGTAGCAAAGATCATATCATATGCTACGAATGTGGAAAACCAGGACATATCAAGTCAGAATGTCCAGAGCTGAATCAAAAGAGCAAAGAAAAGAGAAAAGGAAAATTCTTTAAAAAGAAGGCCTTTATATCTGCTATATGGGGTGATAGTTCCTCTGACGAAGAAAGTAATGAAGAAGAAGTAGCAAATATATGCCTTATTACTCAAGAAGAAACAGAAGAAGAGGTAAATGATTCTGAACCTACTTATGATGAATTACTTTCTGAATATAATGCTTTACATTCTGAATTCATCAAAGTAGTTAAAGAATTGGTTGTTTTCAAAAAGAAAAACAAAGTTCTTGAAATTGAGCTTAAAGAACGTTCAGAAAAGGATTGTGAAAGTTGTTCTTCTTTGAAAAAGAAAAACATTGATCTCACAAAAACTCTTGAAAAATTTACACAAGGAAGTGAGATGCTAAATGTTATTTTAAAAGCTCAACGATTTGTAAATGACCGATCTGGAATTGGATATGATCCAAAATCAGATAGAAGAAAAGGTAGAAAGAAAGCAGGAGGTAAGTCATATTTGAATTATTTCCAGCATTCTGTGCATACATCAAATCCTTTTGCATTTTGTAATTACTGAAATAGAAAAGGCCATCATACTTCTTCATGCATTCATAAGAAGAAAGGAACAATAGGAACCTACAAATGGGTACCTAAAGGCTCATATGTTCAGAAAATTATTTGTACTAACCCAAAAGGACCCAAAAAGATGTGGGTACCTAAGACTTAGTCATTTGATTGCAGGTATGTCTCAAAGCATCCAAAAATAGCAAGTAGTACATAGATAGTGGATGCTCTAGACATATGACCGGAGATTTCGAAAGTTTTACCACATTGCAACCTAAGGAAGGTGGAAAGGTAAAATTCGGAGGAAATCAATCCGGAAGGATAGCAGGAATTGGTGAAATAAAAAATGACAAAGGAATACAAGTCAAAGATGTGTATTATGTTGAAGGCTTGTGTCACAATTTGCTGAGCGTAAGTCAAAGTGCAGATAAAGACAACTGGGTAATATTTGACTCAGAAGAATGCTTAATTATCAACAAGAATGACTTACAGCTTGATAAGAAGAATATCAAGGCTAAGCTCAGAGCAAAAAAGGGAAGGTAACTGCTATACTCTAGATATTAGTAGAAATGAATCTGAAAACTGTTTTCTGAGTAATGCTGATGAAAGTTGGCTTTGGCATAAGAGATTGGCTCATGTCAATATGCATCAATTAGGCAAACTACTCAAAAAGGATTTAGTTCTTGGATTACCCAAAGTATCTTTCAAAAATGACTTGATTTGTGACGTATGTCAAAAGGGTAAACAAACTAAATCATCTTTCAAATTGAAAAATAAGATTTCAACAAATAGACCACTACAATTATTGTATATGGATTTAGTTGGCCCAGCAAGAGTAAAGAGTCTTGGTGGCAACTTATATTCATTGGTCATTGTTGATGATTTCTCCAGATTTACATGGGTTATTTTTCTATCTTCAAAAGATGAAGCCTTTGAAGAATTTATTGTTTTTGCCAAAAAAGTGCAAAATGAGAAAGGTATGACCATTGCAGGTATTAGGACCGATCATGGTGGAGAATTGGAAAATCAAGCTTTTGAAGAATATTGTGATACTAATGGCATTGATCACAATTTCTCTGCTCCAAGGACACCTCAACAAAATAGAGTTGTGGAACGCAAGAATAGAGTGCTCACTGAAATGGCTAGAGCAATGTTGAATGAAAAGAATGTGTCTCAAGTGTTTTGGGCTGATGCTATGACTACAGCATGCTACATTTCAAATAGAACCTATATCAGAACAAAACTTGGAAAGACACCATACGAGCTGTACAAAGGAAGAAAGCCAAACATTGCTCATCTACACATCTTCGGTTGTAAGTGTTTCATTCATAATAATGGTAAAGATAACTTAGGAAAATTTGATTCTAAAACTGATGAAGAAATTTTCCTAGGATATTCTAACCGAAGTAAAGCATATAGAGTTTTCAATAAAAGAACATGTGTTGTTGAAGAATCAATTCATATTGTATTTGATGAATTTGAATCCTCTGACAAAACCATTGATGAAGAACAGGAAGTTGTTTTAAATCAAGAAAATGGTCAATCTATTTCTAAGTCTCTTATTCCAGAAGTTGATGAAACTAAGGAAGAAGAGCAATCACTAGGTCAACCTAAAGCCTGGAAATACAATAGAAGTCATCCCTTAGATCAAGTCATAGGAGATGTGAATGAAGGGATCAAAACTAGAAATAAAATTTTCAATGAAGTAAGTTTTTCTGTGTTCATTTCTGAGATTGAACCTTCTAATATTGATGAAGCCCTATCAGACAATGATTGGGTTATAGCAATGCAAGAAGAACTAAATCAATTTGAGAGAAATCAAGTTTGGGATTTGGTACCCCGACCCAAGGATCATCCGATCATTGGAACTAAATGGGTATTCAAGAACAAACTCGATGAATCTGCAATTATTGTCAGAAACAAGGCAAGGTTGGTGGCCAAAGGCTATAATCAGGAAGAAGGGATTGATTATGAGGAAACGTATGCTCCAGTGGCTAGATTGGAAGCTATACATGTACTCTTAGCCTTTGCATGCATCAAAGGATTCAAACTCTATCAAATGGATGTAAAGAGTGCATTTCTAAATGGATACATCATGGAAGAAGTATATGTAGAACAACCTCCAGGTTTTGAGGATGTTACTAAACCTGACCATGTTTTCAAACTCAAAAAGGCTTTATATGGTTTAAAACAAGCTCCTAGAGCATGGTATGAAAGGCTCAGTAAATTTCTTATTGATCAAGGTTTTATACGGGGAAAATTTGATACAACACTTTTTGTAAAATGAAAACGTGATGATATTTTAATTGTTCAAATATATGTTGATGACATTGTTTTCGGTGCTACTAATAAATCTCTGTGCAAGGAATTTTCGAGATAATGCAGGGAGAGTTTGAGATGTCAATGATGGGAGAATTGAATTTCTTTCTTGGTTTGCAAATCAAACAAAGAAAGAATGGAATCTTCATATCTCAAACAAAATATTTGAAAGAGCTATTGAAAAAGTATGGAATGGATGAAGCAAATGGCACGGACATGCCTATGAGTTCAACTACGTTGCTTGATGCTGATGTTAAAGGGAAAGACTACAACATCACAAAATATAGAGGAATGATTGGATCATTACTCTATCTTACGGCAAGTAGACTGGACATCCAATTTAGTGTTGGAATATGTGCAAGATATCAATCAGCACCAAAGAAGTCACATGCTGAAACGGTCAAACGAATTTTTAGATACCTTGCTGACACACCTGAATTGGGTCTGTGGTATCCCAAAGGAAGAAGTAAATATCTTGTTGCATATTCAGATTCAGATCATGGAGGATACAAGACAGACAGAAAGAGCACCAGCGGACAAGGACAATTTCTTGGAGGATCTCTTGTATCATGGTTTAGCAAGAAACAAAATACAGTGTCTCTTTCGTCAACGGAAGCCGAATATGTTGCAGTCTCAAGTTGTTGTGCACAAGTGATATGGTTAAAACAACAACTACAAGATCTTGGTATTTATCTCAAAGAAATACCAATCTATTGTGACAATACCAGTATGATAAGCTTGGCAAAGAATCCAGTTCAACACTCTAGAACCAAGCATATCGATGTCAGACAACACTTCATCAGAGATCATGTTCAAAAGAAAGATGTGAAAGTCATATTCATTCCTACTCATCTTCAACTAGCTGATATTTTCACAAAACCCCTTGCAAAAGATCAATTTCTATACATTAGAAGAGAATTGGGAATGGAAAATCCCAATGAGTTGTAAGTTATTTCAGTTTCTCATAATATTAGATGAAGTCATTTGTTAAAGTTTTGATGATCACTAATTTAAGCATTGGAGTATGTAGAAATTTGTTTTGCAGGAAGATTGAAACTCTGTTTTGAGAAACAAAAACAGAGGTGATCAGAGGACACCTTTACTGGAGTACCAACTTGAATTTATGACTAACAGATAAGCATTACCCGAGGAACAACTTGAAGTAAAGAAGCACTTTACTCGAGTATGTACTCGAGTAATGGTCTTCCAAAACTGGAAGTAACGGATCAAGCTACCTGGAATTTGAATCAAACGGTTCAGTTACTAAGAAATGAACAGTCAGAAATGAAAAGACAGGTTACCTGAGGCAAGCCTCGAGTAAACTTGAAGTTTACTCGAGTATGGACTCGAGTAACTGCAAGTCTAGATTTCCAAACTGATGAAAAATGACTCAAATATGTTTCAAATTGGTTATAAATGATCGAGGAAACATACATGGATAATTACAATATTATTCATGCCAGTTACGCAATTTAAATGAATTATTTTAAGATTTTCTGTATAATTACTCGAGTAAGGACTCGAGTAAACTTGAAGTTTACTCGAGTAAGGCCTCGAGTAATGTCGGGTTTTAGGTCTTTATTTGTCGCAAACTCGGTCATTTCCACAAAATCTCCTCGAGTAAATCACTATACTCTCTCTCAAAAACTTTTCACAATCGATTCCTTGCATAATTTCCGTCAAAACCCAACAGATTTCAACCCTAAAAACCTCCTATTCTGTTCAGATTCTCAGTGCCCTAATCTCACGACTGTGTCTCTGTTTTTCTGAGAATTTCATTTTTTCACTCATTCAGAATGGTGAGAACTAAAAACCTTACTCCTACAGATTCCTCTGAATCCCAACAACACCCTGATCCTCTTTCTTCTCCTCCCACAAAGAGAAGGAAACTTACCCCGAGATCAAAAGCCAAAATTCAACCTCAACCAAAACCAAAAGGGGTTGTGATCAAAGAGCCTATTGTTACAAGGGCTCAATCCAAAAAGAGCACCTCTACTGGGAGGGGAAAAAGTGCAAAGTCTCCCTCTCCTACACCCTCTGATTCCTCTACTCCCTCCTTTACTCCAAAGCCTTCTAAAAAGCCCAAGTATGACAAGAATGTGGCTAAGGCTATGGCAAGCATACTAGATCAAGTGGAGAAGGGGCAGTCTTCAAAGAAATCCAAATTGCCAGAGGAGGAGATCACCAACCTTCCAAAAGGGTTCAATATCAACAAACTAGAGGAGTCTCCAAAGTATCTCTCTCAATTTTCAAGGAGGAAAGTGTGTAAAACACACTATGTGGAACTCAAGTTACTTCAGGAGGTATTGAAGCACGATCTCAGTTCCTATTTAGAACCTTTTATGCCTTGGCTTTCGATTAGATTACCTTTTTGCACTAAAGTGATCACACACTTTTACTGTAATCTTGAGATCCTAGATGAACCAAACAAAACCTCAGCTGAGGAAGAGATGACCACCATTGTGAGAGGCCAAAAGATTCTTATTTCACCCTCTAGGATAAACATGTGGTTAGGGATAGAGAACCCCTAGATGATATTTACTCCCAACTTGAACCAAACCAAATATTTTCTGTCCTTAAACCTGGTGAGTTAGTTGGCCCTTTAAATTTCAAACCAAGTGATATGTGTGATCATCACAGGGTTCTATGGTAAATTTACTCTAGATTCCTTGTGAACAAGGCCAACAACTATACCCACTTCTCTGATAGGGACTTTAGGTGGTTTGCTTCACTTCTCCTGAAAGAACAGAAGGACTTGGGGGAGTATATCTTTTCTGAGATGAAAAGATACAGAGTGGATGGGAAGGCTACCACACCAATGCCATATCCTCAGATCGTATCACTTATTCTGAAGGAGAATAAGATATGGTATCTGGATAGCAAGGAACCTATTGAGAGGATGACTCCGGTTGGGAGAAATCAGATTGGTAAGCTCAATATTGATATACCTCTCAAGGGCCCTCTGGAATCTGGATCAAAGAAGAAGAAGAAGATTGAGGCTGAGACTAGCAAGATGGATGACACTCAGTCATCGGCTCCAGCTGCCACCACATCATCACCCTCCTTCCTCAATGCCACACTTCAGCATTTTATGGAGAATATGCTCCGAGGATTCCATGTTGATATTGCCAACACAAATGCTGAACTGATAACCAACATGAATTACAAGATGGCGGAGTTGGTTGAGAAAATGGATAAGAGGCACGAGGAGTTGCTAGCTGAGCAACGTGCCCAAGGTGAGACACTGAGATTGATTCTAGCACGACTGGATTCCTTGGGTCCAGGACCTTATGCCGGTCCATCCTCTTCTTCTCCAGAGCATATACCATCTTCTGCACCACCACCACCTCCAGAGAACCCTACTTCTGATATTCCTCTCTCTGAGCCTGAGCCTTCTATCCCTCCGGTCTCTAGTCCACCTGAGCCACAAACCAAAGACATTCTATATTCAGTGGATAACCCCGATACCAATGAGACCATTCATATCATCATTGATGATTCACCTCCCAAACCTCAGCCTGAACCCGCTCCAAAACCTATTCCATCTCCTACCCATACTAAGGAAATATCTCCCTCCTCATCCTCTGATCATCATGCCCCAGAGGTTGAGACTACTCCAGAGGTTGAGACCACTCCAGAGATTGAGACCACTACCATGATCATCTATCAGTCTCCTTCTATTCTTCCCAGAGATGATATCCATATCCCTCCAGTGAACCTTCCTGAACCAGTCTCTTCTAGTTCATTTGACTCCTCTGGTTCAGATGCCTCTATGGTTCTTCCAGTGACACCTATTTCCATGGTCAAGCCTTCTAGCCCTCCACTTGATTGATGAAGACAAAAAGGGGGAGAAGAGCTTGAGTGTGATTTTGTGGAGTGACTGTGTTTACTTTTAGGTATATGGTTGTATATGGGCTTTAGGGAGCTTTTTAAGTTTTAGGGAGCTTTTTAAGTTTTTAAGTCTTTTGAATTTTAATCTTTTCATCTTGTAATACAGCTTAAGTTTAATGCAAGTTATGATTTCATTTCATGTCCAATTAAGTTTTAAATTATGATACATTGTTGGACTAATGAGTTTGTTGTGTATGCAAGGTGTATATTATGATTTCATTCAATTTATACTTTGAATCTAAACTTAACAAGTTTTTTTTTTCTCAAAATGATCTTTGAATTCAAGAAATATTTAATTCAGAATTTAATTTCAAAAACCCTATTCAAAATCACCAAGTTTTGTCATCATCAAAAAGGGGGAGAATGTTAGATCTCATGTTTTGATGATAACAAAGAATTATATGAAAAAGATTTGATTAATAAATAAGTTTGAACAAAGTAATAACTGGGAAAAGCATCACTTGAAGTAAGCATTGGAGTAATAAAGAAAGGCCAAGAGAAAAAGCTGAGAAACTTGATCAGAAGCAAATTTGCTAAGGTATTACTCGAGTATGTACTCGAGTAATGAGACAAAACTTGAAGTAACCAGAGACACCTTCAAGTAACCTGCCAACATTACTCGAGTAAGTACTCGAGTAATAGTGTAAATGATTTCAAGTTGCTCTCGGCCTGCCAATGTTACTCGAGTAGCTACTCGAGTAACCAGGTAAATACTTAAAGTTGCTCTCGACCTGCCAACGTTACTCGAGTAGCTACTCGAGTAACCATGTAAAATTCTTCCAGTTGCTCTCGGCCTGCCAATGATACTCAAGTATATACTCGAGTTACTTTGTTTCAGAAAATGTGTTGCTCTCGGCATTTTATACCCTGCCAATGTTACTCGAGTAGCTACTCGAGTAACGCACTGTGGTAAGCAAAAATCTGAAGGTAGTACTCGAATAACTTGATCTATTTTTATCATACTTTACTCAAGGCACTACTCAAGTATGCAGGTATTCAATGAATTATTTAAAGTGGATTACTCGAGTATGTACTCGAGTATGCAGAGTTATCTTTAAAGAAAAACTTCAAGTCATTACCCGAGTAAGCTACACAGAAAAATTATGTTTACTCGAGTATGTACTCGAGTAACAAGGTAATCAAACTTGAAGTGCTCTCGGCCTTGAAATCCTGCCAACATTACTGGAGTAAAGCATCGAGTAACCAAAAGTTTATTTGAAGGTTTACTCGAGTTGGTACCCGAGTAACCTATGAAGAAAAGAAAACATTACTCGAGTAAGTACCCGAGTAATCATACATTTCCAAAGGTTTGATATTTTGTTTATTCCATGCACTACCCGAGTAATCTCATATTTGTTTGTTGACTTGCAGTTCGTCAAATTTTTTCTGATGATACTCGAGTATGTACTCGAGTAACCTTTAATGAATACTCGAGTAGCTACTCGAGCATGGAAACCCAGAAATTTAGAAATCATTTAAATGTTCATTGATTTGTTTCCTATATGATTAACCTTTCATTGTATTAGTATTCCTAGTATATTTACAGATAAACAATGAAGAAATCATATCAAATAAGGAAAGTCAAATGAGAAGTTCAAATGCCACCTACCGCCAACAGATATATTTCAAATACTGGAAAAGTCAATAGTGGCTGCGCACTCTCCAACGGACGAGAAGAAAATGTTCCAACGGTCTTCACCAACATATCTATATAAATGGGAACATCCAAACAGAAAAATAACAATAAGATCACACACAAACGTATCATCAAGTTCACTACTCTGTTTTACGTGATATTTGTAACTCTGTACTTCAGTGATTCTTATTCACTCTTGAGAGAGATATTTCATTCAAACTCAATATTTGTTATTGAGATAACTTAAGGTTGTGGAACCTTGAGTTGCGATTGGATTACAACTTGTAAGGGGGAGCGAGTGTCCAAGTGAAGGAACTTGCTTATACTGAGGTGCCAAGAACCCACTGAATCTTGGAAGTTATAGTGAAACTCTCAGAGAAGCTCTGAGGACTGGACGTAGGTCAAAGTGGTTGTGACCGAACTAGTATAACTCCCGGTGTACACTTCGGTGATATTTCTCCTTACTCCTTACTGTTTTAATTTCACCGTCAAATTTTATATTTGTAACGAAATTTTTAGTATCACCCAATTCACCCCCTCTTGGGTGAAACGCTTGCTCTAACAGTTTTAAGGCTAAAATTGTCATTCACAAGCCTCTATACTTCTTTTTTCACATGTTCCCTACACAATTTTCATTCTAAACACAATGAAAACATCAAATCCATCAAATTCCAGACCAAAGGCATAAATTACCCCTGGCCAAAATTTAGAAAAATTTATGAAGTTGGAGTTTTATGTTTTCATCATTCAACAAAACACCTCTTTCTCACCCTAATTCACTTCTTGAATCCATTAATTACACTTCCCATATGTTTAATTCAAATTTGGACAGCACCTCCCCTTAGGGTTTATGTTTCCCAAATGAAAAAATCATGACAACAAAAGACAACCAATCAACTAATTTACCAACAACAACCATGAATCAACAAGTAGAACAAAGTTTCTTGAATTACCTTTTGATTCTCCTCTTTTCTCTTCAAAACCATCCCCTCCCCTTCTTGTTGCCCTTTGATTTTCTTCTTGCTTCATGTGATTTCAAGAAGGATATGAGGATTAAAAGAGGTTTCTAAGGATTTAGAGTGAATTTTGCTTGCAAACTTACCTAAGTTTACTTCTTGAATCCTTGTCTCTTCTTTTGCTCTTTCTCTTCTTCAAGATATTGCTCTCTCTCTCTTTTCTCTCCCTTGGCTGAAATTTTGGCCCCTTAGAAGTGTCTAAGAGATTCTTGAAATATCTCCGACCACCTCCTTAATATAATAATAATTTAATGAAATTTTGCACATGTCTTGAATGTTTTATTCCTTCTTTTTCCACTTGGTTCCATAATTACAAAGAAGTAAGAGGCTTCTTGATTTATTAGCCAAATGACTATTTTGCCCTTACATTTCTTTAATTCTTCAATTAAATGTTGTCTTCCTTCTTTCCTTTTCTATTTTTAGCCGAAAACTTCATATTAAATTGTTCCAAAAATTTTGCTCTTCCTTTCTCCATTTTGGGCTACAACATGAGGCCTTTAAGAAGACAAAAGTTGACCTTTTATGTCTTAACTTAGCCAAATTTCATGTGACCTCTACTTCTAATGTTTTACCATTTCAAGCATACCAAAACCTACCATTTTATTCCATTTAATGTAATAAATGTACAAGAAATTTTGGTGAACAAAATTTGAGATATTATACTATAATTAGAACCACCACCCCATAGCATGTTGCCGCCAAAAATAGAACCCCGTATTTTTTCTAGAGAATCTCCTAATTGTTTTAGAGCAACTAGAAAGAGACTCTTTAACCAAAATTGTTTTAGAGAAACTAGAAGGAGATTCTTTAACCAAAAAGAATTCAGTTCAGATGTAGGATACCTATCTAGAAGTTTTCACAACTTAATCATGTATGATGGAATCATTAAATATTTGACCTTTTCAAATTCTGTCTGCCACTCACTATAGTCTCAAGAAATAAAGAGAAGATGTGTACAAATGAGATATCCAGCAACAAGAAGAAGGAAAAGGATTTACTAGAGGAACTCCTGAACATTTAGCGATCTTAGATGTGTCGATATCAATGGTGACTCATTATTTCAATGAATAATTTCTTCGGATAGAAGAAGATAATGTAAACACTTATTCGAAATCTCACTTAGCATATTTCATTATGGAAGATACAATTTTTTTGAAGAATTCATCATGATATATCTGATCCATGCATAATATCATGAAAAATGGATACAAATTGTTTTTAATCAACAATAGATCTTAAAATAAAAAATTTAGATATTTGTACCTTATCGAAGTATGGAACCACGGTATATATATTTGGAATAGATTTCATTTTGAGAGAGTTGAAAAAGTACTATCTCATTGAAAGGTTATGTACATTTGCCCTTTCTTAAGCCATTTTTCTAGACAAAAACTTCGTTTTTTCCTCTTTTCGGATAGTAAATATTTCTTAGAACATAGAGTGTGAATCAAACCCATGTTTGAATTGAAATTGAGATACTGATGCAAGTTCTTCCCTTATGAACAGATAGATTTATATCTGAAAGAGGTTGACAATAAGTTCTTTCAAAATCCAGAAATGTCTGCCATTGAGTAAATAGCTCTATGAACGAATGGATCATATTGAATTGGAAAATGGAAATATTTGTACAAGTTATACCTTCCGTCACCACTTTACACAAAAACATTAGGTATGAATATACTCGATTGGTGACATAGTATCTCTCTCCAAAAAGCATTTATTTTACTGCCGCACAAAGAAAATATTTTGTTGCAAATGAACAAGAAATTAAGGAATTGTCCCTATGTAAAATTATAATTATTGATACAAGCCTTTTCGACATAAAAAGGGAATATTTTGTTATAATAGCAACATAAGTGATGTCGATTATTCAAGAATTGAAGTCGATTTGCTTAGAAAAAGAGGCTATCAATGAACTTCTATGAAATAATTTTATGGGATTCAGACAATTGTCTTGATTGTGGGATATCATTGAGAAATAGGAATATGTATTATCAAAAGATTTCCTATGATTCTTTCTAGCATAGAATGAGTCAATCAACCGCATTAGTATCTTATTGAAAAAAATGATGTTATTATTTGTCCATTGATCAAGAATTTTGATTTTTGGGAAGTTACATGGTCAACTAATAAGAAGGGTTTCCATTTTTTCAAATGAATGATTTGAAGACCTATTAATGCTAACAACTGATTACAGAGTTGATCATTTAGACCTTTCAATTCATGGATGTAGGTCTCGGACCTATGAATAGGGATACTTCTGAAACTCATAAAAAAGAAAGTGAGTTAGAAAAAAAGAGAAGAAACTTGGAAAAAAGAAACAAAGTGACTTAGAGAAATCTTTTTTGTCGATAACTTCAGACTAATCAATTGAATATTGATTAATACGGAATTGATCGACACTACTTGAAAATGGCTATTATGCTCTTAAATGAAATGTTCTAAATGTTCCTGGAAATTCTTTCTCCCATTGTACCATTTGTATCTATATGCGTTAGGATCCTAATTCATGGATCAAACCATTTCTTCTTACTCTTTTTCAAATTTGATAAATGTTGGTTGATCGTGTATTTCGTTATAGTTCTATGATTCAAAGTATCATTTCCTATTTGATACCTTTGAATTCTATATTCAAAGTTGCGATCAGATCGATTCATTAAAAAGAAACGATTCAATACATTTCTTATGTACCCATAGGTGCTATATTAGATTTGAATCAGATTTCAGATCAATTTATATTGATTGATTGCCTACATTATCTAGTTGATAGTAAATGCCACTATTTTTGGTTTTGGATCTTCCAAATAATTCCTACAAAAGGTCCAGACCCATCTTTTTCTGATCCTTCGATAAAAAGATCCATTCTCTTCATAAAAAATTAGAGGTAGAACAAACAACGATTTATTTTTCGATTCATCCCTGGAGTTCAATTCCTCATTCAAGAATTATTTTTGCTCCAATACGAAGGAATCAATAGAAAAGGCAAATCCCTTATGATATACCAGATCTAGCTTTGTTATTGATAGAGTGAATATATTTGCTATTTCTTGAAATCTCTTTTTTGATTCAAAATCATGGTGTAATGTGTATCCCTCTTGTTCCAGTCATGGAATAGAGGAAATAAATCAAAAAATGGATTTTTGTTTAAGGATCAAATATTATTGGAACTATCCAGTTCATCCTTTGGAATCATATCATATCTTGGATGTGATGAAATAATATGAATTTAGATGGTATTTTGGAAATACATAACCATCTTGAATATATTAACTATTTCTTTATTTTCTGATCACCTGGAAAGAACAAAAGAAATATCTTGTTCTTTCTTCAACAATTTTTATCCCTAGTGGACCTCTCTGCAGGATTCAAACCTAGATAAAGTTCTAACCATCTTTAGAGAAAAAAGAATGAATGGATCTTGTAGTATTACCAAGAGATTTAGATCCTCATCACAGTTGAAAGATACCTCAAAATAGCCATTATCAATATCCCTAACTGTATACTTATCCGTTGTCTTCCAAATGAATTGAAGCTTGGATTGCATGTTCCAAGGGCACGTTCCTCCTTAGTAATTTAACAATTAAGGACTTCCTTAACGGGGCACACCACCATTCATATTGCTATTTTGAGATCGCCAAGGAAGGTATCACCATACCACCCTCTCTACCATCTCTTTAATCCTAATCCTCCTAAACCCCCATGTGTCCTGCATTACCGAAATAACCCTTGAGGCTATCAATATACTCATGCCATGCATCATCAAGAACCCTGCTCCCACATGAATCAAAGAAATAGTTCTTGATTGTCGCATCCACTAAGGCGTCCTTATACGAGGCCCCTATGATTCCCCTTCCAATATCCTCCTCACCAGGTACCTTGCTCCATGCTTTCACCTTCTTCTATCCCATGTCATGAAAGCTCTCATCCACTTTACCATCGCTCGCCACCTTCTCTCTGCCCATCTCTCTCAGTAGCCTCAAATTCTATTATTATAAAAAATTTTACCCAACTAAAGATAAATTTCAAGAAATTAAATAGGCTAATTTTAGTATAATAAGGCCTAATAATATTTGATAATTATCTTTTTTATCTCTAGACACGATGAGATTTCCTAATAATTTACAGAATATCTTGGATATGATGAGATTTACCAATTATTATTATTTCCTATGATTATAGTTATACACACATGGGCTATCACATTCTCTCCCCCCTAAAAAATTTGGTCACCGAATTTTATTTAAAGAGGTGGGGGTAATTATTACGTATACCTTTCCTAGCTTCCCAGGTTTCCTCTTTTTCAGGATGATCTCGCCACATGACTTTGATTAAAGCGACATCCTTGTTTTGCAATCTCTTAACTTGCATGTCCATTATAGCTACTAGTTGATCTTCATATGACAATGTTCATCTAAATGAGTTGTGCATGACAAAAGTACTTGAGAAGGGTCTGGAAGGTACTTTCACAATATAGACGACACATGGAAAATAAGGTGAACACTTGCCACATTCAGTGCCAATGCTAAATGGTAGGCCACTACTCTTACTCTTTCAAGAACCGTAAAAGGTCCAATATACCTTAGACTTAACTTTCCCTTTCTCCCTAATCGTACTATGCCTTGTTAGTGCAAGCATTTCACCCAAGAGTGGGGTGAATTGGGTGATTACAGATAATTTATTTCGTATATAAACATTGACTGGGAATTTAAAGCAGTTAAGAGCTAGAAGAAATATCGCCAAAGTATAGATCGGGAGTTATACTAGTTCGTCCACAACCACTTTGACCTACGTCCAGTCCTCAAAGCTTCTCTGAGAGTTTCACTATATCTTCTAAAATTCAGTGGGTTCTTGGCACCTTAGTACACAGCAAGTTCCTACACTGGACACTCACTCCCCTTACACGTTGTAATCAAATCCCCAACTAAAGGTTCCACAACCTTAAATTGTCTCAAAAATAGATATTGAGTTTGTAATGAAAATCTCTCTCGTAGAGGAAATATATAATCACTGAAGTATAAAGAGTGAATATAAGAAAAACAGATCACTAAGAATATGTTGATCGATGTATGTTCGTGTGTTCTCAGTTGTGCATATTCTTCATTAAATGTTCCCATATTTATAGTTGAATTTGTAATAGCCATTAAAACCATTTCAACATGTCCATTAGAGTCATGCAGCTTTATTTGACCATTCTTCTAATTTGAAAACTAGCCTTTTGCAGTAGGTGAGAGTTTTAGACGTTGCGGACATATGTTTGACTTTTCTCTCAACGCATCATCTCTTCATTGTTTCTCTACAAATATAGATGACTCAAAAAACCTCCCCTTGAAATTATAAAACCATAAAATTGAAGCTCTCATCAAGGGGAACAAGGTTCATGAAGAGCTTTTAAGCCAAAGATATTTTTTTATAGGAGAAAATCAAGCTAGAAAGTTACCTTTGCTTCTTGTCTTTCTTTTTCTCATGCTCCTTGTTTGTTGGCCGAAATATTCAAGTGATAAAGAGAGTGGAATAGGTCAAATTTTTCCTCTTCTCTTGAACTTGATTACTTGGCCGAAAGTTTACCAAAGAGAAAGCAAAAATTGTGGCCATAAATCACTCTTCTTGCACAAGTCAAGTAAGTTACCATGGAAGTAAATTCTCATGGTAAATATATTGATTTTCTTTTCCTCCTTTCCTCTTCTACATGGACAAAATTTGGCTGCCAAGATGGAGGAAAATATGTTGACTGATTGCCTCCTCCAATATTGATTTTAATTGTAGTTATTTGCCAATAATTTTGACTTTTCTTCTTATCTTTTCCACTTCACTTTAATGGCTTCCCAAGGTCACCATTTGTGTTCACATACTCATTACAAGAAAAGGTAATTGCGTTGACCAAGGTTTTATGGCCTCTTGCAAAAGTTGAGTTGAATTGTTGACTGAGTCCTCTTCCTTCTTACACATGTTGGTCAACTTTTCTTCCCTTTTGGCTTGGAAATTCTCTCTTCCATCTTGCCTTTTGTCTTGGACGTCCAAAATGAGAAAAACTGAGAAGATATATTGATTGAATTCTCTCTTCTTTTCTCTTTTATGCCTAGCCACAATTATTGACCAAAAGTGAAAACATGTTGACTTGTTCTTCTTCTTTTCCTTCCTTTTGCTTTTTGACTTATTCAATGGATTTGGCATTACTTAAATTGCCTATCCTCTTCCTCTTTTCATTGGGACCTAGATGAAATTGAAGAGTACAATTGAAGAGGAAATGTGTTGATCATATGATCTCATGTCTATAGGTTCAAGCTTGACCTTGTTTTTCCTTAATGTAGTTGGACATTTTGACCAACTTTTCCCTTCTTCCTATATTACCTTTTTGGCTGAATTTACAAGGTGAGAGGGCAAGTAGATTTTGTTTTTCATTCTCATGATTACTTTGCTTTTCTATTGGCCAATCTTGGCCCATCATTTTTATTTCCATTACTATTCTTAAGATCAAAGGGTAAATGTGCCTCCCTAATTATGGCAATATTATTTAGATTGCCATTAACTCTTTTTTTTTCACTTTCTATTACATTTAGCACTTGGATGTATTTTAGGATATTACACTGAATACCTTAAAAGTAATTTTCTTCCCTTCAAGTCTCTTTAGATGCATTGCTTTGCTGTGACAGTCAACTTGGCCTGACAAGAGGAAAACTAATCCTTGCCTAAAATGACATCGAAGTAAATCATGTCTAGGACTACTAAATCAGTTGATGATTTCTGGCTGCCTATAGAAATTTCACATGATTCATATACTTGATTTGCTATAATTGAATCTCATATTGGCATAGCTACTATTAAAGGCTAATCTCATGGTTATGCCTCTTTCCTAAATTACAAGGAAAATAAAGAGGATACAAAAGAGTGTGTAGCTTTAGGATAAAAAACACATATGCATATAAAGTATAGATTAGCAGTATACCTATAACCACTTCATTTGATGCTCGGGCATCCGAAGGCGTCATTGCAAAAACTTGACTTGGTGCTCTCCCTACTTGACCTTGTTTTCGACTATCAGATACTCTTCTACTAGATTGTCCCTAGTTAAATCCTCATACTTGGGGAGGTCTTACCTGTCTCGTAGGCACTGCTAATACTGGTGGTGGTGGTGGTGGTCATGCTATATAAGTAACCTCTTGAATGAGCATTGGCTATGCGGTTAGCATTGAACAGTCTTT
The DNA here is from genome assembly GCA_963210345.1 of Inga oerstediana. Classification (NCBI taxonomy): domain Eukaryota; kingdom Viridiplantae; phylum Streptophyta; class Magnoliopsida; order Fabales; family Fabaceae; genus Inga; species Inga oerstediana. The sequence goes on from OY723409.1 coordinate 33,799,711, forward strand.
CTTGATATAGCCTTGAACACCGTAGTGGTAATGTACTGTAAATATACTGAATGTTAAGCCTAAAGACTTAAGGATAGGCCTATATCAGGCATACTACTAAGCCTAGTCTGGGAAGAGTCCCAATAATGACAGGAGATAGAAAGACTATCAGGAAATGTGTGATTTAGTTTTTGAGAAAAGAATGGTTCTCCCAATGAAATGAGGGCTCAAAGGTTGTAGTTAGTTGGAGAAATAGACTGACGCATGTACTTGGGTACATGTGGTGCCCTTAGGGGGAAGAAGGCCACTTGGTGTCTTTTTTAATGGCAAACACAAGTATTTGTGGGCCATGTGGGGCCCTAGACTGTGTGATTCATCTCCTCAGGGTAGAGAACAAGTCACCGAATTATATGGGGGCTCAATGGGAGCGATTAGACAGATAAAATAGGTCTGTAGAGGTGTGCATATGGCATTTTTAAGGCAAGTACACATACCCTGTGTTTTTTAAAAGGAAGAAGAGATATATGCCATATAGGTCCCACATGTAGACATATCGACACACACACTCAGTAATCCCCTGAGGCAGCATATATGGTGCATTCTGGAAGACACAGACCTATATGGCACAGTCTGAGCCCTACACCGATAAGTAGCTTTATTAAAGTAACTTTCTTAAAGTAGCTTTAATAAAGTAAGTAATTATGAGTAATGATGGCATTTACTTTTGTGTTGGATAAATAAGATGAAACAAGTCCTTTCATTATGAGATTCATTTGTTGACTTTTGTGTTGGCATTCTCATGAGGCGCTACCTAGCATTAAAGTCAGGAAAATTCACTCGGTCTTCAGTCTGGGTATATGAATGACTTTCCTGAGTACTACAAAAGGGAAGTTAGAGGAATTTATCAAACCCCACTTCCCTGACAATAAGTTGGTCAGGACTCAGGAAAAAGAAGTAGACCAGGTTGGTTATGGACACAGGGCATTTCATGGGCCACACACTTGGGACACATGTCATAAGATCAACTTAACTCTCTCTCTCTCTCTCTCTCTCTCTCTCTCTTCTCTTTAAATTTAGCCAAGGGCCAAAAAATTTGAGAAAAAACATGGAGAAAATAGAGAGAAAATGGAAGATGAGAGAAGGTGGAGAAAATAGAAGAACCAAAGTGCTCTAGAGCCAATTTCACCTCCGAAATCGCGTTTCTAACTCAGAGTCTTTGCTAATGATGTTCCTTTCAGAGAGAGCAACATTTCTACAATTTCAAATTTTTTATTAGAGGTATTTGGTGCCATTTATCTGGCTGGAGTAGTGCCGAAATCAAGAACCGGTCATAGAATTGGGCAGAGGTATGTATAGGCTCCGATTTGAATCGAATATCTTAAGGTTTTCATAAGTTGTTGAGATGCCTTGAATTTTGGTAAGACCAGGAATCATAGGAAGGAATATGATTTTGATGATTTTGAAGTCACTAATGTATTCTACATATGAAATTGTGTGTGAATAGGTTGTGAATATAATTTTAGAAGGGTTGAATTGAAGACCTAAAAAGTGAAGTTAACGAAGTAGTGCTGCCAAATTGTGTTTTCTTAGAGACAATCTATTTGTGACCTAATTTTGACCAGCAAAATCTTATCCAATGGCCATGAATCTTTTTAGGATAATTGTAGACATGATAGGCTTTAATTTGACATATAATATGTTCCATTTGGGTCAATATATTAAGAGATATGAATTTTTGAAGTTAGACATTGAATTTGGAATGATTTCAGTGGCAGTGAGGTTTGTTTAAGGTTTCTTGATGTTTGTGCCTATAATTGGTAGTGGGTGATCTTTTTTATGTAAAGAGGACTTAAACAGATTTTCATAGAAGCTAGAACCATTCCATTTAGAAGTTTATAGATTTAGTTATGAATTTTCAAAGTGAGGTGATAAATCTGGTAGTTTAGGTGAACCTACAAATTTGTGTCTAAAGTACTTTGAGACAAGTATGGGTCCAAAGATAGGGGACATGTCCTAAAGGCTAATGTAGCCACATTGGATATTCATTTGTCATGGCTCTAATGATGTGGTTATATATCTAGGGCCATGAGATAATAAAGAAGAAGAATAGAAGAATCTTCAGGCAACTTCAATGGTTGGAAGAAAAAGGGGCAAGAAGAGGACCTAAGTCCAAAAGGTAGTAAATTTATCTAACTTGTGTGTATTTGACAAGTGTGCTTGTACATTAATGTATGTAATTGATTCGCTTGATTATGTGATGCATATATGAATTATTGAAGCTCTATTTCTATATATGTTACGGCCATAAGTATGATGTATGAAACAATGAGCATGCAAATATGTAATTATGTTAGCATAAATTTATGTAAGGCAAACATGTCATGCATTAAGCATTTATCTTGCATGCTAAGTGGTATTATTTACTACTAAGATTCCCCCAAATCTCACCCTCCCTCAACAACCATATAGACACGTGAGCACAGAAGAGGAGCACAGGATGATGTGCAAGATAAAGAAGTTGCAGTGAAGAGTTGAAGATTAATACGCGCTAATCCAATATGTGTAAATTAATGTTTGAAGTGGCTAATAGTATAACCTGCATGATGGAAGGATTAATCTCTTAAGTGCAATAATTGAACTAGGAATGGGTAATCACATAGTACAAGCCTATTATTTAACAAACATTCCACGAATAAGAGCATATTAAGAACTCTGATAGAAATGAATAGAGCAGAGAATTGCTTTGATTGAATTAAAAGAAAAGATAAGAATCGATAAGTAATAACAAAGTTGCGAACCACTAAAAGAAGCTTTTGAAAGATGTTGAAATTTTTAGAAAAACCCACTCAACTACGGTTCAAATCCTATCTTGAAGTTGGGATTTGAAACTATCTTACGAAGGTGGTTTAGACTCATTATGTAAAAACTCATCCAATTAGGGGTGAGAATAAGGTGTTACACAAACTCTATGATTCAAGACAAACAAGATTTTGAAATTTTGGACATATAAACCAAAATGGTGGATTTCCATAATTCCCTCCAATATTGCTATTCAGTTGGGACATCCATGGCTGATTTATTCTATCACCAAACAAAGGGTACCGATTTCAAGCTCTATGTTACTAGTAGTCCTTACTGTGACCTTGATAGCCTAAAGTGTTCCTCACGCTAGTATTGTAAATTCTCAGACCTTGCTTATTACCAGGCGTGGCCTCTATATGTTGGCATTTATGATTTCTCCTACTTTTAATTATTTGAGATTTAAAAAGTCTAGCACTTTCAACCACGCCTTCATAAGAATCGTAGTGGGCTTTAGCCATAGATAGAAATAGACGATCTAGTAGTCCTTGGACAAATCATTCTACTTATATCTCTTCTATAGTTACCAAGTGAGGAAAATATTTTGACCATTGAGTAAATTTCACTCTATAATCATTGACAAACTCATCATGTCTTCTTATAGCTGTCTATAATAGTTTGTAGTAGTAATCACCTCATGAATCATTGTTTGAACTCCTCCCAAGTTAAGGGGGTGACATTTGTGCCATTCCCTCTATCATCGTCTCAAAACATTCTCTAGAACTTCCCTTCAAATAGAGTTCAACAAACTCTGCAATTCTAGTTGATAAACACCCTAATGCTCTACAAAATCCTGAAATCACATCAAGGAAGTCATATGGATCCTCATTTACCACTGCACCAAAGAATATAGGAGGTTTGAGCTTCATGAAGTCAGATAGATGAATTTCCCCTCCTTGAGCTAAATTTTTCCTTATTGCTACTTGAGCCTCCAACTCAGGAATTATGTTAACCCCCTGTTGTTGTTGTGGTTATTATAGCTACTGCTAGTGGACTAACATTCGAATCATTTCTTGCATAGTCTATTGTGTTTCATGAAACTCAGCAATAACATTAATCAAAGTTGCCTCTCCTTTCCTAGTCTTAGCGACCACATCTCTTACTCTTCCTCCCAACTACACTTTATGGTCATCGACAAATTGATCACAAATACCATGTCCTAAACCACTCCCCTTCCACGTCCTCAAAGTCTGAGATGCAAAGGGGAACCTAGAGATGGGTTAGATGTAATATCCCAAAAAGTGATTAAGGGCTAATGATTTCAAAAGTAGATGTAATTATTGTTGAATAAACACTTTTAGAGAATGTGTGATGAGAATTTGGATATTTTAATGATTCCAATGGCTTCCTTGTGAAAATTCGTGTGGGGAGAGTGTTTATTGTGAAATTGGAACCATTGGGAACAATTATGCAAAAGTTGAAAACTCTGTCCATTTATTCTCTGTACATGGCAGCCGATTTGTGTGGACGTTTTAAATAGGCAAATGGTGTCTAAAAATTATGAAACTTTCCAGTCTTAAATTTCACATCCCAAACTTCAAAATGGACATATAATTTGTACCATTTCGTTTTGGGAACTTGGAGATATGTCTGTCCAAATTTTGGGATCAAAACTGGACTCTGTTTTGGAGCAGTGTTGAGTTTTGTGTAATTCTGTATTTGTGTGGTGATTTCTAATAATGGTCTATATTTTTCCTATGAAGAGGACTTAAATACCTTTTATTAGGCTTTGGAATCACTCCAATTCGATTTTTCTAGAATTAGTTATGATTTATCAAAGTTCGGTTAGAAAATCTGCCAACAAATCCGAAAATGGGAAAATAAGGAATTATGACATCAACTCATTAAAAGATGATGTCAGCATGGATTATTAATCAAATTGCTCATCTTCTTCAGCCATTTCATGCCATTTTCAGCTGAAGCAAGAGGAAAAAATGTGAGAGAGAGCTTGGAGAAAAATAGAGAGAAGGAAGGAGAAATCTCACAAGGTTTTGAAGCAAGGAATTTCATTGTTCAAATAGGCTAGGGTTCAGCCATATTTGGGAAAAGCTTGTGGGAGCTTGAGGATTCGATATTTGCCGTGTTCGTGAACGACCCGTGCCACAGCACGTTCGGAAAGAACCAGGTAGTGACTCCTCTCTTATACTTTGTGTGAAACATTGTATGTATGTTTGTCTTGCATTGAGAATACATTGTGACATTGTGACATTGTGATGCTTTGTGATCGCAGTGAAAGCTAACGCCTAGTGAATACTTTGTGAATACATTGAGATCGCAGCGAAAGCTGATGCTTAGAGTTTACAGCCATGAGTGCTGTTGTTTGTGGCGAAAGCCATGATACATTGTGATGCTGCTTAACATGATCATATATGCTATGTGTTTATACACTGTATGAGTGGTTTGTTACTACAGAGATTCTTTTGAATCTCATTCTTTCCATTGACTAACATTTCAGACAGGGCAAGTGGCTCCAAGGAGAAGCGAACCACCAGGAGCGGCTAGGATCTTGTAGAGTGTGTTGTTAGGCTGTTGGTTAACTATTTTGGACTTGGGATTACTGTTTATCTTTAGAGATGTAAATATTACTGTTGATTTTGGTTATGTAATCCCCTAGTGGAGACTTTTAAACCCTCAGATTATATATGTATAGAACCCGGGAGTTGTCGGGGATTTGGTTATACACTCTGATGTGTGTGAATGTAAATTAACTGCACAGGTAATTATATTCGAATTTTGAAATTGAGACCAGGATAGAGAAGAGTTTTTGAAGGTTTTTGGTGAAAACCCTACTATAGTGTAGGAACTTGAAATGAGTTTAAGCTATCCGACGGTCTCTAAACCAATTTAATTATATGATATCGAATTATAATTACGTGGTTAAAGGTAGGGGTTACATTTTGGTATCAGAGCTGTAGTTCCTGGCAAGGGTAGAGGTAGCTAGGATAGATCCCTTAGATAGTAGTAGGGATATCTGTGAATGATTGTTGTGTATGCACATGTATGTTTTATTGACATGGATATATATATGAGTTTTTCGACTATATGTGCATACTATCTCTGCTAAATTAATGGGGCAAGTTGTTTGTAGAATGAAGAAAACTAGAGGACGCCCCAATATTCCGCGTGTAGACCCAGAGGTGGAGGTCGTCAATGATAATCCACCAGATCCTATGCAAGAGCTGATGGGTCTAATTCGGGATCAAAGAGATATGATAACTGAGCTGAGAGAAGAGCTCAGAGCAGAGAAAGCGAAGAACAAGGAAGGTCCAGTTCAGTCCACTCCGGAGGAAACTCAAGAAGAAACTCGACATGAGGACACTGCTGAAGGGTCAGCACGACCGCTGGAGTCCCCACCTCACACTATTCCAAACCAAGAGTCTTATGGAGTACCTGTAAGAGAGGGTAAGGATCTTCAGTTTTGGGTTACCAGATTTTGCAAACATCTGCCTCCAGTGTTCAAAGGGAGGTTTGATCCACAAGTGGCGGAAGATTGGTTAAACCGTCTCGAGAAGATATTTGAGGTCCTTGGATGTCCGGATGAGGTGAAGCCACGCTTGGCAGTCTACAAGCTCGAGGGTGATGCGGATCGTTGGTGGAGAAATATCTCTCTCACACTGCACAGCAGAAACGTGCCATTGACTTGGGAATTGTTCCAGCAAGAATTCAATGAGAAATACTTTCCCAAATCAGTACGGCTCGAGAAGGAGACAGAATTCCTTAACATTAGACAAGGGGACACTGAGAGCTTTGATGATTATTTGTCCCGTTTCATCCGTTTGTCCCGATATTCCTCCTATCTCCGATACAAGGATGACGAAGAATGGAGTTCAGATATGCTCATTCGTGGCCTGAGGCGTGAGTTGAGGAAACGGTTGGTCACTCACCAGTTCACCAAGTTCAACAAAGCGGTGGAACAATGCAGGATTATAGAGAACAACTTAAGAGAAGTATATCCTACTAAAGCTACTAGGCACCGCAGTGAACCCAGTAAGAGTGGTACTTCACAGAAGCGAAAGGGACAGGGACCTTCATCTGGGAGTGGTAAAAAGCCCTACCAGTCTGGGAGCCGTGATCAGCAGAGAACTCCTTTTACACCTTGGATCTGTCCTCGTTGTAATCAGTCACATCATGGTAAGACTTGTGAGGGTCGAATAATATGTTTTAATTGTAAACGTGTGGGGCATACTGCTGTCGAATGCAAAGAGCCACGACCAGACCAGAGGCCGAAAACTCAGGGCCGAGTATTCGTTATGACCCACGAGGAGGCCCATAAATCTCCTAAGTTGATACAAGGTAAAATTCTTCTTAGTGGCTATTTATTGCAAGTTCTGTTTGACTCGGGTGCAAGTCACTCCTTCATTGCCTATGATTGCGTGAAGCGCCTGGGATTGCATGTGCATAAATTACCATTTGATCTGATAGTGTCAACTCCGATGGGTGTTAAGGCCTTGACTACATAAGCTTGTCTAAATTATGTCATAACTGTAGAAGGGCACCAATCTACTGTGGATTTGATTTGTCTGCCGCTTTACCAATTGGAAGTCATTTTGGGTTTTGATTGGTTAACGGCGAATAATGTGATGCTTGATTGTGGGAACAGGAGGATAGTATACCCTGCTTCTCAGAGGGTCGAAGTTGTAAATGGTAGTATGAATTTCCTTTCTACGGCTAAAGCTGAAAAATATCTTGAAAAGGGTTGCCAGGGGTATATGGTATTCTTCTCTATGCAAGGGGAGATTAGTGAACCTGTGAGTAGTATACCCATGGTAAATGAATTCCCTGAGGTATTTTCGTATGATCTTAGTGGATTACCTCCAGAAAGGGAAGTTCAATTTCCCATTGACATTGTGCCTGGAGCTGGTTCTATATCTAAGGCCCCATACCGTATGGCCCCAAATGAAATGGCGGAGTTAAAGAAACAAATAGAAGAATTGCTTGAAAAAGGGTTTATTAGACCCAGTGTGTCGCCTTGGGGAGCTCCAGTGTTGTTTGTAAAGAAGAAAGATGGAAGCCTTCGGTTGTGTATCGATTATAGAGAATTGAACAAGGTTACTATTAAGAACAAGTACCCTCTTCCCCGAATCGATGACCTTTTAGATCAACTATCCGGTTCGTGTGTATTTTCGAAGATTGATCTAAGGTCAGGGTATCATCAGCTACGAGTGAAAGAGCAGAAGATGTTCCGAAGACTGCTTTTCGAACTAGGTACGGTCACTATGAGTTCTTGGTGATGCCATTTGGGCTAACCAATGCGCCTGCGGTTTTCATGGATTACATGAACCGTATCTTTCGATAATATCTGGATAAGTTTGTTGTTGTGTTTATCGATGACATTCTGATATATTCTAAGAGTATGGAGGAGCATGAGCATCATTTGAGAGTTGTATTGAATACCTTGCGTGAGAAGCAACTATATGCCAAATTAAGTAAGTGCGAGTTCTGGCTATCTGAAGTAAAATTCCTAGGCCATGTTATCTCGCGAGAAGGGGTATCTGTGGATCCCAGTAAAGTAGAAGCAGTACTGGACTGGAAGAGACCAGAATTTGTGGCGGAAGTACGCAGTTTTCTGGGTCTTGCTGGTTATTATCGGAGATTTATCCAGAATTTCTCCCGTATGGCATTGCCGATGACCAAGCTCATGAGAAAGGATCAGCCGTTTGTGTGGGATGAGAAATGTGAAAACTGTTTTGTGGAGCTGAAGGAGAGGTTGACTACAGCACCTGTGTTGATTTTACTCGATCCCAGTTTGACATATGTTGTGTATTCTGATGCCAGTAGGCAGGGATTAGGGTGTGTCCTTATGCAGCAGGGACGTGTGGTGGCCTACGCTTCTCGACAGTTCAGACCTCATGAATTAAACTATCCCACTCATGATCTGGAGCTTGCGGCCATTGTGTTTGCTTTGAAGATTTGGCGTCATTACCTGTATGGTGTGACTGTGGAATTGTACTGCGACCACAAGAGTCTCAAATATCTGTATGATAAAAAAGAACTGAATATGAGACAGCGCCGCTGGATGGAATTACTTAAGGACTACGACCTAGAAATAAAATATCATCCGGGTAAGGCAAATGTAGTCACTGATGCTCTTAGCCGGAAGACTGTGCTCGTTGTAGCTATGATGATACAAGAAAGGAAATTGATTGAAGATTTTCGTGATTTAAATTTGACAAACCAGATCATCTGTGCCAATTACACTGTTTCTCAAGAGGAGAGTGATCTAAGGGCGGAAATTGAAGAAGCTCAGAGTCAAGATGACTGGATACAGCGCAATCTGACTCGAATCGAACAGGGAGAAGTTTCAGGCTACGACATATCACCTCGTGGATTGGTTCGTTACCAGAAAAGAGTCTGTGTTCCACTTAAGGCAGAGTTGAGGCAGAAGATTTTGGATGAGGCACACAAGAGCCGATATACTCTTCATCCTGGTATGACCAAGATGTATCAGAATTTAAAATCGGTGTATTGGTGGCCGGGTTTGAAGAGTGACGTGACCAAATATGTTGCAAGGTGTCTCACTTGTCAGAAAGTGAAAATCGAGCACTAGAGACCGCCTGGTTTACTTCAGAGTCCTGAGATTCCGGAATGGAAATGGGAAAGCGTGACCATGGATTTGGTTATGGGATTACCCAGGATCAGAAACTATGATACGATCTGGGTAATTGTGGATCAGTTAACGAAGTCAGCCCACTTCATACCAATCAATGCTGGTTATTCTCCTGATAAACTAGCGGAGATTTATATCCGAGAGATTATCAAACTTCATGGTGTTCCGAAAAACATCATTTCCGATCGAGATCCACGATTTACTTCGAAGTTTTGGAAAGCATTGCATGAAGCCTTAGGTACTCAACTGAGATTCAGTACGGCTTATCATCCTCAAACGGATGGACAATCTGAGAGAACAATTCAGACGCTGGAAGATATGTTGCGAGCTTGTGCTCTCGACTTTAAAGGAAGTTGGGATCGTTTCCTTCCACTGGCTGAGTTCGCTTACAACAATAGCTATCATGCGAGCATCCAAATGGCTCCGTATGAAGCGTTGTATGGAAGACGGTGTCAATCACCTTTATGCTGGAATGAATTATCCGAAAGGAAGCTTTATGGGCCAGATTTGGTTGATCAAACCTCAGCACAGATTCGGATCATTCGTAAGAGGCTCCTTGCAGCGCAGAGTCGACAGAAAAGTTACGCTGACAAGAGGAGAAGGCCTCTAGAATTTGAGGTTGGTGATCACATATTTCTGAGAGTATCACCAGTCACTGGCATCGGGAGAGCTATCAAGCGAAAGAAGCTGAGCCCAAGGTACATAGGTCCTTTTGAAATCCTAGAGAGGATTGGGCCTGTTGTTTATCGAGTAGCCCTACCCCCAAACTTGAGCAGACTGCACGATGTGTTTCATGTTTCCCAACTGAAGAAGTATCAACCGGATCCATCTCATATTTTTGAATATGAAGAAGTTGAGTTACAAGACAACTTCACATATGCGATAGAGCCAGAACAGATCATTGATAGAGAAGAACGACGGCTCAGACACCGAAGCATTCCATTTGTGAAGGTGATCTGGAAGGGAATGACTCAGAGGGAAGCAACTTGGGAAGCAAAAGCAGATATGCGAAGACGTTATCCAGAGTTTATGGCTCAAGTTGTGTGACAAATTTTGAGGACGAAATTTATTTTACGGGGGGAGAAATGTAATATCCCAAAAAGTGATTAAGGGCTAATGATTTCAAAAGTAGATGTAATTATTGTTGAATAAACACTTTTGGAGAATGTGTGATGAGAATTTGGATATTTTAATGATTCCAATGGCTTCCTTGTGAAAATTCGTGTGGGGAGAGTGTTTATTGTGAAATTGGAACCATTGGGAACAATTGTGCAAAAGTTGAAAACTTTGTCCATTTATTCTTTGTACAGGGCAGCCGATTTGTGTGGACGTTTCAAATAGGCAAATGGTGTCTAAAAATTATAAAACTTTCCAGTCTTAAAGTTCACATCCCAAGCTTCAAAATGAACATATAATTTATACCATTTCGTTTTGGGAACTTGGAGATATGTCTGTCCAAAGTTTGGGATCAAAACTGGACTCTGTTTTGGAGCAGTGTTGAGTTTTGTGTAAATCTGTATTTGTGTGGTGATTTCTAATAATGGTCCATATTTTTCCTATGAAGAGGACTTAAATACCTTTTATTAGGCTTTGGAATCACTCCAATTCGATTTTTCTAGAATTAGTTATGATTTATCAAAGTTCGGTTAGAAAATCTGCCAACAAATCCGAAAATGGGAAAATAAGGAATTATGACATCAACTCATTAAAAGATGATGTCAGCATGGATTATTAATCAAATTGCTCATCTTCTTCAGCCATTTCACGCCATTTTCAGCTAAAGCAAGAGGAAAAAACGTGAGAGAGAGCTTGGAGAAAAATAGAGAGAAGGAAGGAGAAATCTCACAAGGTTTTGAAGCAAGGAATTTCATTGTTCAAATAGGCTAAGGTTCAGCCATATTTGGGAAAAGCTTGTGGGAGCTTGAGGATTCGATATTTACCCTGTTCGTGAACGACCCGTGCCAGAGCACGTTCGGAAAGAACCAGGTAGTGACTCCTCTCTTATACTTTGTGTGAAACATTGTATGTATGTTTGTCTTGCATTGAGAATACATTGTGACATTGTGACATTGCGATGCTTTGTGATCGCAGCGAAAGCTGACGCCTAGTGAATACTTTGTGAATACATTGAGATCGCAGCGAAAGCTGACGCTTAGAGTTTATAGCCATGAGTGCTGTTGTTTGTGGCGAAAGCCATGATACATTGTGATGCTGCTTAACATGATCATATATGCTATGTGTTTATACACTGTATGAGTGGTTTGTTACTACAGATATTCTTTTGAATCTCATTCTTTCCATTGACTAACATTTCAGACAGGGCAAGTGGCTCCAAGGAGAAGTGAACCACCAGGAGCGGCTAGGATATTGTAGAGTGTGTTGTTAGGCTGTTGGTTAACTATTTTGGACTTGGGATTACTGTTTATCTTTAGAGATGTAAATATTACTGTTGATTTTGGTTATGTAATCCCCTAGTGGAGACTTTTAAACCCTCAGATTATATATGTATAGAACCCGGGAGTTGTCGGGGATTTGGTTATACACTCTGATGTGTGTGAATGTAAATTAACTGCACAGGTAATTATATGCGAATTTTGAAATTGAGACCAGGATAGAGAAGAGTTTTTGAAAGTTTTTGGTGAAAACCCTACTATAGTGTAGGAACTTGAAATGAGTTTAAGCTATCCGACGGTCTCTAAACCAATTTAATTATATGATATCGAATTATAATTACGTGGTTAAAGGCAGGGGGTTACATTAGATGCTGCAACAACAGCTATTATATGAGTTATTATTCTTTCCTTAGGCGGCATATTCTCCCTATAATATCAAATAAATATATAAGCTCACAAAATTACAATAAAACAAAACAATATGACTACCTATGACTTAGACTAAATCTAAGATCTCATGATGCATACTTGGTGGTAGAAGCCTCCTACATGTACTTTGTGCTGTCCAAGGACACTGGTACAAAAACGATTCTACTACTACCTTATCTAGTGACTACTATGACCTAAACATAATAACCAAGCTTTGATACCGACTTTGTCATGACCGAAAACCTAGGATATGTTCAGTGCATAGACTAAGCTAAGTCAATGCTACTTAGTCTAGCTAGCCAGGCTTAAAAACAGACCCATGTAATACCATCACTGATTATTTAAAGAATATAATATTCCTCAATAATAAAATTGTCACATAAATTCCAAATCAATGAGAAAAAGAAAATCAAAAGTGTCTAACATAAAAAATCAACAAGTGACCAACATAAAGTCCAAATAAACACGACCCTAACTTTTCCATAGTAGTCATGACACCACGGGATTTACCTTTATTCTAACTTATCCAACCTAAAGTACATCCATAGAGTTCGATACTAAGGGCTCTACTTAGTTGCAAACTAATCTGAAAAAAATGATATAATAAAGGGATAGTCCATTGACTCAGTGAGGTATAAGTAGTAAAGTATGCAGAGGGGAAGTAAAGGTGCACAATAGCTTTTGAAAACAGTTTGGAAAAAGAGAATTTGAACAAAATCAGAATTAGACAATTTCATATGTCAGACATCACAAGATATTTACTACCATTCTATTTTCATTTACACATCCTAAAACCATCTCACTTAAATAATATTCTTATAATATATATATCATGTAACTCATGGTGAGGAATAACTGTCTCACCTATATATATATATATAGATATAGATATATCATATAGTATATACCATATAATTCTTAGTAGGGAATAATAGTCCCATTATATATACACTTAGACATCTAATATATATATCATAGAGTCCATCTATTTATATGTAGATACATCCCAAGAAAGAATTTTTCTTTTTAAAAAGAAAAATTCTTTCTTGGGATGTATCTAAAAAGAATAAATCAATTTATTTATTTTCAAAAGAACATCTGAAGGTTTTGAAACCAAATTAACTAAAGGAAGAGGGATCGAAAAAAAGTATATAATAGTTGGAAGAAAGAGAAAAAATGCACTACTAGAAAAAAGACTTATAAGACTGCCACATTTAGATCTCTCTTAGCAGAGACGGTTTAAAAACTATGACCAGTGGCATTTTTGTAAATACCATTGCAACTTTAAACCAGTCATACAATAGTTAGGTCTAAATAATATTTGATAGACCTATTATACTTATGTCTGGTCTCAATAGGAAAGCAGTTAGACCGGTTGTCTTGCACCCAGTATAAAAAGTAATTTCCAAACCAGTTGTATTTTCAACCGCTCTAAATTAATGGTGCTCATGGACCAATTTCAATATATTTGGTCTAGAAAATTATAATTCAGACCTGCTTATAAATTTAACTAGTTTAAAAATATACGTACACCTAATATACCTTTCGCTTCTGAGACTTGGAAAACTCGTAGTTCATTTCATTTCTTTGTGTGACCTTCTTCGCCTTTAATCTTTCTTTTCTTCAAGCATTATTTTAATCCATCACACACCCCTTCAATATCTAAACTTATACTTCAATCCCTAAACTTTCTCCTTCATCTTCTATTTTGTGACATAAATATTTTCACAATTTTATTCTACCCCGAGTGTGTGAAAAGGAACCCCTACTCCATTTAATTTTCACAGCTTTCTGATGTATAGTCTTATTCATGCTTTCAAGTATTTTGTAAATTCTTTTTAAAGTTAATTACTCTTCATCTAAATCATTTATGAGATTTATACGAACTTGAATTTTGTTTCACTTATATTGTAGGATGTCAAATATGGACTGTAGTTAGACAAATTTTAAACGGACAAGTACGGGGTATTGGATGGGGTTAGGGAGTTTTTGGATTTTTCTAAAAGAAATCTTTCACATGATGATGTTTAGGGGAACGGTTTTTTTGCCCTTGCATGAAATGTCGAAGGTAGGTGACTAATTCCTACGGAAATATACACCCACTTAATTTATGAGGGTTTTATGAAGAGAAATAGAGTTTGGGTATGGTGCTACACCTTACTTTAAGGACTCATTCAAAGGTTTGCATAACTCTAGAAAAGCTATTCAATCTTCCAAAATTTGAACCAAATTTGAAAATTCATAACTAATTCTAGAAACATGGTTTTGCATTGGTTCAAGTCTCATCTTAAATTTGAGGAGTCCTTTACTAGGAAATATATGAAACCAGACTTTTACTAGTTCGTGTAAAACTCTCTTTTATTTAACATATACGCATCAATTATTACTTAATTTTCTTGTATATATTAACAAATACCAATACTGATACTATCGACGTGGTTGTACACTCTGATACCAATACTCTCTCATAATTCTAATACCACGCTTAGGTACTAATACCCTTATCTTATGAACTGATCTTTCCTTTATGTGGGCCAATATTACCAAATTTATAAATCTTATGGGAAAGTAACTAAGTGTTTTGATACCACCTTATACTATCCTTACTATTACATCGACGAACATTCATATACCTACATAATATATAGCCATATAAGACTACTCAACTATCTTACAACATATTAAAAAACATATATAGATAGTCAACGAAATAACTTCTTTATGTTTAGCTCCTTCCTTCACTCATCAATGCTTACCTCATTACCCTTTGTCCTACTTGTCTTTACAGTGAAATGAATTTCGAAAAGGATGAGATTCGAGAGAATCTCAGTAGTAACAAGCATTCAATCATATAAAATGTAAATATACAAAGCATGCAATACAACCATCACAACATAATGATCATTACAAAAGTATTTAACACATCAACATGTAGGACAACATACACACATCACATTACCACAACACTTAGTTATAGACACGGGCGTCCACCTGTCATATACTTAGCTACTTCAGGCATTAACCCGAACATGTTCTACATGTTCAAAACATAACATATTAGATGGTAAAACACATATACAGAGAATTACATAGTATATGAAAGAAAGAGTTACTACCTAAACACCTTTTTGACAACTTGTCCTTATTTACTAATCTCTTGGTTGGCCTAGGCAAAGGTCGATCCTATAAGTTAGAATTCACAAATGAATGTGTTATTACTTACTTCAAATACCTGACCTCTAATATTACCTAGTTACTTAACTTTTAAGTCTTTTAGATTATGCCAAATAGATATCAAATCGAGTCTACACTAGCTTCTAGTACATGTTTCTAACCTTTGAGTTCAAGCTATTACAATTTACCTTACATACCTCAAATCCGTAGGTTACCTCTTTCTGGTAGATTTGCCACCTAAGTTTGAAAATTCATAACTTAATCTAGAAAATTCCAAATGGGGTGGTTATAAGTCCTATGGAAAGCTCTTTAAGTCTTCTTTAAAGGAAAAATACCACTAGAGCTAATTACAAGCGTAAAGCCTCAAGAATCCTTGATCAACATTACTGCCTCAAAATGCATTCCAGTGTTTGTGCCTCAACTTCAACAGATCATAACTTACAATCTACTAAGCCAAATTGCGTATTCTATACATCAATTGAAAGCTTATGATGTCTACTAACACCCTGTAAAATATCATAGTCATTAGACAAGCTTTGGATATTCAAAAACAACCAACAAACAGTATGACTCGAATCTGGCATAATTGAAAATTAACACTTTAAGTTTCAAAATTAGGATTTTCTAACCAATCATCTAAAGATCATATCCACAAGCTATTTTACATAATTTTGCCCATAAAATCCATTTCCAACCCCATGAACTACGGCTAGCTGAATATGAAACCTAATTGGCATAAATTGTGTTCTTGCATAAAAATGTAGCTCTCGATTAGCAGAAGAAGATATGTGAAGGATCTAGAGGCTGAAAATACAATCTCAGGCTTGAAATCGACAACTGAACTCAAGAACATAAAACATCTCTCCTCTCTCATTTTCCCTTTAACTTTTCTGATTTTTCATCTTAATTTTGGTGGCTGGCTGACTTTGTGATGCCTTGGGGAGAGACAGAAAGTGTTTTAATATTATGTGTCACATGCTTAAAAATCTAGGGTGCTGGGTGCTCTTTTTGGAAATTATAGGATATCCGGCGATCTGGTGTGCTAGATGCTCTTTCTTGAAATTGTAGGGAGCCCAATGCACCTCTTAAAATCTGTCTCCCCTTCGCCTCTCTCATGTTTGGCTAACTTCATTGGTCAGGGAAAAAAAGCCAAATGAATTCATCCGACTTCCAGTACAATGTTCGGGAAAATTGGGTATATAGCTGGACGGGAGACTGGTAAATTGAACTTTCTATTCTCCATATCTTTGATACTCAACTGTAAATGTCATCATATAATTGGTTAATCAGAGGAAAAAGTCAAAAGTTACTTTAATAAAGCTACTTTTTGATACAGAGTTACTCGGTTTTGTGACACGTGTCATACTTCTGCCTGATTGTTGTAATGTGTTCAAGAGATTGCCCAGAGAGTGTCATATGCCCCTAGAGACCATGAAATGGTGTCACCAGCTTTAGTGTCTCCGAAAATTGCCAAGCCTGAGTATCGATATGCCTTAATGATTATCGAAAATCCGTGCAAGACCCACACATGAGCATGGCGCCATATATGCTTGAGATTGCTATAATGGTGCCATACATGTACCTTCAGGGAGTCACCAAGTTTCCCAACCATACTCATATATATTTCTTGCACTGGTTCATTCATCCAGCTAATTCATACATGCACAAAGCATTATGGGTTATAGAATTTCAGAATATTACAATTCTCTCCTCGTACAATAAATTTCATCCTCAAAATTTGTTATATGATTTATAACATAAAATCCGGGTGTCACCTTCTTATGTCTTCCTCTACTTCTCAGGTTGTTTCTCTAAGAGATAATCCTTTCCAGACTACCTTGATGAATGGAATACTTTGATGCCAGAGTCATTTTTTTTGTCAATCAATTACCTACTATGACTCAACACATAAGTAAGATTATCTTGAAATCTATATCTTCATATTCAATCATGTGTTTGGGGTCCGGTTTGTATTTCTTCAATTGTAAAACATGGAAGACATCATATAATCCACTCAAATATAGGGGTAACGCTATCCATTATGCCATTGGCCCAACTCTCGTGAACACTTCAAAAAGACCAATGTATCTAAGGCTCAACTTTGTTTTTAATGCCCTGCTCCAGTAGTAGGTTAAACTTTCAGAAATGCATAATCACCAACCTCAAATTCTAGAGGTTTTCTTCTCTTGTCAGCGTAGCTCTTCTGTCTGCTTTGTGCCGCAAGAAGTCTTTTCTTGATAAGTTTTATTTGCTATGTGGTCTAATCAACTAAATCTAGCCCATACAACTACTTCTCTAATAACTCTATCTAGCATAGGGTGATTGACATTTCCTCCTATATAATGCTTCATAAAAATCCATTTGAATACTCACATAATAGCTATTATTATAGGAAAAATCTACAAGTGGAAGGAAATAATCCCAACTTCCTTTAAAGTTTAATACACACGCACTTAGTATATCTTCTAGCATCTGTATGGTACTTTCGGATTGTCCATCCGTTTGTGAATGGTAGGCCGTACTAAATCTCAACTTAGTACCTAGAGCTTCATGTAGTGTTTCTAAATTCTGGAAGTAAAATAAAGATCTTTGTCAGAAATAATGCTCTTTGGCTTAACATGGAGTGTAACTATCTCCATAATATATATCTCTGCTAGTTTGTCAGGAGAATAGCTAGTGCTGATTAGTATGAAGAAAGCTAATTTTGTAAATCAATAAATGATTACCCATATTACATCTTAGTTTCTGATCTAGGGTAAACCTACTACAAGATCCATGATGACGCTTTCCCATTTCCACTCAGGATTTCAGGGCTTTATAGTAATTCGAGTGGTTGTTGATGTTCTTCCTTCACCTATTGATAAGTGAGGAGAAAACAACACACTTAGTCACATTACTCTTCATCCCCAGCCACCAGTAAATAGATTTCAAGTTATGATACATCTTAATTTCACCTAGATGAAAAGTGTATTGACTTTTATGCGCCTCGTCTAGGATTTTCTTCCTCAAATCTACCTTTGGTGGAACATATATTCATTCCTTAAGTCTGATTAATCTACTAGGTGAAAGATTATATTACTGAGTGTCACATCATTCAATCATATTTCTAATGAACTTTGCTTGTCCATCATGCTTATGAGCTTCTTCAATTTTAGCCCTCAAACCACTTTCCTCTTAACTATCACTATAGCTAGCAAGTAATATTTGATTTTATACATTCTTACTGAAGAATACTTGATTAGACAAATTCAAATCTCAAAAGTCTCTTATCAGTTTTTGCTTTTATAACATCATAGCTACCATATGCACCACCTTTTGACTTAATGCACTTGCCACGACATTTGCCTTAATCGGATGGAATTTGATCTCTAGGTTATAGTCTTTCAGTAACTCCATCTATCTTTGTTGTCTCATATTCAATTCTTTCTATTCTTGTAAATATTTGAGACTCTTGTGATCATAGTACAACTTTACGGTCGCACCGTACAAATAATGCCGCCATATTTTAAACCCAAACACAATTGCTACAAGCTCCAAATCATGAATAGAATGATTCATTTTATGGGACTTCAGCTATTGGGAGGCATACGCCACTACTCTACCCTACTTCATAAGTGCACATCCCAATCCCTGTTTACTAGTATCTTTGTAGACCACTAGGTCAAACTAAGATATGGGAGAATAAATACTAGTATAGACATCAACCTCTCCTTCAGCTCTATAAAGCTCCGCTGACATTTCACATCCCACATAAATGATTGGGCTTTTTGCATGACAATGGCAAGGAAATCCAGGAGAAATTTTGAATAAATCTTTGATAGTAACAGCAAGACCCAAAAAACTATGTACCTTTCTTACAGTTTCTGGCCTTTTTCAATTTAGTACTACTTCTACTTTGCTGGGATCTATTGAGACCCCTTCTTGAAAGATAACATGACCTAGAAATTTCACTTATGAAACCCAAAATTCACATTTACTCAGCTTGGCATAGAGTTGCTTCTCTTTCAAAATGCTTAACACTAATATCAGTAGTTCTACACGTTCGTCTTTGCTTTTGGAATATACCAAAATTTCGTCGATAAAGACTACCATAAATGGATCTAATACTGATGAAAGATTTAGTTCATGTAGTCCATAAATATGGCAAGTGCATTAGCCAGTTCGAACGGCATCACTAAGAACTCGTAATACCTATATCTAATTCTAATGGCAGTTTTTAGTGCATCCTCAGCTTTCACCCAAAACTGATGGTACCCTAATCTCAAGTCAATCCTAGAGAATAGACAAGAGCTGGACAACTGATCAAAAAGGTTATACATCCAGGGAAGTAGGTATTTGTTCCTAACGATCACCTTGTTCAGCTCTCTGTAATCAATACACAATCTTAGGCTTCTGTCTTTCTTTTTCTCAAATAGAACTAGAGCCCCCTAAGGCGACACACTAAGCAGTATAAACCCTTTCTCAAGCAATTCTTCAATCTGCTTCTTCAATTCTGCCATCTCATTCAAAGCCATTCTATATACGTCTTTAGAAATAGGTCCAAATCTAGGTACAACCTCAATCACAAACTCTACTTCCTTTTCTATGGGTAATCCGCTAATGTCCTTTGGAAACACTTTTGTAAATTCATTTACCACAGGTATCTTCTCAAGTGTCATCTACGCTTCTGCTTGTACGAAGAAAAATACGATATACCCTTGGCATCCCTTCTGTAATTATTTCTCAGCTTGAGTTGCATTGGTATTTTCCTATGAAGTAGGATATTTTATCAATTTGTTTCCACATTCTAATAACACATTATTTGCTATTAACCAGTCAAAACTAATATAACCTCAAGTTTATTGAATGGAAAACAAATCAAGTATACCAGAAAGACATGTCATTCGATGTTTACAACACAATTTAAACAAGCATCAGCTGTAACAGATCTGATAATCATAAGTGTCGACATAACTAAATCATATGGCAATTTATGCACCTTCAATCCTAGGCGCTTAACACGTTTATATGCAAAAAGGAATGACTAACACCCGAACCAAATAATGCTTGCTGTAATATCCCAAAAAGTGATTAAGGGCTAATGACTTTAAAAGTGGATATAATTATTGTTGAATAAACACTTTTGGAGAATGTGTGATGGGAATTTGGATATTTTAATGATTCCAATGGCTTCCTTGTGAAAATTCGTGTGGGGAGAGTGTTTATTGTGAAATTGGAACCATTGGGAACAATCGTGCAAAAGTTGAAAACTCTGTCCATTGAAACTCTGTACAGGGCAGCCAATTTGTATGGACGTTTTAAATAGGCAAATGGTGTCTAAAAATTCTGAAATTTTCCAGTATTAAAGTTCACATGTCAAGCTTCAATATACGAAAGTTTGGAACTTACCTCAAGCTCCCTCTGGCTTTTCCCAAATTTGGCTGAACCCTAGCCTCTTTGAAACACCAAATTTTGAGCTTCACAACCTTAAAGAATAAAGAGGAGTAGCTTAGAGTCGGAGTTATATGCGTTAGGAGCTAGATCGTCGGAGAAATCGGCTTACCTTGCGAGATTTCTTCCTCTTTTTCTCTCTTTTCTCCAAGCTCTCTTCACGTCTTTTTTTTCTATGAAATGGGTCGGGAATGGCTGATCAAGATGATGGAATTGCTTTTAATTCCATGTTGATGTCACCTTACCACATGATGATGTCATAATTTCTAATTTCACATTTTCGGATTTTCTGGCAGATTTTCTGCCCAACTTTGAAATATCATAACTAATTCTAGAAAAATCGAAATGAGGTGATTCCAAAGCCAAATGAAAGATATTTAAGTCCTCTTCATAGGACAAATATTGGCCATTACTGAAAATCACCACAAAATTCCCAGAATTTCAATCTTTGCTTACTGTTCCAGAAAATAATTAATTTCGCTGGGTAAACTTAAAAAATCCAAAACTCTTAGGTCACAAATCAAAATGATACAAATTATATGTTCATTTTGAAGCTTGACATGTGAGCTTTAATACTGGAAAATTTCAGAATTTTAAGACACCATTTGCCTATTTAAAACGTCCATACAAATTGGCTGCCCTGTACAGAGTTTCAATGGACAGAGTTTTCAACTTTTGCACGATTGTTCCCAATGGTTCCAATTTCACAATAAACACTCTCCCCACACGAATTTTCACAAGGAAGCCATTGGAATCATTAAAATATCCAAATTCCCATCACACATTCTCCAAAAGTGTTTATTCAACAATAATTATATCCACTTTTAAAGTCATTAGCCCTTAATCACTTTTTGGGATATTACATTTCTCCCCCCGTAAAATAAATTTCGTCCTCGAAATTTGTCACACAACTTGAGCCATAAAATCTGGATAACGTCTTCGCATATCTGCTTCTGCTTCCCAAGTTGCTTCCCTCTGAGTCATTCCCTTCCAGATCACCTTCACAAAGGGAATGCTTCGGTGTCTGAGCCGTCGTTCTTCTCTATCAATGATCTGTTCTGGCTCTATCGCATATGTGAAGTTGTCTTGTAGCTCAACCTCCTCATACTCAACTATGTGAGATGGATCCGGTTGGTACTTCTTCAGTTGGGAAACGTGGAATACATCATGGAGCCTGCTCAAGCTCGGAGGTAGTGCTACTCGATAAGCTACAGGCCCAATCCTATCAAGGATCTCAAAAGGACCTATATACCTCGGGCTCAGCTTCTTTCTTTTGATTGCACGCCCAACACCGGTGACAGGAGATACCCTCAGAAACACGTGGTCACCAACTTCAAACTCTAGAGGCCGTCTTCTCTTGTCAGCGTAGCTTTTCTGTCGACTCTGTGCTGCAAGCAACCTCTTACGAATAATCTGAATCTGTGCAGAGGTTTGATCAACCAAATCTGGCCCATAAAGCTTCCTTTCGGACAATTCATTCCAGCATATTGGTGATTGACACCGTCTTCCATACAATGCTTCATACGGAGCCATTTGGATGCTCGCATGATAGCTATTGTTGTAGGCGAACTCAGCAAGTGGGAGGAAATGATCCCAACTTCCTTTAAAGTCGAGAACACAAGCTCGCAACATATCTTCCAGCGTCTGAATTGTTCTCTCAGATTGTCCATCCGTTTGAGGATGATAAGCCGTACTGAACCTCAGTTGAGTACCTAAGGCTTCATGCAATGCTTTCCAGAATCTCGAAGTGAATCGGGGATCTCGATCGGAAATGATATTCTTCGGTACACCATGGAGTTTCACAATTTCTCGGATATAAATCTCTGCTAGCTTATCCGGAGAGTAACCAGCATCGATTGGTATGAAGTGGGCTGACTTTGTTAATCGGTCCACAATTACCCAGATCGCATCAAAATTCCTGATCCTGGGCAATCCCACAACCAGATCCATGGTCACACTTTCCCATTTCCATTCCGGAATCTCAGGACTCTGAAGTAAACCAGGCGGTCTCTGGTGCTCGATTTTCACTTTCTGACAAGTGAGACACCTTGCAACATATTTGGTCATGTCACTCTTCAAACCCGGCCACCAATACACCGATTTCAGATTCTGATACATCTTGGTCATACCAGGATGAAGAGTATATCGGCTCTTGTGTGCCTCATCCAGAATCTTCTGCCTCAACTCTGCCTTAAGTGGAACGCAAACTCTTTTCTAGTAACGAACCAATCCACGAGGCGATATGTCATAGCTTGGAACTTCTCCCTGTACGATTCGAGTCAGATTGCGCTGTATCCAATCATCTTGACTCTGAGCTTCTTCAATTTCCGCCCTTAGATCACTCTCCTCTTGAGAAACAGTGTAATTCGCACAGATGATCTGGTTTGTCAAATTTAAATCACGGAAATCTTCAATCAATTTCCTTTCTTGTATCATCATAGCTGCAGCGAGTACAGTCTTTCGGCTAAGAGCATCAGCGACTACATTTGCCTTACCCGGATGGTATTTTATTTCCAGGTCGTAGTCCTTAAGCAATTCCATCCAGCGGCGCTGTCTCATATTCAGTTCTTTTTTATCATACAGATATTTGAGACTCTTGTGGTCGCAGTACAATTCCACAGTCACACCATACAGGTAATGACGCCAAATCTTCAAAGCAAATACAATGGCCGCAAGCTCCAGATCATGAGTGGGATAGTTCAATTCATGAGGTCTGAGCTGTCGAGAGGCGTAGGCCACCACACGTCCCTGCTGCATAAGGACACACCCTAATACCTGCCCACTGGCATCAGATACACAACATATGTCAAACTGGGATCGGGCAAAATCAACACAGGTGCCGTAGTCAACCTCTCCTTCAGCTCCACAAAACAGTTTTCACATTTCTCATCCCACACAAACGGCTGATCCTTTCTCGTGAGCTTGGTCATCGGCAACGCAATACGGGAGAAATTTTGGATAAATCTCCGATAATAACCAGCAAGACCCAGAAAACTACGTATTTCCGCCACAGATTCTGGCCTCTTCCAGTCCAGTACTGCTTCCACTTTACTAGGATCCACAGAGACCCCTTCTTGCGAGATAACATGGCCTAAGAATTTCACTTCTGATAGCCAAAACTCGCACTTGCTCAATTTAGCATATAATTGTTTCTCACGCAATATATTCAATACAACTCCCAAATGATGCTCATGGTCTTCTATACTCTTGGAGTATATCAGAATGTCATCGATAAACACAACAACAAACTGATCCAGGTATTGTCGAAAGATACGGTTCATGTAATCCATGAATACCGCAGGCGCATTGGTTAGCCCAAATGGCATCACCAAGAACTCATAATGACCGTACCGGGTCCGAAAAGCAGTCTTCGGAACATCCTCTGCTTTTACTCGCAGCTGATGATACCCTGACCTTAGATCAATCTTTGAAAACACACACGAACCAGAGAGTTGATCTAATAGGTCATCGATTCGGGGAAGAGGGTACTTGTTCTTAATAGTAACCTTATTCAATTCTCTGTAATCAATACACAATCGAAGACTCCCATCTTTCTTCTTTACGAACAACACTGGAGCTCCCCAAGGCGACACACTGGGTCTAATGAACCCTTTCTCAAGCAAATCTTCTATTTGTTTCTTTAACTCCGCCATTTCGTTTGGGGCCATGCGGTATGGGGCCTTAGATATAGAACCAGCTCCAGGAATAATGTCAATTGGAAATTGAACTTCCCTCTCAGGAGGCAATCCATTTAGATCATCCGGAAATACCTCAGGGAATTCATTTACCACGGGTATATCACTCAAAGTTTCACCAGTTTCCCTTTGCACTGAGAAAAACACTACATACCCCTGGCAACCCTTTTTAAGATACTTTTCAGCTTTAGCCGTAGAAAGAAAATTTATACCGGCATTCACAGCTTCAACCCTCTGAGAAACAGGATATACTATCCTCTTGTTTCCACAATCAAGCAAAACATTATTTGCCGTTAACCAATCAAAACCCAAAATGACTTCCAATTGGTAAAGCGGCAAACATATCAAATCTACAACAGATTGGTGCCCTTCCACAGTTACGACACAATTCAAGTAAGCTTCTGTGGTTAAAGCCTTAACACCCATCGGGGTTGACACTACCAAATCAAATGGTAATTTATGTACATGCAATCCCAGGCGCTTCACGCAATCATAAGCAATGAAGGAGTGACTTGCGCCTGAGTCGAACAATGCTTGCAACAAATGGCCATTAATAGAGATTTTACCTTGTATCAACTCAGGAGATTTACGAGCTTCCTCGTGGGTCATAGCGAACACTCGGCCCTGTGTCCTCGGTTTCTGCTCGACTCGTGGTCGTTGACAATCTCGGGAAAAATGTCCTGGCTGCTTACAGTTAAAACAGACCAATTCTCCCCGGCAATTTTGGCCATAATGCATTTTGTTGCAGCGAGGGCATTTCCACTTAGTCACAGCCCTCTGAGGATCACGGTCTCTGGGCTGATAGGGCTTCTTATCACCGCCCTTGTATGAAGAGGATCCTTGGCCTTTCCGCTTCTGGGAAGCATTACCCTTACTGGGTTCACTGCGGTGGCCAGTCGCTCTGGTAGGATTCAACTCCCTCAGATTATTCTCCGTAATTCGACATTGCTCCACAGCCTTGTTAAACTTAGTGAATTGGTTCGTAACCAATCGCTTTCTCAATTCTCGCCTCAGATCGCGGATGAGCATATCAGAACTCCATTCTTCATCATCTTTAAACCGGAGGTAAGAGGAGTACCGAGCCAACCGGACAAAACGGGACAAATAGTCGTCAAAGCTCTCTGTATCCCCTTGTTTGATGTTGAGAAATTCTGTCTCCTTCTCGAGCCGCACTGATTTGGGAAAGTATTTCTCGTTGAACTCTTGTTGAAACAGTTCCCAAGTCAATGGTGTTTCATTGCTCTTTAATGTTAGGGTGATATTCCGCCACCAACGATCCGCGTCCCCCTCGAGTTTATACACTGCCAACCGTGGCTTCACCTCCTCTGGGCAACACAGAACCTCAAATATCTTCTCCAGTCTGTACAACCAATCTTCGGCTGCCTGAGGGTCAAACCTTCCTCTGAACGCCGGAGGCATATGCTTGCAGAATCGGGTGACCCAATACTGAAGGTCTTTTTCCTCCCTGGGTGGCATCCCATATGATTCCTGATTCAAGGTGGCACGAGGTGGGGATTCCAGAGGTCGTGCTGATCCTTCTGCAGTGTCCTCATGTCGAGTCTCTTCTTGAGTCTCCTCCGGAGTGGATTGAACCGGACCTTCCTGGTTCTTCGCCTTCTCAGCTCTAAGCTCTTCCCTCAGTTCAGTGATCATATCTCTCTGATCCCGAATTAGACCCATCAGCTCTTGCATTGCATCCGGTGGGTTTTCATTAACAACCTCCACCTCAGGGTCTACACACGGAATATTAGGGCGTCCTCTAGTTTTCTTCATTCTACAAACAACTTGCCCCATTAATTCAGCAGAAATAGTATGCACAATAGTCATAAAACCCATATATGTCCACATCAATAAACATACATGTGCATACACAACAATCGTTCACAGATAATCTTCTATCCCTAAAACCAACTAAGGGAGCTATCCTAGCAACCTCTACCCTTGTCAGGAACTACAGCTCTGATACCAAAATGTAACCCCTGCCTTAAATAGCGTAATTATAATTCGATATTACGTAATTAAATTGGTTTAGAGACCGTCGAATAGTTCAAAACTCATTTAGAACTCCCTATGAAGTAGGGACTTTATAAAATTTTCAAGACTTCTTTCCTATTCCGGTCTCAAGTTCAATTATCGAATATAATCATCTGTGCAGTTAATTCACATTCATTCATATCAGAATATCTAATAGCAATCCCGGCAACCCCCGGGTTCCATTCATACACAAAAAGGGTTTACAACCTCCATATAGGGGACTACACAACTACGTTCAACTATTCTTTACAACCAACATAATATACAGACACCCTGTCCAACAGGTTTAACCAACATAACCAAAATAAATGTCCCTACAGGATTCTAACCGCTCCGGGTCGTACGCTTCTCCTTAGAGCTACTCACCCTGTCTGAAAGGTTAGTTAAAGGAAAGAATGAGATTCAAGAGAATCCCAGTAGTAACAAAACATTTATACCACACATAAGCACACAGCATGTAAGCAAATCATCATACAGCAGCAGCACCACAAATCACACTCCACCCTCATCCCCTTGCTCCGCCGGGAAGGCACACCGCCTAACCCGAACCGTTGTTAGCTACTCAGGGACTATTGGCGTGGCAGTGCATACATATAGCCTTATAGCCCATACAGCTATTCGGCTTTCACAAATGGCCCGTCGGCCTCCACAAATAGCCTTTTGGCTCACATAATCACATATATCACACCTCATCCTCATCCCCTTTCTCCGCCGGGGAGGCACACCGCCCTAACCCGAACCGTTGTTAGCTACTCAGGGACTATTGGTATGACGGTGTTTACACATATTCACAATGTCGCAGCATACGAGTTTATCACAAATCAATGATAATACACACATACAATGCATCACATATGGTACGAAAGAAAAGTTACTACCTCGTTCCTTTCTAACGTTCGCTGGCGTAGTTGGCTCACGAGGGCGGCAAATATCGAATCCTACAATTCCAAATGCACCATTTAGACACTTCCATAGTGTTACTTGGGGTTATATGAGTCTATAATGAAAATTTACCAAAAATACCCCGGGGACCCGGCCCGGGCCCGCCGTACCCGGTCCGGCTGTACTTTTCTTGAAATTTTGACATGGGCTATCCTGACATATTTTCGCCCAAGGAATCCATTTCCTGACTCGGAATTATCAAATTCAATGTTAAATTACGAAATTGCCCTTGGCAGCCTTACTTTTAGGGTTTTAGGGGTGTTTCCGTAATTATGCTTTCTCGGCCTTTTTTGAAAAAGTGCCCAACTGTAACCCCACCTATTTTCGCCCACTGAATCCAATGGAATCATCAAATCATTGAAAATCCAACTCTAAGACCCATTTACAGCCTTGGCCGAAATATACATGTTCTCCGGGAAAAATTGGGGTTTTACGATTTCGGCTCCGTAAACGCGTTCCTTTCTAATCCTAACCACTTTATTCACTATTACATTAGGTTATAACTACCATTTGAACCAAAATTGGGCAGCATAACCCTTAGGAAACTCAATTTCCAAAATTTAAAACCAATGGCAATCCGGCGAAATTTCACCGATTAAATTGCCCACAGCAGCCAGAATAAGCAATATACGAAAGTTTGGAACTTACCTCAAGCTCCCTCTGGCTTTTCCCAAATTTGGCTGAACCCTAGCCTCTTTGAAACACCAAATTTTGAGCTTCACAACCTTAAAGAATAAAGAGGAGTAGCTTAGAGTCAGAGTTATACGCGTTAGGAGCTAGATCGTCGGAGAAATCGGCTTACCTTGCGAGATTTCTTCCTCTTTTTCTCTCTTTTCTCCAAGCTCTCTTCACGTCTTTTTTTTCTGTGAAATGGGTCGGGAATGGCTGATCAAGATGATGGAATTGCTTTTAATTCCATGTTGATGTCACCTTACCACATGATGATGTCATAATTTCTAATTTCACATTTTCGGATTTTCTGGCAGATTTTCTGCCCAAATTTGAAATATCATAACTAATTCTAGAAAAATCGAAATGAGGTGATTCCAAAGCCAAATGAAAGATATTTAAGTCCTCTTCAAAGTAAAAATATTGGCCATTACTGAAAATCACCACAAAATTCCCAGAATTTCAATCTTTGCTTACTGTTCCAGAAAATAATTAATTTCGCTGGGTAAACTTAAAAAATCCAAAAATCTTAGGTCACAAATCAAAATGATACAAATTATATGTTCTTTTTGAAGCTTGACATGTGAACTTTAATACTGGAAAATTTCAGAATTTTTAGACACCATTTTCCTATTTAAAACGTCCATACAAATTGGCTGCCCTGTACAGAGTTTCAATGGACAGAGTTTTCAACTTTTGCACGATTGTTCCCAATGGTTCCAATTTCACAATAAACACTCTCCCCACACGAATTTTCACAAGGAAGCCATTGGAATCATTAAAATATCCAAATTCCCATCACACATTCTCCAAAAGTGTTTATTCAACAATAATTATATCCACTTTTAAAGTCATTAGCCCTTAATCACTTTTTGGGATATTACATTTATCCCTTTATTTCAGTAAGGCACTCCAATATCCAAAAGATCTTCTCTAATCTGGTCAACCAATCCTCAACAATCTGGGAATCAAACTTTCCCCTAAATGCGGGAGGCTGGTGCATATAAAACTTCATGATCCAAGTCTGTAAGCTTTCAACTTCCCTAATCGGTCTATCTGGTTCATGATAGGGCCCTTAGTTCTAATCAGGCTATTCCTCAGGTTGCTGTGGTCTATCACCCTGCCCAGCATTATTATTCCTTCTTTGCTTGTCCTCATTCTGTCTATTTTATAGTTCCCATAATTCATCCCTCAATCTATGTATCATGGCTTGCTACTTTGTCAGTATGCCTAACACTTGTTGTAATACCCCAAAAAGTGATTAAGGGTTGAGGACTCCAAAAGTGAATATAATTATTGTTAAACAAATACTTTTGGAAAACACGATGAGCATTTTGACCTGAATGTGTAGGAATCAGCGCTCAAACCCTGTATTTAAGTTCAATTATGGATTAACACCTAAATCAAAATAAAATAGAGGGAGGGTATATGGTATGGTGTGATAGAATGAGAAAATGTGTTAAGTGGTAATCCAGTGGAAAATGCCCAAACGCATTTTCTAAAATTTAATTGTGATAACAAAGTCTAATTGGGATATTTTAAGAGATCATTATCCTCTTTTAATAGGCCATAAATTTTGACCAACGTGAGTTAAGAGAGAGAAAATGAGTATGTGAACACAAATGGTGACCTTTGGAAGCCATTAAAGTCAAGTGAAAAAGATAAGAAGAAAAGTAAAAAATTGTAGGCCAAAGTTGTTACATTTAAAGAGGCAATTGGAGCAACATATTTGGTTATTGGGAGGAGCCCATTTATGTCACTTTATGGGCATAAGGCAAAGGAAATAATGAGTGAATTCCAAATTCCAAAAGATCTAGTATGATAGTTAAGTAAGAGGTGGACTTTGAAGAGTCAAAGTGTCAAACTCTTTTTTCTCTCTTCTCTCTTCCCTCTCCCTTAATTAAGTCGGCTAAGTGGGCATGTGAGAGGCCAAAAATATGCTCCATCTTCATCTTGTACTCTCTCTATCTAAGCTCCATTTTCGCCAACCATGAAGGAAGAAAGAGAAAGTAAAAGGTAAAATTTTAACCTTAGAGATGGCTTTGTATGCTCAAATGTTGTTCTTTAATGTTGTTTATGTTGATGAGAGCTTCATCTCTATGGTTTTAGATTTTTGAAAGAAGGTGTTTGAGTGCTTGAGAAAAGTTGAAGGTTGTGGAGCCAAGGAGCAAGCTTTGGAAAGTGAAAGGGGTGAGAAATAGCTATCATTTGATATATATATATATATATATGTATATATATTGAGACCATTGGTGGAACTTTGGAATTTCTGGATTTTAGCCCTATTTTCATGTCATTAGGGTCTTATGATTAGCATGGTGTTTTAGTGGTGGAATTGGTATTTTGTTATATGTCTTGAGCAATTAAATTGGTTTGGAACATTAAATGGAAATTTTGGCAATTTGTTGGTTTATGTTGCAATGTGGTTGAAAATAGAACATATGTGTATGTGATGTGAATTTAGTTGTTTTAGTGATCCCAATGGTTTCCTTGTGAAAAATTGTGTGGGAATAGGTTTGGTTGTTGATTTTGGAATCATTGGAAACATTGGTTGAAAATTGAAAATTATGTCAAGTGTAAACTCTATGCAGGCCAGTCGGTTTGCATGGTAGTTTTGAATGACCGAATGGCATCTAAAAATTATGAAACTTTTCAGTCTAATATTTCACATGGCAAGCTTCAAAATGAACATATAATGGATGTCATTTTGATGTGTGTGCTGGGAGCTATTCTTGAGCAGTATGGGATTTTGTGTAATTCTGTATTTTTGTGGATATGAATAACAGTGATTCATATAATTCTTGTATATAGGACTTCAATAGCTTTCCATAGGACTTGGGATCACCTCATTTTGATTTTTTTACAATTAGTTATGATTTTTGGAATTTCAGCCAAGAAACAAGATTTTTCTTGGCCGCAGCCAAAAAGCTTTTAGACTACTTTTGGCTACAACTAGAGGATTCTTGGCTGCAACCAAAAAACTTCTACCCTATTTTTGGCTACAGCCAAAGAATTTATTAGCTGCAGCCAACTCCCAAAGATCATCATTTTCAAACTTTTGAAAGTGGTTTTTGATATATTTCTTCCCAAACCTTTTAGGCTTTCATTGAGCTTATTATAGCCACCTAAGGTACTCAAATGATAACCAACCTTAAGTGCTTTGAAATTAAGAGTTTGGAAAAGGGAATGACACTATGTCCTTGATTTTGGTTGATAGAATTCGATATTTGCCCTAAACGTCAGAGCACACCCAGAAAGAACAAGGTAGTGACATTTTCTCTTATACTACGTGTAATGCATTATATATTTGTCATATCATTGAATTGTGTATTACGAATGCTGTAAGATTTCTTGCGGAGAAAACTATGTGAAAGTCGTGAAGGCTATGTGCAAGTCGTGATGGTTATGTGTATGCCATGAAGGCAATGTGTATGCTAGGAAAGCAATAAGACGTGAAGGCAATATGTATTACAGCGTAAGCAGTTGTGGCCATGATACAAGTCACACCTACCCCTGCCGTTGTAATGTATTAGCTGTGAAGGCAATGTGTATTATAGCATGAGCAGTTGTGGCTGTGATGCAAGTCACACCTACCCCTACCGTTGTAAATGGGTAAGCCGTAAAGGCTATGTGTATACATTGAAGATTATGTGTATGCTATTGCTGCTTGGTGATTTACTTGCATGCTATGTGATTATATTTTGTATGAGTGATTTGTGACTACTAGGATTCTCTTGAATCTCATTCTTTCCATTGACTAACCTACAGCCAGGGTGAGCGACTCGAAGGAGAAGCAGCCAACTAAGGGCGGCTAGTTTTCTTTAGTTTGATGGATGGTTGTCATATTTTTGAATTGGGATTACTATATATATACTGTAAATGTTATTTTGGAAAAGGATATGTAATCCCCTAATTGGGAAGTTGTAAAGGGCGATTATGCCCCGTAAACCCTTTAGTTAATATATGGAAACCTAAGGGTTACTGGGAATTTTTGTTTACACTATGATATGTATGAATGCAACTTAACTACACAAGTTAATTGTATTCAAAATGTGAGTATGAAACCGGATCGAACAGGTTTTGAAAGAAATTTTGAAAACCCACTTTATTTTAGTACGAGTCCTTGTCTTGAAGCGGGAACTTAAACAGATTTTGTATTAATCATTGGTCTCTAATTTTCCTTAATTATGCATTTTTGAATTATAATTACAGATGAGAAGGTAGGGGTTACACTTGTTGTATTGGATCAAGTCTCTCTTCATCTCTCGATCCTACCCTCCTACCATCTCATTATTCAACCATGATTTTACTTTTTTATTAAAAGAAAAATTAAGGGTAAATATTCAAATGTAAATACCAATACAAAACATGAATATATATATTGATACATTCACATAGTTATATTACACGGGAAGTAGTGATAGCATTTATGTACTATATCAGTCCAGGGAAAGCTTTATTACTACAGATACATTTCTTACATATATTCTTGTACATAATCACTCATGTGATCCACAAAAGCATATAACTTGAAGGGTCTATGCATTATGACTATGTTCTTCTTTCTAGTCCAGAAGGCATTACTAGGAAGAACCGCAAGATAGTGCATATCCAGATCTCATCGGGCATCCATAACTCATAGGTGTCTTTCATCCAGTGCATCTCCTCTATCCTATTTAGAAACGCTAAATGGTGGGATCGCACGGAAAACTAGGTTCCTTCTAGTGTTCTAATAAAGTTCCTCCATGTATTCCCGTTTCAGTATTAGATACTCTGGAGCTAGCAGTAGATTGTGAGTCTGACCTTGTCTCATCTACCTTTAAGATATCAGCATCACCACAGAAGACTTGCCCCAGGGTCTAGGCCTTAAAGTAATCATAACTGGCGCTTGGACCCTTTTCCTCAGTGTCTGCATTATCCTTGCTCCACCTTTTGTTCAGTATACTATGATATTCCTTCCTTCTAAAGGCTGGTTAATTGATAGGGGTGAACCATCTCTTTGACCTCTACTAATGCTAATATCTCCTAGTTAGAGCTGAGTAATGGGTGGGTTGGGCTAACTTGAAGGTCAGCCTATTACCTGCCTATTTATGTCTTAACGGGTACGGGCTAGCCCATACTAGTTGAGTACCTGAGACAGCCTGGTTATAAATGAAATGGGCATACCTATCTAGGTTTGGGCTGGTAATGAGCAACCTGTTTAGCATATGATATTAAAAAAATCCTTGCTATTGCAAAGTGAAAAACAATTCATTCCCCCTTGCAGTACTGCACTTTTGCATTTAACAAACACATAATACTTATATAACTGTCTGTACTATAGCTTTTAATTTAAATTAAAAAATCACATAATAAAATTAGCATTCATAAATAGAAATTCAGAATTTAAGTCACAACTGAAAAGAGTATTCAAAGTTCTCATTCTCAAAGGTTGAATCTAAAGGAACAAAATTGCTAACAAAAGGCAATCAACAAAAGCATTGGCGTCATTCCATAATCAATCTTCTTAACATGCATCATCCTTGCACTTTATTGAATCTTCATTATCAATATGACCTTCAATTGGAATGGTTGAAATTGGAGTTGATATCTCTTGATCTATAAAACAAAGATAAATTATGTTAATTAATATGTGATAATAAAAAGAGCAAAGATGAAACAATATAAATTGAAATTGATTTAGAAATTACTAACAACATTTGTATCTCATCAACATCCAAGTCATTCAATTCAGGGGGACCTATATGTTGCCAATTTTGAGCATATATGAGTGCCTCAGACATCTTTGAAGATAGAGAACTTCTAAAGGTATCTAGTACTCGACCACCGGTACTAAAAGAAAATTTTTAAAACACTGTGGAGACCAGTACAACCAACAAATCACGAGCAATAAGATGTAGAACTTTATATGTCGAAGCATTACCTTTCCATCAAGCAAGAAGGTCAAATTTTGGATCATTCTATCCAACCAATTCAGATCGAACATATTCATCAACCTCAGAGACTTGCTTAGGCTTCTTCCACACTGTATTTGTAGTGGCTAAAAACTTCTGGAAGCTAGGATTATTGGTAGACAAGGATACTTGCTCAGGTTCAACCTTAGGAAATAATGCATTATTCCTTTCAACACTAGCATTTACTTGCTCTTCCACTAGCTAAGATCCAGATGCATCATTAGATGTTTTTCCTATTCCAATATTGATTGCATACTCATCATATAGACAGTACAAGACATTGATAACCTTCTTTAATGTGGCCTCATGCTTTAAGACATCAAGAAAAATCTTTTCAAAAGAAATTTCCACATATGTGACTTTGTATATATGGTCTAGTATCGCAGCTATAACCAACAATAAATTCATTCTATATCCCTTGTTAGTGTAAGCATTTCACCCAAGAGGAGGGTGAATTGGGTGATACTAGAAAATACATTGCGTATATAAAAATTGACTATAAATTTAAAGCAGTTAAGAGCTAGAAAAAATATCACCGAAGTATACACCAGGAGTTATACTGCTTCAGCCACAACCACTTTGACCTACGTCTAGTCCTTAGAGCTTCTCTGAGAGTTTCACTATATCTTCTGAGATTTAGTGGGTTCTTGGCACCTCAGTTCACAGCAAGTTCCTTCATTGGATACTCGCTCCCCCTTACACATAATCAAATCCCCAACTTAAGGTTCCACAAACTTAAGTTGTTTCAATTACAAATATTTAGTTTGTAAAGAAAATCTCTCTCACAGAGCAAATATATAATCATTAAAGTAGAAAGAGTGAATATAAGAAACAGAGCATTAAGAATGTGTTGATCGGTGTATGTTTGTATGTTCTCAGTTGTTGTGTTCAATTCTTCGTTGAATATTATATATATAGATGAATTGTGATGTCTGTTGGAAGAATTTCAAACATGTCCTTGAGAGTTACATAGGTTTGTTTGACCGTTCTTCGAATTTGAAAACTAGTCATTTGTGGTAGGTGAGCATTTCGAACGTTGTGGACGATTTGTTTAACTTCATACTCAATGCATGATCTCTTCATTGTTTTTCTGCAAATATACTTAGGAAAATAATATAATGAAAGGTTAATCATATAGATAACAAATCAATAAATGTTGGATTAAAATCATGCTTTATGTACTGTATTACTTGCATGGCTACTCGAGTGATCTTGCTTCATTACTCAAGCAGTCTCTCGAGTAACTTCATTAAAAATAATCCAGAGAGCAAGTCAACGTTGTCTGACTAGATTACTCAGGTAAACTATTGAGTAATTCATTTTATACAACTTGACAGACTTGATTACTCTAGTGATCCCTCAAGTAATTCTTTCTTTTCTTCTTTAATTACTCGAGTGATCCCTCGAGTAACATTTCAACTTGTTTTCTGGTACCTCGACTAATCCCTCAAGTAATGTCATCCAAATCTTGGCCAAGAGTACTTGCTTCTTTGCTTACTTGATTAATTGAGTGATCCCTAGAGTAATGCTTCAAATAAATTTACAGATTACTCCAGTGATCCCTCGAGTAATATCACTCATTTCTTGACCAAGAGCTACTGGAGGATTTCTTCTCTGATTACTCGAGTGATCCCTCGAGTAATGTTTGAAATAACTCTGCAGATTACTCAAGTGATCCCATCGAGTAATCATATACAATTTTTTTGACAGAGAGCTTTTGGAACAATTTTTCACACATTACTTAAGTGACCCCTCGAGTAATAAAAGACCATTACCTGAGGGCTCCCTCGAGTAATCCTGCAAAATATCTTACAGTGTTCCTTTTTCTGTACTCTGTCTTTTCCTTTATCTTCATTACTTGAGTAATGATTTTTCCTGCTACCAAGAACTTAGTTACTTTGTTCAAACCTTTTATTTAAAGCTTTTGTAATATTAATCTAATCTTTATTATCAACAAAACATATGGGATCTAACATCCCCCAGTACTTAATGTATTTAGATTGCATCCTAATGATCATATCAACCAATAGGGAATATGAGTTATTTGCACTTGCATGAAGGCTTGTTTCAATTGCAACTATATGTTGAAAGCATGCATTTATAGTCACATAGTTGGAGCCAGAAAATTTTAAGGCTATTGAGCAGAACAACTTCAAGAAAATAAGATTTTACAACACCCCAATCATAAGCACTAAGAGGTTGAGCTACTCATCATCATAATAATAATCATCATCATCTTTGTCATCATCTAGGGATTGGCTTGAATCAAGTCTAACCTTCTTTTTAAAGTAGTTCTTGTAATCTACATCATCTTCCCACATTCTATTAAAAACTTTAATAAACTTGACAGCACTCTCCATCATAAGATAAGCTGAATTCCACCTAATAACCTGAACACAATTTTATTAGTATAAAGGAAATAATCAAACATGTGTAAGAGAAACAAATATTGAGTAATGTAGACTTAAGTTACCTTGTACACTACTGGGAAAAACCCTTTTTAGAAAGCCACATTTAGACCGGTTTTGGCGGATAAGGTCTTAAAAATTTGCGCGGTGGCAGTTTTGTAATTATATTGAACTTCTAAGACAGGTTCTTAAAAAAACTAGTCTTAAAAAATTTATTTAGACCGGCTATAAATAAAACAGATCTTAAAGTGTTAAAATTTTTATGAATTTGAAATGTTTTAACATTTAAGACCGGTTTATATGTAAACCGGTCTTAAATGTTAAAACATTTTAAATTCAAAATGTGATAACATTTTAAGACTAGTTTGTACAAAAACCGGTCTTACATTTAAGACTGGTTTTTGTATAAACTGGTCTTAAATGTCAAAATTTCCCTCGTTTAAGACCGGTTTTTATTAAAAACCGGTTTTAAAGGTTAGATTTTTCACCCTTATTTTTCCTCCCATGCCCAGATCGCGCACTTTATGAACCCTTTCTTCTCTTTTTGCCATTTCTCTGTGAGCTCTGTCCGTGCTTATTCTGAACTCGTCCATGGCGTCCCGTCCCTCATTTGCTCAACTCTCCTCTATCATTACCGCTGTCGTTGCAGTGTTCATCATCGCTGTTCTTTGATTATTGTCAGTCTTCTCCGCCGTCATCTCTAATCTCCACATTGACCATTCTCCTCTGACTTGACTTCCCTTTATCAGTGCCGTGAATTTGAGGACTTCATTTTAACTTCATTCGATGCCACCATGACTTTAGGTTGAAGCTCACTCCTTGGTCTTCAATCAGGTTAGTGTTCGATTTGTTATTTAGTTGTACGTTGTTCAATAATTAATAATGTTCTATGAAAAAATGGTTCTTGTTGTTGCTTTGAGCACTTAAACGTAATCTGGAAAAAATTAAATATGCACATTCTTGTTAGATATATGCTCTGACTTTTAATTATATTCCTGTGATATTTGGCTTGGATTAATACTACTCTATGTTCTATTTTAATTTAGTGTGGTTGTTTGATTATTGTCAGTGTTATTGGTTTGTTAAAACAATACTAGTTTTAAATGGTGCCTGTTAATTTCATTGAAATATCTAAAACTCTATTGTTGTTGTTTTTTGTCTATCCTTTTGTTGTTGGATATAGAGTGCTAGAAGTGTTGAGATATATATGGATCATAGTTGGATAAACGCTAAACAAACAAGTGTTGAATATGATAATGGGGTAAGGGTTTTTTAGACTTCGCTAGTAGAAATGCCAATGATAGTAGTGGGAAGTTTTATTGCCCTTGTGTAGTATGTTTGAATAAGAAGTGACTAAGTACTGTAGATATATATACACATTTAATTTGTGAAGGATTCTGTAAGAGTTATACAGTGTGGGTATGGCATGGTGAAGAATTAGAAATGCCAAGTTCATTATAACAGAGGGGAGTGAACTTTGATGATAATGACACGGACACAGATGATCGGATAGAGGATATTATTCGTGTGTAGGAGAAGAGACTTTTGAGCAATCACATACATATGGTAATATGTGTAGTGATGTTGAGATGCCGTTGTACCTGGGGTGTAAAAAGTACCAATTATTGAAACCAGTATTGAAATTCGTAAGCTTGAAAGCACGGCATGGATGGAGCGACAAGAGTTTTTCAGAAACGCTTGAGGCTTTTAAGGACATGCTTCCATATGATAATGTGATGCCTTCTTGATACTATGATGCTAAGAAAATATTTTATCCACTAGGGATAAAGTATAAAAAGATCGATGCATGCCCTAATGATTGTATATTGTATAGAAAAGAGCATGAAGAGGAACAACAGTGTCCGATATGTGAAACACCAAGGTATAAATCAAATAACGCTCCTGCAAAAGTATTATGGTACCTTCCAATCATACCAAGGTTCAAGCGCTTGTTTGCTAATAAAAGCGATGCAAGAAATTTGAGATGGTATGTGGATGAGAGGATATCAGATGGAAAGCTTCGACATCCGGCTGATTCTTTTCAAAGGAAGAAAATCAATTATTTCCTGCCTTTGGTGAAGAGCCTAGGAACCTTAGGCTTAGGCTTAGCACGGATGGAATGAATCCTTTTGGTATCCTGAGCAATATACATAGTTCATGGGCTGTTCTGCTGGTAATTTACAACTTATTTCCTATGTTATGCATGAA
Organism: Inga oerstediana; assembly: GCA_963210345.1. Lineage (NCBI taxonomy): Eukaryota > Viridiplantae > Streptophyta > Magnoliopsida > Fabales > Fabaceae > Inga > Inga oerstediana. Next base: position 33,838,492 of record OY723409.1, read on the forward strand.
ACGAGAGTATATCATGTTATCTATGTTGATTTCGGGACCAAAACAACCCATAAATGATATAGATGCTTACCTGAAGCCCTTGATCGAAGACTTGAAAGAGTTGTGGGACGAAGGTGTTGATGTTTTTGACGCGAAGAAGAAGGAGGTTTTTAAAATGCGAGCCATGATCTTTTGTACTATAAATGACTTCCCTGCATATGGAAACTTGTCAGGCTATAGTGTTAAAGGCCATAAAGCATGTCCGATTTGTGAAGAAGGAACATCCCACCATCAACTTTAATAAGGAAGAAAGAGTTTATCTTGGTCATAGGAGATTTCTTAGATGAGGCCACCCGTATCGCAGATTAAAGAAAGCTTTTTTTGGTGGACAAGAGTTTGAAGATGCTCCGAAGGTATTGACTGGGGAGCAAGTTTATAAAAAGGTGAAAAATATGAATGTAATCTTTGGTAAGACTATAAAGAATAGTAATGAGAAAAGTAAATGGAAAAAGAGGTCGGTCTTCTTCAATCTTCCATATTGGCCGAAGCTTGATGTAAGACACTGTATTGATTTCATGCATGTGGAGAAAAACGTTAGTGATAGTATTGTTGGGACACTACTTAACATACAAGGTAGTTCTAAGGATAGCGTGAAGGCAAGATTAGATTTGTGAGAAATAGGGATACGAGAAGACTTGCATCCAAAGACATATGGTAAGAGAACTTTTTGTCCTCCAGCTGCTCATACTTTGTCTAAGGATGAGAAAAGAAGCTTTTGTCAGTGTTTACATGGCATCAAAGTTCCTTTAGGGTATTCGTCAAATGTTAGGAAGCTTTTGTCGATGAAAGACTTGAAGTTAGTGGGGCTAAAATCTCATGATTGTCATGTCTTAATGCATTAACTGCTCCCAGTAGCTATTCGAGGCATTGCCGAATATGATCTTCAACATATTTTGACTAGACTTTGTTTCTTCTTCAATGCTATCTGTAGTAAAGTCATTGAGACAAAAAAATTGGATGAACTGGAAAATGAAGGATATCTGATATTGTGCCAGCTTGAGAACTTTTCTTCCTTCTTTGTTGACATTCATGGTACATCTAATTGATCATCTAGTTAGGGGAGATCAAGTTGTGTGGCTCTATCTATTTACGATGGATGTATCCTATTAAAAGAACTATGAAAATCCTAAAAGGGCATGTGAAGAACCCTAAACGTCCTGAGCATCTATTGTTCAGAAATATGTTTTTGAATTATGTATATTGTTATTGGTGTGAATATATATAACTACTTTTTTTGTTGTCGTCACAAGAAAATGAAGGATATGAGGTGTACGTCTTAGTGTAGATTCTCCGAAGCCAGGCCAGCTAGTGATCATTAGCCTGAGAAGAAGTGTGTATAAAGTATTTTGGCCTTAATGAATAACAGCATTATCACTATGTAATTTAATCTTCGATGTATGTATGTAAGTGAAAAGATAAGGAACTTGTGTCAAAAAAGCATTATCATGGTTGTATGATTTCCTTACATTATGATTTTGTCTATGATTGTGAGTTTATTATTCATGGTTGTTTTCCTTGCTTCTGTTTCGGCCAGCATTGTTTAAGCACAAGGGAGTTGAGTTTTAATATGTTCCGATGAGTTTTGAGTCTCTTACATGTCATTAAGATGTTAGTTATATAATCTGTAAGAGAAGATTTATTTGAATGCCGTTGAACTGGCTGCTGCTTGCTGAGTGAAATGTTTTAACAGGGGAAATGGCTTGCTGGGTTATATATCTTTTAAATGAAAATTTTAAAAAAATTCAACTTTTAAGACCGGTTCTCTCTAAAACTGGTCTGAAAAGTACATTTAAGACCGGTTACTTTTTAGACCAGTTTTTCTTAAAATCGGTATTGATATTTCAAATTCTTAGACCGGTTTTTCATAAAACGATCTAAAATTTTAACCTTTTTAGATCGGTTCCTCTGATAACGCGTCTAAAATATTTATTTTTAGACCGGTTTTATAATAACCAGTCTTAAAACCTTTTTTTAAGACCGGTTTCATAACCGGTCTAAAAAGTAGCAGACTTTTTAGACCAGCTGTATCAAGATCGAATCAAGAACCAGTCTAAAATGTCTTTTAAACCGGTCTTAAAAGTGATTTTTCCGAGTAGTGGTAGGGCAATCAAAGCAAATTAGACTCTTTAATTCATTCTCTCCTTTACAATAAGCTCCTTGAATCTATTGAACCTTGATGGAGAGGATTGACAATTTAATAGTATGTCCAATAGCTCAATCAACCTATTCATCTCTTTCAGTCCTTCAGAAACAATTAGATTTAAAATGTGAGCAGCACATCGCATATGCATAAACTCACATCAAGCACTAGACCATCACAACACTTCAAGCGTTTCTTCAAATATGCAACTGCAGAATTATTGGTAGAGGCATTATCAACTGTAATTATAAAGACTTTGTCAATACCTCAATTCAATAAGCATGTCTCAATTTGAATCACCAATTGTATCCCCTTTATGATTTTATATCACACATAAATTTAAAATTCGCTTTAGTAGTTTTTAATCATCATCAATCCAATGAGCAGTCAAGCACATGTAGCTGGCATTTTAGATTGAAGTCCAACAATCTATTGTAAGGAATACACGAATTTTAGATCGCCTAAAATACTTTTTTCTAC